>OU015490.1:195039525-195199525 GCA_907164885.2 Dolomedes plantarius | reverse complement strand
TGAACAAGTTATAAGAACTTCAATTCGAAACTAGAAGGAATATTATAACTATAAAATAAAAATTTTGTACATAAACATATAAGAAATTATTGGATTTTTTTATTTGTAGAATTAAAACACAAAAGAAAGAATTACTGGCAAATTTGATTAGCGAACCCAAATTGTATATTTTTGTTAATATGCCCATTTGAGAAAAAAAAAGTGTAATAATGAAATCCAAGTTTTTCATTTAAAAAAATTACAAATAGCCCGATTCTTTTGACATAGTGAAAAACTGTAACCACTGTAAGATTAGCACACAACAGCGGTGGCTGTGTACTAACCTTATTGAATTCGCACACCTCAATGTTAGCCTATGGAGAAATTTTTTTTTGTAGAATTATAACACAAAAGAAAGAATTACCGAAAAATTTTGATTAGCAAACCCAAATTGTATATTTTTATTAATATGCCCATTTGAGAAAAAAAGAGTGTAATAATGAAATCCAAGTTTTTCATTTAAAAAAATTACAAATAGCCCGATTCTTTGGACATAGTGAAAAACTGTAACCACTATAGGATTAGTACACAACAGCGGTTGCTGTGTACAAACCTTATTGGTTTCGCTCACCTCAATGTTAACCTATGGAAAAAATTTGTCCAAGAATAGCCGGCTTGGATTTAAAGATTCTTTTAAAATGGAATCCGTAATAGAGAAAGAAATTTTACACACAGGGGCATTTTTCGTTAAAAAAATGCAATTTTTTAATTAAAATTTTTCGTGGAAAAAAATCCTGTTGCAAGGTGCAGAAAAGTACAAGCTATCTGAAAATACCATTTTTATTGGATTATAAGCATTTATGTAGCTGTGAATAGTAGACACAATTTCTCCATAGGTTAACATCGAGGTGAGCGTATCCAATAGGGTTAGTACACAGCAGCTTTAATAAACTTCTAAGGCACCTGAACTCAATCGCACAGACCTTTAAAAAATTCCTGTAAATTTTCTACAGTATGTCCTCGGCTTACGCGATTATTTCGTTCCAGAACATTCCGCGTAAGTAAAAGCGCGTAAGTCGAAATTTACCATCCTCGACATCATCACCACGTTCTGGTAAGATTTTTTTCTTTTATACCTACCTTTTCTTTTTGTTGACTTATGCTTAAAAATTGTAAACATTACTTCATAGTCTTCCTCGTTCAACTTAATTCACTAAAGCATTTATTTGATTATCAGCATTTATGTAGCTGTAAATAATAGACAAATTTTCTCCGTAGGTTAACACTGAAGTGAGAGAATCCAATAGGGTTAGTACACAGCAACTTTGTGGAATTCTCTGACAAAATTGTAGATTTTTTTTATGGTTCAGATTAATTCCTAAACTCCAATCTGACAGCAGTCGAAGAAGTCATAAAACGTCATAGCAGTAAAGAGTCGTTTTAAACTGTTGTTATGAATCGTTCAAACTAAAAAACAAGTAACATTCGAATATTTCCGCGATATTTCATTCTAAAAATATCGAAGTTTAATCGAAAAGCTTGATGATTCCTGTCATAGATTACTTTTAGATTTGAACAAAAAGTAATGACAGCTTCATCAAACCATTGTGATCACAATAAAATAGAATATTTTAAGGAAAACTCTCTGAAATCCAACGTATCGCAATGTCCTCCAGAACAAAAGACGAGCAATATAATGCTCTGCGAGCAAAAATGAATAAAGAACCTAGGTTAAATGTAAAAAAAAAAAGGGTTGAAAGATGTACCGAAAACTCATCTAAAAAGGAAGACGAACTGTTTCCACGACAATTCCTTCTCCAAAATCCACAAGACGCCTACGACTTCACCGGCGCTCCCAAACCAAATGCTTCATTAACCATGCTTTTTGCCCCGAAAAGAAGAAAAATTACGCTTTGTATTTTATGTGCACATGTCATCTCCAGCGCCAAAACAAAAGAGGAACTATTAAAATGGAGTCGACCTTTACTGGCAGAGAGCAGCAGCTACTTGAACACGCGGAAACAAGATGAGATACTCGCGTACGGGGCCGGGGCCAAAGGCCACACTGGTAAAGGACTCGGGGAGTGGTGCCGGCGTCTCATTTTGCTTCTCAGGGTGGGGGCATTGATCTTTTGCCAGGAAGTGGAAAGACTTTAATGCCCAGCTCGTACCTGAATCGTGAATCTCGAGATGAGATTCAGCATCGAGGGAGATTACCGGACTCAGCAGTTTTGTCCCTGATAGTTAGTTAATGGCGAGCGGGATAGCCATCCCATTTATGGTTCGGCTGCGGATGCTTTTCGAAACTGACCCTCGAGCATGCTCCGGGGGAATAAAAACGCGCCGGACAATAAAGGGAATCGATTTTGTTCATTCGAAAATTGTTTTATTGCTCCGAGAGAATTTACAGCCAAGGTTAATGCCTCTGCGGAGGATACGCCGCCAAAAGACAGATGAAGCTTCCTGGGAGATTCTGTTCGCTGTATCAGGCGTTTAACCTTTTTACCAGGTTTTTATTAACTCGCTATCCTGTTTGTTTGTGTGTGTGTGTGTGTGTTTGTTTGTCCAGTACAAATCTTGCAATCGATTTTTAACTAACTTCCTGACTAGCTAGACATTTGAAACTTTTAGAATAGCTCAGAACACGATGACAATGCATTCTTTTAATACTTTTAGACGAAAAAAAAATCCGTCAGGTGGCGCTTCGATCGAATTCAATGCTTGCACTTTTGCATAACGGTGTTTGAAGATTTTGAAAACAGAATACGTGTGAATTTAGTTTGTTTACAAAAATATTGTGCGAAAAATGTTTAATTTTTATAATTTTTTAAAATTTTTAAAGTTTATAAATTCTGTGGATAGTGAAAACGACTAAAAAGTGATTAAAATTAAATAAAAGAAAGTGAAAAAGAATAATTAAATGAAGGTTTGTGCAATTAAGAGAGAATTGTCAAGTTTATATGATTCAACAGAAAATTTAAAAACGTGGTATATAAAAAAGTTCTTTTTATCTTGTAATTATTATATCTTTGAAGCCTGGCATAAAGGGCTTTAGTCAAAAACAAGGATTTTTGGATATCTGTTAGTATTGATAAACAAATAAAAAAATCTTTTGACTGGTATAAAAGGCTTAGGTCTATCAATTTTGTATACCAGTCAAAATACCAGTCCAGTCCAGTCCAGTCCAGTCCTTTTATACCAGTGAAAATATTTTTTTTTAAATCAATACTATCTAAAAATCACGCCACGAAAAATGCCTCCGTTTGTGTCGTCCCTTCATAGGGGGTAATGGTGTCAGCCTATATGGTGCCCCCATAATAAAATGGAAAGTAAATTGCGGCGTAGTATAGGCAAATGTTTGACGACAAGTGCCTCCGCTTAAAAAAAAAGGGTTAAGATTCGGATTTCTTTATTAGGGTGACTTGATAGGGTTATACATTTAGAAAACAATCCATGGGATGTCTTTCTACTTTAGTCAAAAATAAATGAATTAAATAAATAAATATAATTTTGCTCATGGAGTTTTATTGTATGACTGTTTGACACCTTATTTAACAATATCGTTTTATATTCTTTAATATATAAAAGTAAAATATGTTTATTTAAAAATATGAAATCATAAAAAATTTAAAGCATAATTTTAAATTAAATAATACAAGATGATATAAATTTATTTCAAACTGTCCGCGACCCCTTCAATTTTTTTCGCGACCCACTGTTTGCTCCCCACTGCTTTAGACGAATGAGTCGAAAGTATAACTTGAAAGCGTTGGTAAGAAATTAGGAAAATACAAGAAAATGTTGAATGAGGGTGAAAACGAGATGAAGAAATTTCTCCTGAACCAACAGTAACAGTAAAAATACACACTGTGTGTCAGTAAAAAGGGTTTAAAAAGAAAATTTTCAGAAAAGCAGTTTCCTCATGTTATTATCGACAGATTGAACGAAGTATAAAATGTATACAGGTAGCCCTCCTACAGCACGGCATCTTACAACACGGTTTCGCTTTAACACGATAAGATAAACTGCGGGAACCCTCCTATAACACTACAACCTGTAACACGGTTTCACTCTAACACGATAAAAAAAACTGCAAAAAACTTTGTACAACACTGTACTTCTATAGCAATAGATAACATGATTTTTGTTTTACACATTTAAAAACTAAATTACCTTAAAATAGTGACGGTAAGGAATAATGAACTATAGTGGCTTTACATGAAAATGTATAAACAAATTATAATTTATTCGTTTATAACTCTATAAAATTATAAGAAGGCCTAAGCTTAGCTGAAAATCTTGAATAATTTTTCCTGAATGCAGACTCTTTCGCTGAAAAAAACCGAAAATTCAAAAGGGAGCTGCAAAATTGTTTTATCTCCATACCGTGAATCTACAATGACCTTGTAAGAACCAGCGAATAAACCAAAATCCCAGATTTTTTAAAGAGGATAGATGATGCAAAAAATCTAAATGAAGAAAAAGGTTCTGAAAGTGAAGGTGATATCGTTCAATAGAAAAAACGTTCTCGTTTGATTGTACTGGGCAGTGACAAGGCAGAAATTTACTAAATTAAGGTCGCATTAAATGAAAATATTTTTTCGTTTTTTTTCTTTTTGTGTTATACATACATTTATATTTTTAATAAAAATTAAATTTCTTATATGGAATTAAAAAAAAAATTTTTTAATAAGTTTTCAGAACGTAACCCCACTTTTTTGAACTGTCTCTGGGTATCATATAACACGGTTTCACACAACACGGCATTTTCTCGGAACCTATCTACCGAAATATAGGAGGGTTACCTGTAATTTGAAACTGCTAATAGAAGTTTCGAGTATTAAACGAAGATAAAAGATGTGTATTCTTTTAAAAGACACAGTGAACGTAAGAAAGCCCGGTGGCGTAGTGGTTAAGAGCGTCAAGCTGTCATCCCACAGGTCCAGGGTTCGACCCTGCGACTGGGCAAGGTCGACTCAGCCTTTCATCCCTTGAGTGGGTCGATAAAATGAGGACCAAGCATGCTTGGGAACTAAACTCTGGGGGTCCCACGTCAGGTTGACCACCTGACTGAGACATATGCTGTATGGCACCCCAAGCCCACGGTTACGAAAGCGGAGATGGGTACCGCCGGCCCTGGTCCACATCGGACTGTTGCGCCGTCAGTTTAGTTTAGTGAACGTAAGATCATAGATGAATTTTTGTAAGGAGACCCAATACAAAAACGTGAATTCTAAGGAACATGAATATATGACACCGTATTTACAGTCGATTTGCGGGGAGTCGAATAGTAGGGGGCGAATGTGTAAACGGTGCTCTCGCCGTTTCTCCTCGCCAACCGTGGCGCTCGCTTCGGAAGCGGTTTTCTGGGACGAGTCAAAGGGGCGAATGGAAGTCTTGTTCTCAGCAAGAGGCGAGAATGTGAGAACGGTCACTCGCGTTGATGCAGGGACGTGACTAATGTCTCGCGAATGTCTTGCGGGTGGCGCGATCGCGAATGTGTAAATGCGGCATAAAAGAACTTTTAAAGACTTTTAGGTACCCTTAAAAAAAAGAACTAAAGGAGAATTCAGAAGCACTTTTAAGGATCTTACTAATACTTTCTCTTCTTATGCAAGGAATCATGAGTTGTTTTTATAATACATAGTTGAAAATAAGATATCTTGTAATAGACAATTTACCTTTTCAATACGAATTCATTTGAAATTGATTGTACGCGACAACTCGGTGATTCCTTGTATGATCGATTACAAATTTATTTTTTTATGAAAAATAAGAATATTTGAATCTTTTTCAAAAAGTTGGGAGAGTGTACAAAAATTGTGTTTCAATGCAATAGTATTGGTGTAAAGTTAAATTTTACAAATATGACAATACTGATCGCCGTTTTAACTATATTGAATTACTGACATTAAACTTGTCAGTAATTAGTTATAAATTATATATTAGTGAGTTATAAATTATATATTAGTACACGCAAAAGTATAATATTTCCTAATAATGTTCTTTTCAAAATAAAGTTATTATTTTTTTAATTAAACCGAAAAGAGTTAACGTCTTAACATCACACATGAATATCAAAATGTATTTGGTAGGGGATAGTTCACACGAGAAAAACTTTACTGATGTGTTAATATAAAAAAATTAGTTTAAGCTTTATATGATTTTGAATACCCCATAAAACTGGAGAAAGAATCTTACAATTCTGAATAGAAATTTGAATACGAAAATGTTGGAAAACAAAGAGTTAATATATTATACATGAATGACATACCCACTGTAACTATTTGGTACAAAAATAGTTCCTCACATTCCTAATCAGCTTTCCTAAGAATAAAAGAATAAATAAAAACTGCTTGGCTTGGGGAGTTTTACACCTGTTACTACACTAAAGTCTAACTGGCTTAGGCAGACAGTTTAAAAACCGTTCCAAAAAGACTATAACTGTGGTAACTTTCAGACCCCAAAGTTGCCACAGTTCTTTTAATCTATCTATCTATCTATCTATCTATCTATATCTATATCTATATCTACACTGCTGGCCACTGTAAATGCAACACCCTGAAGGAAACATGCAAATAACATGAAATTTACAACATGCATTAGCGGAGGTGAGATATGCAAATGATTATAATTTCAGCGCAGACGAACATCACGCACGCCTGTGGCGCCACTTCAAAGCGCTATTTAAGGCTTGGAGATTTCGACGATTTCAAGTTCGGCAATTGTGTTTTTCTTGTGGTTTTTTCAAAAAACGATCAATTATGCCTCGTCGAAAACATCGATCATCTTTTGATCAAGTATCCGAGTTCGACAGAGGAAGGATAGTGGCCTACCGAGATTGTGGATTATCTTTCAGGGAAATCGGTAGTCGTGTTGGACGAAACCAAACAACTGTAATGCGGATATGTGATCATTGGATGCAGGAGGGTACGACGGACCGGCGTGTTCGATCGCATCCACCTCAGCGCACCACTTCACGTGATGACAGGCAAATTGTGCTCATGGCAGTGACGGATCGCTCAGTCACATCACGAACCATAGCACAGCACATGCAGTCTGTAACGCATCATCCAGTGTCTGCGAGTACCATTCGATGCCGTTTACAGCAGAGTGGTCTGTCCGCAAGACGTCCATTGCTTTGTCTACCCTTGACGCAGAACCACAGACGTCTCCGCCGCCAATGGTGCGATGACAGAAGGATGTGGACGGCAGAATGGAATGAAATTGTCTTTACTGACGAGTCACGCTTCTGTCTGCAACACCACGATGGTCGCATTCGAGTCTGGAGACACCGTGAAGAGAGGATGCTGAACAGCTGCGTTATGCACCGCCACACTGGTCCTGCACCGGGTATTATAGTATGGGGCGGTATTGGATATCACTCTCGCACACCTCTAGTACGCATTGCCGGTACTTTAAACAGCCAGCGCTACATCTCCGAGGTGTTGGAGCCAGTTGTCCTTCCTTACCTTCAGGGCTTGCCCACAGCCATATTTCAACAGGATAATGCGCGACCACACGTGGCACGCATTGTCCAACGGTTCTTCGTCAATCACCAGATTGAATTGTATCCCTGGCCGCCTCGCTCTCCGGATCTTTCGCCGATAGAAAACATGTGGTCCATGGTTGCTCTACGATTGACCCTGATTCCATCCCCAGCTGCCACAGCAGATCAACTTTGGCAAAGTGTGGAAGCTGCTTGGTCTGCTGTACCCCAAGAACTCATCCAAAGTCTCTTTGAATCAATGCCGAGGCGTGTGGCAGCGGTGATCTCCAACAATGGCGGCTACTCTGGCTACTGATTTTGGCAGGAACCACGCTTCACAGAAGTCTATAAATTTAATCATTTGATACTTGGTCAACATGTTATCTACAAAATAAATTTTGTTGTGATATCTCTTGTCTTTCTTGGTGTTGCAATTTGGGTGGCCAGCAGTGTATATATAACAGTTCCGTAACTGACAGACCAAACCGATGGACCTTGAGTGCTGAAATTTTGCATGACCATTCTTCTTATAGTGTAGGGGTGAACTAAGAAAGATTTTTGAAAAATTCTTCTTAGATTTTTTAAATTAAATTTTTAAGTTGTTTTTGTAACATCCTTTAAGTTTGCATTTAAAATAATAATCTGAGGGCTATAAAATTTATATCACGAGAAAGATCATAAAAATTCCTTCAAAACGAAATCTTTTCGAATCTTTACCTCCATTTTCTGATTTTTGGTGAATTTTTAAAGATTAATTTTGAGAATTTAATTTATTAAATGCTGATCACGTGGTTTCTTTTCTTTTTGTGTTACTTTAAATTAATTTTGCGTCACGTGCATAACAACGAAATAAATAGACAAAAAAAAAATTTCTTTCTAATGCGGCAGACGATTGGACATTATTCAAAAAAGTATTAAAATGCAGTAAAAGAAATGTTCCTCAAACTGTACTATATTAACTGTACTATATTCTTTAGTATGTTTTATTAGATTTAATTTCAGTATTTTCTTCTACATTATTTTGTCTATAAAATATCTACTACAATTTTTTTTATATTTTTTTTGCATTATTTGCATACATTGACCGTTGTATTTATTATATATATATATATATATATATATGGCATTAACTGCATACATTGACAGTTGTATTTAATTTGAATGTACTCCGTAGCGAAGCACGGGTGTACAGCTAGTCTTTATATATTTTCTATAAAAATGTCTTATCCCCCTTCATATACCATGTAATACGAACAAATTCAGAGATGAATTCTTAAAACTAGTCACATTTTTTGGCAAATACACCAACGTTATTTTATTATGCATTCATAACTAATAAAAACTATGCAAAAAGGAAATAAAAATACTTAAAACATATTCAAAACAATAAAAGCGTGCTGCAAAATTCCAAATACTGGAAGAACACTATAAATTTAAGCTAATGATGACAATGAATGCTTCGGAACAGCCAATCCAAAGCCTTCTCTGGTCATAATGGTCCGGTAATATAGAAACGTTATGCAAAATACGCTAAAATTATTTGCCCACGCAACTCACGAACCGCCGGTAGACATTTTTGGAATTCCAGCTAATATCGGACATTCAAATGTTTTGATTGCGAAATTGTTTGGAAAAATTCGTTTAGTCCATAAAATTTGTTTACATGCTCTCAAAGGAAGCCAGAAGTGGTCAAGGTAACATGCTGTGTAATCCAGACTTCCTATCCTGCAAAGAAAAAATTCCTCTATACCGTACTGAAGTATAAAAAGTTGAAGGTGCAGCCGCATAAACAAATTGAAGCGGAACCTAGAGTATGTATTCGCGCACTTTCTCATTTGGAATCATTTACATAAAGCTGCTCAAGAATTCAACGCACGGTTTATGTTCTTTCGGCTACTACAACAAAAACACATATTTACATGATAAGTAGTCTAATAACTACTGCCATTTTATATGCACTTTCACGTAAGTGTACCCACAAATATTCCTTGAAACCGGTTACAAAAGCTTAAAGTTTTCGAGTAGCCTCTTTGATACGTTAACAAACTGGGACCTGACCATTACACCAAAATGAAAATTTTATGAATGAACACGTACGTGAATCGTTTTATTACAGTAACAGGGGGTTGAAAGTAGATAATACATACGCACAACTGGGGTACACTGGACAAAAATTTTTCGCATATATCAACAGCAAAATACCAGTATAGATAAAATTTATACTATATTAAAACTCGAGTCTGCTGAACTGCGAGCCATAGCGCCATGTTTGTAAAAATACCGTACCGCAGTTAAACATAAAATAAAACAAATTTCGTCAATATCGGGCCCGGAATTTATAGTTATAGATAAGGGTACGTAAATTTCGCAACAACAAAAAAAACATTATATAAAATTTCGCATTTATTCGCAAAAAAAAAAATAAATTCAAAATTTTCGCATTTATTCGCAAAAAAATATAAATTCAAAATTTTCGCATTTATTAAAAAATTACAATTTTACTTATATATATAAGGGTAAGTATCAAAATTCATAGTTAAAAGCTAACATTGTAGTATTTCCACATTATGTTCCTCAAGTCTTTGCCTTCTGTCATTAATTACTACTATGATGTACACACTAAAATATCTCCGTATCTACTCTGTTAACGGGACTATAGAGGCTTTGTATAGCTGCCTTTGCAAAGTTAAGGTGGTAGCATTGCGTTTCAATTAAAATCTGTATAACATCAACAGGAGTCTCTTGGTTGAATACTGTAAGTGGCTGAAATACCCTTGACTTTGGAGCTCAAGAGAAGTTCTTAAATCTACTAAATTGTTTTCATAAACTTAATGGTTGAATTTTACAGTAATATTTTTATGTTCGACTCCGGTACGGACAAAATTCAGAGCCGGATGAAATTCAGAGCAAATCCGAAGGAGAGTGAGATTTCTCAGTTAAGACCGTGGATGTTCTTAGTTAAGCAATTATGTTAATAAATTATTACTATTATTACTTGATTTCGTTTAGAAAGCCGTTTACTACCGAGTTTTCGCCGAAAAGTAGTAAAAAAAATAATTTTCGGATTTATTCACTCATATCGGCAAATTTCGAATTTATTCGCATCTATTTCGTAAATACGAAAATTCCATATTCCTAGTTATAGGTTTTTAAAAAGCTAGGTTCCATAAGGCAGTGCTTCCCAACCTTATTATCGCCACGGACCGGTCAACGTTTGATAATTTTACCGCCCCCCCCGCTGAGGGGGTGGGGGGACGTTGATTGTTTATATTTTAGATTGTTTTGATTGAATAATTTTAATTTAATTGTACTTAAAGATGCCTTCAAAATAAAATACAGTTACACCAAAAAATGAATATAAAGTGTTTAACATTTTAACTCACTAGAACGCTAAATGAATGAGAACCCTGAGCTTGTGGCCCTAGGCTGGCGGCCTGGTACCATTTGATCCACGGACCGGTACCGGTCCGCGATCCGGGGGTTGGGGACCACTGCGATAAGGAACCATTTGGCGATTCGCTAATTTTAAGGAAAGGTCCATTGGAAAGTTGCCCTTTGTTGATCACCCTGAAAATTAAGATTCAACAGTAGCCACATCTGGCGAGAGAGTGCCCCAAAATTTACAAAAACATAAAGGGTAGATAATTGGATCTACAGCTTTTTAAATCACATATCATGCTGTGCATTTTTTGAACACTGAGTAAAGACGAAATTATTTTGACAAATTTAATTGCATCCATCAGTCTGCTGTAAAAAAATTGTACGAAAAATAACCAGAAATGTTGGAAAAATAAGGAAAATATTCAGCTATATCATAAGACAGTAAATTGACGAAAATCGGGTTCAAATATCTGCAATTAATTTTTTCAATTCTAATAAATTACCTCTTGAAATTATGGAAAAACATTAACTGTTATTCGTGAATTAACATGATACTTAAACAAATACTTATAAAAATAACCGAAATATAAATAAAAAACAGAAATATTTATACAATTTACGCCGAAAAATGAATCATTTCTTCCGCGTAATTGCGATATCAGCTTTAGTTTTTAGAAAATTTCCGCTTTTGGAAAATTTTACTCATTCAACGAACGTGTCGTTAATATCACGCTAATGGGACTCAAAATTGGACCGAAACCTAGATCCATGGTTGCTAGCTACGTAGGCGATGACCATCTTTTCATTAATTTTTTTAACTAGACTTTTTCATTTGATCAAACCAACAAAATATTTTTGGAAAATTTAATAATTGCAAGTAGGCTGTATACCTATGCTGTTTAATGCACTAGTACTCCTAATTAAACCTGTATAAAAGGTATTGAAGTCTTTATTTGAATAATGGTCCAATTTCACGTTTTAAAAAATGGAATTAGCCTCACTTTCATGTTCATACAAATCAATTATGTCGTATTATTAAACTAGTACAAATACAGATTATTTCTGCTGCCAACAGAGGGCATTACAAATCAGACTTCAGCAGTCTTTTCTCAGCACTCATTAGACTTTAAGGCTCTGTTTCTCAAAATGAACAAAAATGGAGTTGGACCACTATTCAAATAAGGCCTTCAAATAATAACAGTAACTCATAGATATTATGATTTCTTTTTCACTCGAGAAAAAATACAAACACTAAAAATTTAAATGAATTTATAAATCAACAAACCCTTTACAACACAACTCAGACAGCCCGATATGTTTACACACCATTAATTCCTCCTACAACAAAGGTTAAGGAACCCCAGTAAAATCTATATTCCCGAAGAACAGCAGTATGCTGCAGATGACGAAGATATTAATATTCTGACAAAAGTAATTTGCTGATTTTCTATTCCCGACATGTACATTTCGTCTATCTCTCTGTATATGTTGGCGGCGACAGAGAAGAAACAAAAACTTCAATCTTCAACATTTAGGATGATGCAAATTTTGCCTGGATCTCTTTGGATTTTTGTCACGACAGAAACCAGGATCTTTTTGCAGTCGCAGCAATTTTATGCCAAAGGGGAAATCAGATAAGAACCTAAGAGTATATACATTTAAGAGCGTTAGATTCAAAATATCTAAATTCACTCCAAGGAAAATATTAAATGTGAAGTATACGTTTGTTGACCTTCCACAAATATCACAATCAACTCTCTCTCTCTGTCTCCATAAACCACTCTGATAAATTAAGAACCTGTGGTTAATATGAAAACTATGTAAATCAACCAATTGGAACAGTAGTGAAAACATTATTAATAACTTGTTGAGAACTGCGAAACAAATATTCAATGTTA
Source organism: Dolomedes plantarius (assembly GCA_907164885.2). Classification (NCBI taxonomy): domain Eukaryota; kingdom Metazoa; phylum Arthropoda; class Arachnida; order Araneae; family Dolomedidae; genus Dolomedes; species Dolomedes plantarius. Next base: position 195,186,778 of record OU015490.1, on the reverse strand, counting down.
AATGTACCACATTAAAATTTTAATGAGTCAGCTTAGCTCGTATATGCTTAAAAAACCATCAGGTATAAAAAAAAACTATTAGTAACAAAATTATTGAAACTAGGGTATTCACGAATTTTACAAAAGTTTAATTCGTTGCACAGAAATTTTTTATGTTGTATTTAAAAGTCTTCAATAATTCATCACTGCTAATAATTTTTTAAACGTGTAGGATTACATTCCTCCATAATGGTTCTACCGAAAGGAAAATTTCAGACGCTAAAACTGTCCGTCCATCCGTCCTCGCGAGTTATAATTTTGTCAGCACGCCAAACCTAGTCTATCGCTTGGACAAGTTAAACAGAAAAGTATCAAGATGCGTCAAAATGTTGATATATATATATATATATATATATATATATATATATAATATTAAAAACTAGTAATTTCTAAATTCAACAATCTTAACATTTAAAAACTAGTAATTCCTCACTTTACTATTCCAAATTACAAACCCTTTTTTAATTCCTTGAAACAGGTAATTCCCTTTGGGCATTCGCGTTAAATTCCATTTTAAAATCTAACATTATTCTAAATTCCCTTGGGCGTACGAGCTAACTTTCGTTTTCAAATCTAAGTCCTAATTCCCTTTCCTTGGGTTGTCCAGTACGTTACATATATATATATATATATATATATATATATATATATATATATATATATATATATATATATATATACATACAAAAGAGGTAAGCAATGATAAGTAATCCTACGTTAATAACCCGCGGTAGTTTCGTTGGAAGAGACTAGCTGAAATTTTTTTTTAAATATTGAAACAAACTTACATTTTCAGATTTACAAAGGAAAATAAAATTTCTGCTTACGTGAAAACATCAGATGTCACGATAAAATTCAAGCTGCTAAGTCAACTACTCACCTGAAAAAGAAGAAAGAAAATTTCATTTAAACCAGTCTTAAAATAAAAAATCACAAAAACCAACAAATCACAAAATTTTGATCGAATCATGTTTAGGATTTTTTAAAAACTTTTTGAAATCATGTGTTTAGAATATTTATGTAAGTAAATTGTACATTAAAGTTAGCTTATGTATTGCAACTTAGTGTCTCATTCCAGAAAACAAGAATATTGTCTAAAACCAGTCGGAGACGTGTTTTTCTCTTAAGATGGTGCTCGGTTGACATATCAGAGCTTTAGTCTCCGAGTTCAGTTATGTGAAGTTATGCGTAATCTTCCCTCAGTTGTTTTTCTAATCGCATATTAACAAAAACTCTTTCTTGAAATCTATTTTTCTCCTTATGAAGATAGACATTTAAATAAAGGGTGTGTTAGTTTATAAAAATTTGAACTTTTCAGTAATTCATTTTTACAAGGCATTAAATTCTGAGAATTTTACCAAACATAGGCATTGTATTTAAAGACCTGTTTTCAAATGCAGAAATAATAACAACAAAATATGCCTTTGTTAGTAAGAGGTTAACACCTTATAAAAGGCTTTTTTGCACATCTTAACCTACGTGCCGCGGGTTATTTTTGGCGATTTCGTTAAGTACATTAAACACACTAAAAGTCACGTAACGTTTAAAGTTGTCATAGGAATTTAATATTTTTTTTATTTATACTCATCATTATCAAAAATTTCAATTTATCGGCATCATCTAGTAAACAACTTTAGTTCAACTTAAGGGGACTCACTACCCTTAAATCTTTAAAACATTCGATTTTTTGAAAAATATATATGTTAAAGCCTGATCATTTCTGAACAAAATAAAGCAAACCGTATGAAAATATTCCGCTTAGTTCCGGAGATATTGATATTCTAAATATTTAATTACTGATCAAGTTTATGGTTAGAAAAATTTTAAAATAATTTTTCTCAAAATGTAATTTTGCATCATTCCGCACCTCATATCTCAAAAACGATGAAACATAATTCCATGAAATTTTTATCACTGTATAATCATGTTATTTTATTGCGTCTGAACTGGAATTATTGCAATCACTGCACATTTTGTTATTTTTTCAGGGGTAAATTAATGCAAAAATTTAAGGAAATTTTAAGTATATTTTGAGCAGTTTTAAAAAAATTGAAAAAATATTTTAATGTTGAATGTTTTATGTTAAATCGTATTTTGAATTATTTATTTTAAATTTAAAACAGGAATTATAGATTTAAATGTAAAATTAATTTCATAATTATGCGTGCAAGCCAGTATACAATAAAAATACTTAAAAAAACAACGTATATCTAAAGCATCTAAAAAAAATTATTTAAAATAATTTTGAGAGTTGAAAATTTGTTTATTAAAACAAATATATCAATTTATCATATACATAACATTTGAAAAATTGGGAGTAAATTGAAATAGTTACAAAGAGTCAAAAAATATGAAAATATGCCTTATTTCCTCGACTTAAAGGTCGTGAGTCCCCTTAAAAACAAAATAAAATAATTTAAATTAAGTAAACAAGTGTTTAGGAATGCGTCGCACATGAGCTGTCCCGAATCCCAAAGACGAGATAGAAACGGAATTTTCCGTTGCCCGAAGGTGAGCATGGTAAAAGTAAACACGGAATATTCCCTCCCCGCATATAAAGTGTTAAAAAAATACTGAAAGGAAAATTCCACGGCGTTTAACCTTATTATTACAGATCTACGAAATGAACTGATGCACTGCCTTAAGGCTGCTGTGTACTAACCCTATTGGATTCACTTTCCTCAATGTTAACCTATGGAGAAAATTTGTCCAAGGATTGCCACCTTGGGTTTTAAGATTTTTTAAAAAATTGTACTCCGTAATAAAGAAACCATTTTGCACTTTGGGGCATCTTTCTTTTTTTTAATAAATGCAAACAATATTTTTATTATAACCATGTTTTTATTAACTTTGCAATCGATTTTTAACTAACTTCCCGACTAGCTAGACATTTGAAACTTTTAGAATAGCTCAGAACACGATGACAATGTATTTTTTAAATAGTTTTAGCCATCTTTAAGAAGATTTTTACCATGTTTTTATTATTTTCAATTAATTTTGTTTTGTAGACTGGTGCAGCCATCTGTCGGCCGGGACGGGAACGAAAAGTTAAATGCAAGTTAACGTCCAATTAAATTCATTTTCTTTCAAGTTGATGGGATAATTCATCAAAAAATTTTTAAAAAAAGTATTTATTAATACATAGAATTGTCAAGTTTATATGATTCAACAGAAAATTTAAACCATGGTATATAAAAAGTTCTTTTTATCTAGTAATTATTTAAATTTAAATTATTCGGAGAAAAATCTAGTATAGTGTGTCTTAAACGCTCTTAAATGCCTTTTGGGGACGAAATTTATAAAATTAATCCTGGAAATAGGGGCAGAAAAGTGCAGGCTATCTGCAACTACCATTTTGATTGGATTATCAGAATTCATGTAGCTGTAAATGGTATATACATTTTCTCCATAGGTTAACATTGACGTGAGCGATTCCAATAGGGTTAGTACACAGTAGCTTTAATGAAAGAGCATTTTTGTAGCAGAAAATAACAAAGCTTTGATTATTTGAACCCATGAGTGACGTATTTTGACGTCATAATTGTCAAACAATCGGAAGGACACAGCAGAATGTTTACTAGTTATGGACCTTCCGAAATAGAATAGCTGCTTGTAGCGCACAATGTCAAGAGGTAAGAGCATCCAACCAACATAATATTTTAGGATAGTCAAGATAAACTTATCACATTTATATTTAGTCGAAGCAGTGTAAATAGAAGTCTCCACACAGTAACCAATAATCGTTAGTCCTTGAGCGCAGAATACAATTGCGTTTAATGAAACAAAATTCTTGTTTGAAGCAACATCAACACAACTTTTGTCGCTTGAATTTCATTACATATCTTGTTATTGTAGATTACGAAAGGAATAAAATTTTGTAAACATTTCTAAGAAATTTGTCTGAATATTCGCAGCGTTATACAGTATGAAAATAAATATTATCGAGAAAAAAAGTTCTCTCATGTCAGGTGAAAATAACATTAAACGAAATGGTTTCGATGATCATATTTTTGTTTAGAAATAGTAACGCGAAAGACGCTTCAAAAAACTAAACCGACCAATCAAAAAATGAAGTTTCAAAGTTTTAGAAAAAATAATATGTTTCTTAAAAGCAGTTAAAATTTTCTCTTTACTTCGCATAATAGCCAACCCGAATAAAAAATTAGATTGAGGCCTCAAATAATACAGAAGAACCACATCTAACCACATTAAAACATTTGAATATTTATTATTAGTGTACTTTTTTCTCATTTTAATGAAAATATCAGATAAAACCAGTTCCATTGGATTAAGCGACTGAACAGGGTAAACTGGTTATGTATACTACACGTGATGCTTTCTTTGTAACTGAAATCAGTTTCTTTTGATAAAATTCTAGTGACTGGATCATTCTTTTTTTGTCCGTTTCGAACTACAAATTCTTTCCTCAATAACAGTTAAAGAATGAAATATAACTTTTAAAACAGCTTTTGTGAAAACATCCTCATAAAGAGGGAAATGGACTATTTTATCTGTCAAATTTGACTTGGGTGTATGAGCTAATTATACGTGTAAAGTATAGTAAAGGTAAGTAAAAAGTGTCTAACGCTTTTGGTCAATTTATATGTACCACAATTTATGTAACACTCATTAAAGTCCGTTGACATTGACTGTGACGTTATACATTCTTTAAAACCTGCTTTATTCGAACCCAGCGGTAATACAAAATTATATTATGCACAAAGTATGAAAGCAGTATTATAGATTAAAATTTTTGCGAATCCTATAACGTTGTATATATATTGCTTTATAACCTACTTGATTGGGATACAACGATAATACAAAAAATGTGTTTTGCACAAAAAAAGTTAAAGAAATAACTATACATTAAAATTTTGGCGAAGTCCTGTAACATTATACATACATATATATATATATATATATATATATATATATATATATATATATATATATATATAGTTACGAATTTTGTAAATATTGCATTTTGTTTCGTTAAAATGGTCTCTATGGAAGAGCTCCTAGAGTAATGTATTTAACATGGGAGTCTATGGGAATCTCGCCAAATATTATCGCCAAATTGGCGATGGATTTTGTGATTTATTTTGGTCGCCAAATTTGGCGATATTTCGTCGACTTGCCGACTAAACCTTTCTGGAAGCTTCTATAAATATCTAGTTGTGACTAACCTATAGAGGGCACTTTGGAAATTTTTACATATACCTAACATTGGCATTGAAACTCAGTTCAATTTCTTAGTGAGAATTGAATGTGTTGTAACTGCGTTAATTGGCGTGTATTTCATTGAAATTCTGGTATCCTGACTTGTGTTTTTAGAATTTTCTGCTGTATAGAAGACAGTTGTTAGTCTTTTATGACTGAATTTGTGTATACGCCTGAAGAATTTATAAAATAATAAATTTATTTTGTGTGAACACTTTCTGAAGAGATTCTTTTTCAATCCTAACTCAGGAAAACGGAACACTGTGTGTGTGAGTGTGTGTTTTTTAGAGAGAGAGGGGGGGGAGGGAGAATGGGGGGGGAAGAGGGAGAGGGAGAGAGTGGAGAGAGAGAGAGAGAGAGAAAGAGATGTTTGTTCAAGTGAACCAAATTTTAAAAAAATTAAATTAATTCATATTGGTTTCTTGGATATATCGGAAACTAAACCAAAGATGCTTTGAATGTTGTTTATTTTAAGCGAAACTTCAAACTACTCGAGTAGATTTTTAGCAGTATAATGATCTTTATATTTATATTTTATTTACAATAATCGTTACAAAATGTGTCTAAAAAAATAGGAAGGTCAGACAGATAGTGTAAGCGTTTCAACTGGCTCAAGTTAGATATTTATTGCAACCCACAATTTTACTAAAATGTGGATTGCATTAAAAAGTCATCCCGTTTCGAAGAAGAAATTTTTTCTTAAGATCATAGGATTTTATATTAAAAAAAATCGATACAAAATGCGTGCAAATACAATAAAACATTAATTTTCTGTCTCAGACCTCTTGAACGATATTGTCTGCTTCCGTAAAAAGGTCAGACAGAAATTGAGTTGTAGCGTTACGACTGGCAAACGAGATATTTATTGGCAAAATGCATAAGGCGTGCCAAAGTGGCAGAACATTAAGCAAAAATATACATCTTCAGCGCACAAATAGCCTTGGGCCTATGTTTCGCACTTACAAGCATAAAATGCCTTGCTGAGGAGCACATAAGTGCGAAACCCATTATCCCCGAATCATCTATTAATATGTAAGAGATATCCGAGAGTCATCAAGTTATCAACAATCAATTCTTTCTTACAAAGGGCACAGGACCTGGAAGTTCGAAGAATTTGCTATAAATATGGTCTAATTATAACCACAAAAACTCAAATAACATTAGATAAAGAAATTATTAATCCCACAACTCGGACGCTCTTTAGTATTTATAATTATTTTATTGTGTGTTAAATTTTCTGATGAAAAAAGTCATTTCATCGCTGTATTCTTCATCAATAGTAAGTGCCTCCCGACAGAACCTAAAAGTAATTACTTTGACCAAATAGTTTGCCTCTGCTTCTGGATTCCTCGTGTGTAAAATGATAATATAAAGGGGAATATTATTCTGTTATTAATTACACTTTAAAAGATTTATTTATAGCTGAAAACCCGCACTTCGCTATGGAGTACACTCAAATTAAACTAACCGTTCGCAAAATACGCGTAACATTTGATTTAATATCCGAGACGTTTTCAAATCTCTGTGCTTTCGTGGCCATCTTAAGCTTTGGAAAAAAGTAAAAAATCAGCTGGCGATAAGTCCGGAGAATATGGCGGTTGATTTATCACTGTAATTGAATGCTTAACAAGATATTGTTGTACAGAAATTTCTGTATGGGGCCCAGCATTATTGTGTAAAAAAAACCACTGCCCAGAATCAAACAGTTCCTTCCTAACTCGCCTTATCCTGTTTCTTAATCGAGAAAGCACCTCCTTGTAAAAATATGGATTAATTGTGATCTCTGAAGATTTTGCTGACTACTGCGCAACAGGACAACAATTTCTTAAAGTGTATTATAGCAGGAGATGAGACTTGGTGTCTACAATACGACTCAGAAGCAAAAAGACAAAGTGCACAGTGGAAACGGCCGTCTTCTCCCATACAAAAAACAAAAAAAAAAAAAAAAAAAAAACACAGACGTCAAAATCAAAGACTAAGGTGATACTGATTGCATTTTTTGATTACAAAGGACTTATTCACCACGAACTTGTTCCCGAAAACAAAACAATCAGTATTTTTACAAAGGAGGGTTTTTTTCGATTAAGAAACAGGATAAGGCAAGTTGCGGAGGAACTGTTTGATTCTGGGCAATGGTTAGTTTTACACGATAATTATAGGCCCCATACAGGAATTTCTGTACAACAATATTTTGCTAAGCATTCAATTACACGGATAAATCACCCATCATATTCTCCCGACTTATCACCAGCTGATTTTTTCCTTTTTCCGAAGCTTAAGATGGCCATGAAAGGACAGAGATTTGAAAACGTCTCGGATATTAAATCAAATGTTACGCGTATTTTGTGAACGGTTAGTTCAAACGCCTATAAACAATGTTTCGATGACTTGAAGAAACGTTGGAAAAATTGTATAGACTCCTTTGACGATTACTTTGAAGGAGATAAATTTATTTGAAGGTGAGTAATATTTTTCTTGTTTATAAAAATTTGCCCGGTTACTTTATGGGCGCACCTTGTATTTCAACATCCCATTTCTAAAGGAAATATAGTTTTTCTAATTCAGCTACACCTACATGGAAGAGGGCCACCATAATCAGAATCCAGTGCTATCTTTTTTAAGTTTATGATAGGTATAGATTTGAAACTCCACACCTAAAATAAAAATCGGAATTATAGTCAGACCCTGACAATAGTTCCACTTCCTAATAACGTTGAAAGCACTCGCAAGATTACTATTGGTGCATAATTGAATCGTTTATTTCAGAAACCCGTAAGTGCGCTTTTTTCAAATTGTTGGGAGACATAGAAAAACATTCTATTTTTGATATTATTATAGATTTTGTCTTAAAAAAAATTATAGTATCAGTTAATATATTATCGAAGTGCATGTTGCCTGTAATTAACTAATAATATTTATTACTTATGTTTAAAAAAATTTAATTTTGCAATTAGCGGGTTTCTGCAATAAAATATGTTTTTCTTTAACCCTTCAGCGGGCGCGCCAATTTTTGGAACACCAGCAGGGCTGCGTGGCAGGAAGTGCAACGTCTCTTTCACCCTTGATTATTCCTTTTGTAATAAACTTTTTATTTTGAAATTGAAAATAATAATTTTGAGTTTTATGACACGATATAAAATGTTAATAATACTGAGATATAACCGATTGAGTGTATTTGAAAGACGGGTCTTGCGATCTATTTTCGGACCAGTATATGACAATGGAAGATGGAGAGGACTTTTGAATTTTGAACTTGAGAGGAGATTCAAAGAACCGACAATCTCAAAAACCATTAAAATCTCTCGACTAAGATGGTTGGGGCACGTTTGGAGAGCACGGGAAAACCTACCCATGAAAATACTAACTTTCAGGGTGCCAGAGGGAAATAGAAAAAGAGGCCGCCCCCCCCCCCCCCCCCAGGGGGCTTGATGGTGCTGAATGCGACCTCACAACGCTTGGTGTGAGGGGTTGGAAAGGTGCCGCGCTGGATAGGGAACGCTGGAGACGCATTTTAGAGACAGCCACGGCCTGTCGCAGGCTGTAGTGCTGTAGATGATGATGAATACTGAGATATATTTATAATTAAAGGCCAAAGAAGGCAGATACAATCGCCTTATTTAAAAACTGTCAGGTTTATTGGATCTAAGGACAACTTGCGAATGGATTCCTATTATGTCCAAAAACCTAAAAAACAATGAGTTTGTCCATCTTTGTGATATGCGGGATATCATGTAATAGCTGCACATTTGATAGACTACATCAACTCCTGCTTTTGTCGTATTGTTATCTAGTATAATCGCTGGTTTACCACGGTTTAAAACACGACTAACAATGAAGGGAAAGGCATACAAGGGTCAGAAAATCAGACCTGCATTAGAAAGGGTGTAGCTATAAATAGAAACTCCTTAGAACATTCAAACTTTATATGTGAAAACAAACCATTCAAAATTACAAAAATGTTGCACTTTGTACACGAGCGCGCCCGCTGAAGGTTAAAAACGTAAGGTTCTTAAGGCTAATTTCGTCATGCAGGAACACACTATGTGATATCACTTGTCGGGTTTCTGCACTAAAGTTAATTTGCACTGTCAATAGTAACCCATACAGCGGAATGGTAATTTGAAGATTTTTGTACAAAAATATGTGTTTACGATAAAAGACACTGTAAAAAAAAAAATGAAAATCCAAATAAATGTCTATTAACGGGTTTCTCAAATAAACGATTCAATTACTTCCGATTATTTTTAACAACCAAAACCAGACATAACTTGCGTTCAACAGGAGGAGCAAGATTATCATGCTTAGGCACTGCTCTTGTCACAAGATGGAATGTGAACACAGGATATCCTTGATCCACTTCTCAATCCAGTTGAACCCAAATTTACATTTTCAGGTGTTTTCCTCGAAAGACGGAAAAAGGGATGTTTTCGTTCTCCCAACACAAAAGAAAATGCTCTGGACTCGTTTCGACCAACGCCTGCCTTCACGTAGGCGCCAGGACGTGAACTATGGCTAACCTTTTCGTTTTTTCTCTTCCAAATGGTAAGTTTCGTAATGTGTATGGTGTGCGGAAAACACCACGTACAGAAGCTTTTCCTAAATATACGTAAGTAACTAGCTTTTCTGGGTTAATTATGTTAATAACCGCAAGCCTCTTATCTTCGATGCTGGTGGTTACATTACTAAACTGGCAAGTTCCTAAAAGCGAACGGAATTTGTTTGGGGAGAAAAGGTTTACCAGATGTTGGGTTAGATTATTTTTTACGACGTTTTTATTAACTCGCTTTCTTGTTTGTCCAGTACAAATCTTGCAATCGATTTTTAACTAACTTCCCGACTAGCTAGACATTTGAAACTTTTAGAATAGCTCAGAACACGATGACAATGCATTTTTTTAAATACTTTTAGCCATCTTTAAGCAGAAAAATCCGCAAGGTGGCGCTTCGATCGAATTCAATTCTTGCACTTTTGCGCAACGACGTTTGACGGTTTTGAAAGCAGAATACACGTGAATTTAGTTTGTTTACAAAAATATTGTGCGAAAAATTTTTAAAAATTACAAAAGTTAGCAGTTTATAATGTCTGTGGATAGTGGAAACGACTAAAAAGTGATTAAAATTAAATAAAAGAAAGTGAAAAGAATAATTAAGTGAAGGTTTGTGCAATTAAGAGACAACCGGAGAGAAAAATAAAAATAAATACAAGTGAAAAATAATTAAATAGGAAAATATTAAAATTGTGATTTGGCGAAATAAGAGGTCTTTCCAGTAAGGTTGGAGCAGTCAAACTCTTCGATGTGCAGTCCTTCCAAGGTTCTAACTCGGCATAATGCGACGTAAGCCTGTCCCTTGGCGAAGAGTTTTTTTTCCGAGGTACAGAACTGCGTGGTTCACGGTACATCCTTGCATTTTCTGCGCAGTGCAGACCGATAATTTTCTTTCAAGTTGATGGGTTAATTCATCAAAAAAAATTTTTTTTAAGTATTTATTAATACATAGAATTGTCAAGTTTATATGATTCAACAGGAAATTTAAAAACGTGGTATATAAAAAGTTATTTTTATCTTGTAATTATGTTACTTCAGTTACAGGAAATGGTTCCATAGAATGATATAGATTTTGATAACATAAACAAATTCCTATTGTAAACACATACGGGCTTCGTATCCAAAAGAAAAGAAAAAAATTTCCCCGAAGGGGAAAATGAAAAGATTGCGATAGAGTCCAAATTGTAAAACATTTCGGAGAACGGTAGAGGGCAACTTGTAACCCTTTGTTTTCGAAACTGATTTTTAGTTCAAAACGATATTGTTAAAATTAAATTGTGTTTTAGATTTAAATCGTAACTACATTTCTCGGAAATTGGAGGGTTACCCATTACTCATCGGTTGTGAAGAATTGAAACTAATTCTAAAAAGAAAACAATCATAAAAGGAATTTTCTCATAATATAATTTAGACAGAAATTACACCATTCATAACAGATATAGGGACGCATTATTCCCAAATTATATTAGAAACAAAAATTAATTTAAAAAACAAAATAATTATGAAAGTTAAACTGCGCATTATGAACATTAGTTATAGATAATAGCGCCACTACCCGTATCACGTAGAGTCGTTGTCTGTTTATAAATTATTAAATATTAGACTAATTTTAAAAGAACAAAAATTTGAAAATTATATTTCAAAATGTACAGTTTAGTTTTATTCAATAACTACAGAACTCGAAAACTGTAGGATTTCCCATAATTCATACCTTATGAAGAATTAAAAACTAGTTTTAAAGGCAAATTAAGCGCAATATTTACATTCAGCAATAAAAATTTTGTTTATGATCGCAACTAAGCCACCTCGCTGTTATCCCTTATCCATACGAATATTTAGAGATGGATCAATTTAATTACATATTTGTGTCCGCTCATGCTGATGATAATTTAAGAAACGGAACTTAACATTCCTCGTCATTTTGAGTGACTTGACTGGAGATCAACCAAAAAGTGTTTCTCGTGATATTTTTTGGTTGATTTGCCCCTTCCCAAAAATACTCGAGTATTTTCTGCACTTTAATTTGTCTTAGATTAACGAATTAAAACCATTTTTTAAGGAAATATAAAACAGTTTTACCATAAATAAAATATTTCTAATTTAGTTTTCAGCTGACTTCAGTAAAACTTTTGATGGACCCTCTCTCGGCTTAACTTAATATTAAAAAAATGGCTGTAGTTCTACATATTTACCATTCTTTTTTTCTTTTGCAGACGATATCTCGCTAAATATGTCTACCTCTTAATTTTCTTTTTCTTATACGGATGCACAATAGGTTGCTTCTTTTTAACAGGCAAATGCCAAAAATTGCTAAATGGTCGTCAATCTGAACTGCAGCAATAAAAGCACCTACAATTAAGTAGCCCTTGACCTATTTTTATTTAAACTTGTTTTATAATGTTTTCACATTTCAGGGGCACAGTATTTTGGCAATTATGGCTCTATTATGCACCAATTTGCAATGTTGGATAATAGCCAATCTCAGAGTTGTAATTACATAGATTGTAAAGATTTATCTGCGTTTGTCTAATGTGTAAATGCTGAAAAACCTTTAATTATGCGAAATAATTTGTGCATACATTGTAAATAAAATACTACTCTCACAATTTGTGTCAAAATAAAAGGAAATGTTTATTTTTTAACAGCTATTCCTGAGGGAATAGTCGCCATTATTCCTTACAGTACCATTGTTCTTCTATGCGGATTATGTAATGGCTCATACGCTGTAACTTGAACACAGAGTGTGTAAAATATTGTAAATTACAAATTGTAGTTTATATGTTATGATACAAACCGTAAGTCTACAATTCATGATTTTTTTTCTACTTAAATGTTCTTAAACGTTTATTTCATTAAAAATACAAGAAAAATGTTGAAAAAAAAATCTAGAATCAATTACAATCACACTAAAAGAAAACGTACATAAAATATTTCTTTCGTAAATGCACATTTGGTGACGATTTTGAAAAACAGGAAGGACATTTTTTCTACAACTAAATGGCAATGATGTGTAAGATTCATTAAAATATCAATGGCTTGGTATATTTTATCAGGGGACATGATCACATTACGCATTGATTTGTGTAATGGGTTTTACTTGAGATGAGAGAAATTTATTTGGTCTCGGAAAAAACACCAAGCGAAAACAAAAAAGCATTTATCCGCCAATTTTCACCAAAAACACTATTTTGATTAATTTTTCCCACTATTGAGTATTATTTTACTGTCTAATTTTCCAATTTTAAAATAAGTATTAAAATTAGTAAATGTTAAGCGCTAATATTAAGTACTAATATTAAAATTCCCTAATATTTATACGAATCCAATTTGCATTGTACTTAAGGCTGCTATCTATTAACCCTATTGGATTTGCTCACCCCAATGTTAACCTATGGAGAAAATTTGTCTACTATTTACAGCTACTGAAATGCTGGTAATCCAATAAAAATGGTATCTTCAGATAGCCTGAACCTTACAACAGGATTCATTTTAAAAATTTCGTCCCCCAAAGGAATTTAGGAGCGTTTAAAACACACTATACCGGATTTTTCTCCCGAATAATTTTAATTTAGAAATATTATTTGGATTTTTTTTCAAATGCCCCAAGGTGTAAAATTTGTTTCTCTATTACGGAGTACAATTTTTAAAAAAATCTTTGATTCCAAGTCGTCAATTCTTGGACACATTTTCTCCATGGGTTAACAATGAGGTGAGGGAATCGAATACGCTTAGTACACAGCAGCATTAAAGTAAAAAGATAAAACTGGGTATTTTGGGGGGTTTCGATTTTTCCAGGAAAGGTGTCAACATGTTTTACTGAATTAAGTTGAACGAATACTATGAAGTAAAGTTTACAATTTTTAAGCATAAATCAACAAAAAAGAAAAGATAGGTATAGAAGAAAGAAAAAAAATCTTGCAATAATAGGTAATCCAAAAAATAAAGTTTTAAATTCTAAAAACAAGGTTTCTAATAATCAGCACATCTCGTACCTAAAATTAATAATTATGTATTACGCGCAGGTAAAACTTTATGATTTTTTATCATTATTTATGAAATCTATATCAGTCTCTGATAAAACACTATTACTAGTCTGAAATAATTACGAAAAAAATGCACATTGGGTGTACTATTACTAAACATCTATCGCAATGAAAAATGAATAATCATCGTAAAAAAAATAAATAAAATAACCGGTTTGAAATGCATGAGAATCTGCCATAAAACTTTAAAAAAAAAAGAATGATGATTTTCATTAACAATTATACGTATCAGATTTAAAAGTAGTCGAATCTACATGGGACACGCATACATATGGCAAAAATTACTCAAAACATCTTATTACGAAGTAATGGATAAAAAATTTACATTCTTCAGCACAAAGTTCCATAACATATTGTTTTTCTTCCTTCGAGGACCACCCATGCAGCTGATATTGGCTTTAGTCAAAACCAACAACTTCACATGTTTTAGCTATTTCCTGTTTCTTTTAAGGGTGCTAATATAGTGTTTTCAAGATTTTTCAGAGGATATTAAAAAGATATATAACAGGAAATTGTTCATCAAATTCCAATCCATTAGATTAAATTATGTTACACAACGATTCCTTTTCACGGGAAATTTAAGCGGTTGATTACAAAAGGAAAAAAAGATTTCAGTGCATTTCCAGTTTTAATAATTTTCCTAAGCAAATAATTGAAAAAAGTTCTGAAATTTATTAGAGGTGAATGGTAACTGTGCAAAAGAAAGTAAAACATGCCAGCAATCTAAAATGATCTAAAAGTCTGTGTATTATCTTACCCTTCAGCGGGCGCGCCAATTATTGGAACACCAGCAGGCGCGCGTGGCACAAAGTACAACGTCTCTTTCAACCTTTATTATTCCTTATGTAATAAACTTTTTTTTTTTTCAAATTACTAGGGGCTTCGCCCCTAGGCTCGCTACGCTCGCTCCTCTGTTATGGCTAATAGCGAGATACATAGGGATGATTCTCTGGCAATGTAACAGCTTCCATCCATTTACTGTTGTCACCCTTAATGCGAAGGGCGTTTCATCACTGCTGAATTATCAGCTTTAAAATTCAATTAAAAATCGAAAATTTAAGATATAGACTTGAAATGAGGTTTATATGAATAAGAAAGATTTCAGCTTCCAGATGATGTAAATATTTTCTTTGTAAGATAAAATCTCGAGGAGCATTGATATTGCATCCACATAGGGGACGATATTTCTTGAAAAACTGTGTTTCATTTTTTGATGAAAATATCAGTCTGTTTTAAATTATTTTTAAACAAATGAGGTCTAGTTTGAAAGAGAAATGTCTGTAGTCTTAGATTGTAAAAAGATCAAAATTCTACGATCATTTTTTGGCGAGTTATCGTAATCTGAAGATGAAAAGTTAATATTTTCTCACAAAATATAAAATTAAAAGAAAACTTAAAGTCCGACGAAGATGAGACATGTCTTACTTTGTTCCCCACATTTTTCTGCATCTATTGGTATCGGTCTCGACCCCATACCCCCAGCGGTTTTGGAGGAGATAGCGTGACAAGCTTTTGACAGCGGCGGGAGTTGCTTTTTTTTTAGAATAGAGAGAAAAATAATAATTCTGCGTTTTATGAAAAGATATAAAATATTTATAATATTGAGATATATTTATAAATAAAGGCGAAAGAATGCAGATACAATCGCCTTATTTCAAAACTGTCCGGTTTATTGGATCTGAGGACAACTTGTGAATGGATTCCTATTATGTCCAAAAACCTAAAAAACAATGAGATTGTCCATCTTCATGCTATGAGGGATACCGTGGAATAAATACGTGTACATCAATACCTGCTTTTGTTGTATTGTAATCCAGTATAATCGTTGGTTTACCACGGTTAAAACACGACTAACAATGAAGGGAAAGGCATACAAGGGTCAGAAAATCAGACCTGCATTAGAAAGAGTGTAGCTGCAAATAGAAACTGCTTAGAACATTCAAACCTTACATGTAAAAACAAACCCTTTCAAAATTATGAAAATGTTGCACTCTGTACACGGGCGCACCCGCTGAAGGGTTAAGATTCTCCTAAAACCTTGATTTTCAACCAATTATTCCAATTTAAAAACTGTGTTCAGTAATTTTACTGCTGTTTAAAATACTGTACTCGTATTGGGTCAGATCAACTCCTTCTAATTATACGTTGTTCCCATTGTTATATAAATGTTTCGTACATGTATACCAATTTTTAAAATATATCTTTGTTTATAAAAGAGAATTAAACAATTTTATAATGTAAAACATTGTTGTTATGAAAAAGCAAAATATGCCTGCTTCTTATTTTTTATAATTGAATGAAAATATTTGTTTTTCTTTACAAGTAACAAGATATTTGTGCGAGGACGTTGGAAGTGAAACTTACCATGAACGTTCGAGTGATTTGATGTGTATTGATTTTTCGATAGCGGATGGACTACAACTTTATGCGTCAAGTACTGTGTTTATATTTTGATATATCTTCACCTGCCTCAGCCTGGTGGCTCGTGAAAAACTTTATAATTATTCATGGCGCACAGCTGAGCTATAGCGGGAAAATTTTCCTCCTGTTACCGAAGTATTGACAAAGATTACCGCCCAAAGTTGGCATTGCAATAAGTATTATAATTGGTGTATACTTTTTAATTAAATTTAGATGTCTAGGTCAGTGGATTTATTTCATTCACGCAATTATGGCAAATACCTCTGTGCTGGCTCTTTTCAGTAGGCCCTATGCACGTGCCTGTTTTGCCTACTGGTAAGCGCAGTCCTTTATACAATTAATGCGCGTAAATCTAATTAAATGGAATTGATTTTCCCCACAGGAGCCCAAACAATGAAACCCACGAAGGGCGTATTAGGGCGTAACACAAATATAACATAAAGTCAAGGTGTAACTGATGTTTGCAGTCAATGGGCATGGCGTTATAGATACGTTGTTGAAATGTATATATGTGTTTTAGGTCCCTTTTTGTTATGCTACGTTTTTTAGTTATGGTTCCATACCACCGTGACAACACTATATAACAAGTCCTTAAATGGTGAATATTTTCTTTTTTAGATGAATATAAATTATTTCCTCTGATACGTCCTCATATTGACATTGCGATATTACAAAAGTTAATAGCATTTAGGTTACTAAACTTTCTAAAATGCAATTATATAAGTACAAAGCTGTGTTTGACAAACATTAATGATTTTATTAACGCCGTTTTAAGATTACTAAACTTTCTAAAATGCAATTACATAAGTACAAAAATGTGTTTTAATAAATTTGATGATTTTATTAGTGACGTATTAAGATTACTAAACTTTCTAAAAATGCAATTATATAAGTACTAAACTGTGTTTTACAAACTTTGATGATTTTATTAGTGACGTACGCTGCAAAACTTCAAAAAAAAATTTCTCATCTTTAATTATTGTTGACATGTTCACGTATGGCCAAGTAAGCGAATGTCAAGAAAGTTTACAATTAATGTAAAGAAAGCGTTTTGATGATTAAGTGCGTGTTTAGTTATTTCGCAGCCATACGAAATAGCCTAAGGTGATTCTCAACAAGGTTAATTTTAATATGAAAGATGCATAAAACTGTCTCTTCTGCCTTATATTTCACTCAGTTGTGCAGAAGCTTGCATTCTAAACTTCCCCAACATGCGCACTGACACCTCGAGAAATAGGAAATGAAGTATGGAACTTGAAACAGAAACTTAATATGCAACGAGCGTGTTTATAATCAGTTCCATGAATAACTTTAAATTAAATCACCATAATCTTCAAGAGATGAGTCCGGCCGCATTTTCAATTCATGGTTGTAAGGATTGCATGTACGTGCCTCTGCGATTAATAGATTATCAAACTCAGCAGAGAATACGGCTTTTGACGCGATTATCAGCGTTCTTTCGTCTTGGTGATTAACAGGAGAGGAAGGATGATATAGGATACTGGGAAAAAGAACGTGTTTGCTTTATTTTTGCTAACTATAGCATTTATATCAGCTTATTTTCAAATTAAATCGCTGGCGCATAAGACATAATCCTTTCTAGTCAAATTGCTCGTTAAGTGAAAACTTTCAATGCATTATTTGGGGAGGTTAATGTACTGTTTTTCTCGGGGGAAAAAGATACATAAAAGTCAATTCGATGAATTTGTGAAAAAGCAAAATCACAAAGAACCAGTATTATAACACCTGTTCAGTGATGGCTCGCTAAATATTTCAACAGCACGAAATGAAAATTATTAAGGAAAACTGTACGCTTAAGGCTCCTGTGTACTAATCCTATTGGATTCGCCCAGTTCGATGTTAACCTATGGAGAACATGTGTACAAGGATTGCCAACTTGGATTGAAAGTTTTTTTTTTTAAATTGTACTTCGTAATACAGAAAAAAAATTTTACATCTTGGGACATTTTTCGTTTTAAAAAAATGCAAATAGTACTTTAAAATTTAAATTATTCGGGGAAAAAAACCTGTTTTATATGTTTTAAACGCCCATACATTCCTTTGGTGGACGAAATTTATAAAATTAATTCTATTGCAAGTTCAGGCTATCTGAAAATACCATTTTTGTTGGATTATCAGCATTTATGTAGATGTCAATAGAAGGCAAATTTTCCCCATTGGTTAACATAGAGGTGAGGGAATTCAATGGGGTTAACACATAGCAGCTTTAAAGTCAATGTTTATCTGTAGTGACTAGAACAGAATAAAATTCAGAATCATGTAGTAGATTTTGTCAATATAAGCTTCCAAAAATGAGAAAAATTAAACTAACATTATTCAGAAATCTAGCACAATCGTAATGCTAATCGGTGAATGTGTAAAACTAAAAGAAAAACAGAATAGAAAAAAAGAAATAACTAGCAAAGTTTGATTTCTGAATATTTTATAAACTGTCACAAAACATTTAAAAATTTAGACAGATTTTTGGTCTGAATAAAATTTTCTGCATATATTTCCCCGAAATTGAAAAATAATAATAAAAAAAGCAAGATATGTTTTTCGGCTATGGAAAACCCACAAAATATATTGATAACTGTCCAATTTCATATTAAAAATTGAAATTTCCAAAATATCATCTTGAAAAATCAGAAATTCTTCTGTTGTTGCACTCGTGAAATTTTTTTTATATTTTTTATTTCATTCTATTTGATTTCATAAAGAAGTCCTTCCATACTATTGTTGCTGGCTAGAATTAGTTTATTTTCAGTTTTTTCTATCAATAGACAAAATATAATAAAAAAAATTACACTGCAATTGAGAATTTTTTAGAACCCAAAGAGAGAAATAGAAGCTAAACATAAAATCTGGATAGTATATGGAATCTAAAAATTATTATGCAACGTTAACGTCTTTATTTAGGGACATTCCATATAAACCTACCCAAAACTTCGTTAAGAAGAAAATTCGTTAAATAAAAATTAAGTGAGGTTGTTTAAACGTCTCAGGATTTGAAAAAGATAGCAAAACTAAAAATTTTGCAAATTATAAGCATTTTTTTATAAAAAGAAACATTAACTGTTCGATTAAATTCCTTTCAAGTAGGTGAAATAGAGTTCAAAACCAACAAAATCCATTAAACAGAAAGCATTATGCACGAAACTTAATCTAATGCAATTCATATGAGCCTATATATTTAAAAAACTGATTGAAAAACCAAAAGAAATTATTTAGAAATAAATTATTTCTAATAATAAAGACGGTTTCAAAATCCCAAACTTTTTAACTTTTTTTTAAATTCCACATACATTCCTAAACTGTAGAAAAAAAAGAAGAAGAAGCAAAGAAACGCAATCTTCTCTGTATGGGTTTCTAATAGCTAGAATTTGGTTCATAAAAAAAGAAAAAATCGGAAACTTTTTTTAACAAAATCTGCGAATTAGCCTACCTCTCAGCCTATCACCAGGATTTAAAAAAAGTAACAGAAAAATGCAAAGCTTATGTTCAATAAAAAAAAAAAAAAACGAAACATTTTTATAAACTTAAAAAAAATTCGCTAATGTGTAAACTATTTAACATTCAGAAGATGCCCGAATTCGAGGTTCAGCAGAAAATTTCGTTAAATAGTAGATTTCGTTAAATGGATGTCCCTATACGGCAATTACTATATATTACAGGAACAGCTAAAAATTTGCATTTAACAACTGCCTTCTTGATTTGAAAACTCGTTTCTACGTCCACGATATTAGCTATTATTAATTCTGGACTATTTTTCTACCTGGTCGTGTTTTTTTCCACAAGGCATGGCAATATATATTGTGCTATTTAACGCGATACTATCAGAACTCTTTCGTCAAGGTCATTTGGAAGAAGGAAGAAAGCAATAACAACACTGAGAATTCCTACGAATTCTACCCGAGATTAGCAATTATATCAGCTTATTTTAAAATTAATTTGCCGGTTTATAGGCATAATCCTTTCCTCTCAAATTGCCTGTAAAGGGCAAATTAATATTCCGCTTCATGCCTAAACATCACACAGCCGAGAGTGAGAGGGTAAATCATTTTTTTCCCATACGGGCAAAGGTCGTCGTAAACACAATGCAAAACATTTGCGTGCGAAAACAATTATTCTCATTGTTTTGTTTGTGCTATTGCCGGTTAAATGTATTACTATAATTGTATGTAACTGACAGTAACAAATTGAAGAAGAATTTGGCTATTTATGATCTCTCCATGAAAATTTTCCGTATGGAGAATGAATGCCATAAGACAAAATGCTAGATAGATATTAGCAGGAATTTATAGATGTAGATATATATTTTTTTTCAGTACGCAGAGTTATTACAATTAAGGGAGGTTGTTTAAACGTAATCTAATGATTTGAAAAAGCTTGCAGAACTAAAAGTTTTACAATTTATACAATTGTTCCGTTTTTCTGGGTTCGTTAAGATTAAATAAGAATGTCTTCAGAAAGTTCGCACAAAATAAATTTATTATTTTGTAAATTCTTCAGGCGTATACACAAATTCAATCATAAAAGACGTAACAACTGTCTTCTATACAGCAAAAAATTCTAAAAACACAAGTCAGGGTACCAGAATTTTCAATACAATACATGCCAATTAACGCAGTTACAACACATTCAATTCTCACTAGGAAATTGAACTGAGTCCCAATGCCAATATCAGGTATATTTATAGATTTCCAAAGCGCCCCCTAGAGGTCAGTCTCCGCAATCATTTCTAGAAGCTTCCAGAAAAGTTTAGCTGGCAAGTTAGCGACCATTTGGCGCAATATCGCCATCCTGGCGACCAAAATAAGTCACTAAATCCATCGCCAATTTGGTGATAACTCTCATATTTGGCTAGATTTCCATAGACTCCCATGTTAAATACATAGCTATAGGAGTTTTTCCATAGAAGCCCTTTTAACGAAACAAAATGCAATATTTACAAAATTCGTAACAGTATTTTTCTAATAATGAAACATCAACTGTTCGATAAAATTCCTTTCAAGTAGGCGAAATTGAGTTTATAACAAAACAAAATTCATTAAATGACAATCATTATGCACAAAACTTAATCTAATGAAATTTATATGAGCCTATATATTTCTTAAAATTGATTCCGCATTGATTTCAGCAAAATAAATATCCCACCAAAATACTGAGATTACTAAAAACGTTTTTTTCCCCAAGTTTATCTCCTAATTCCTAAATATATCAAGTTTGTGTTAGCAAAGGAAAATATGTTATTGCATCAAACTCCGTTTTAAAACTTACTGATGAATAAAGAAATTACTAGGAAATGAATGAATCATTAAGAAGATATGAAATGATGTTGAAACACAGAAAAATAAAGCAAAAATATTTCATATTCAGCATTACAGATTTTTAAAAAAATTTTCTTGGGAATATTTAAGTTTATTTTAGGATCTATTACACACACTGTTCTATTTAATTTATCTTGTGTTTGAAATAAACATTCAAAATGACAATATTAAACAAGGGAAGATTTTTCCCATGTAAATAAAAGTTTTACTAGCCGATCTCCAATATTCTAACTTCTATTTCTTGCCTCCAGAGGTCTTTTGAGAGACAAAGAAACGAATGACTAATGGATTACAGCAAGCATGTTTGAAATCCTAAGGATCTGAGCCAAAATTTGAAAAAAATTCATTTTGTTGCAACAGAATCGTCTGATCAAGTATCTATTTTGAAAAATTAAAATCTCTAAATATTGGATCCTTCACGAAAGCCCAAATAATTTAGATAATGTCTTCGTGTAAAAGTTTTATCATTTTAACATGTTCTATTCTCGAGTACATAAAACTAAGCATTTATCCAGAGGAAAATTTTCATATTTTCAGCAAAATTAAAATACAGAAAGGAAAGTTTATTAATAGATTTATTTTATTATTCAAGCACTACTTTCCAATTTAGTTCAGCCAAAATTGAGTCTCTACGAAACATCTCTGTTTTTAACATGGAGTTTTACAGAGTTCATATTAAACAATATGGATCTCTCTAAACTAGGCCAGAAAACATACGACCCCTCGAGGCCTTTTGTTGGGACTCCTAATATTATATTTCTAAAAAATGCGAAAATTTTTTTTATATTTATAATGTTACGAAATGAATATAAAAGCAACGAATATTAATATTTATTTAATTTTAAAATTAATCAGTAATTTATCTTTTCTTTGATAAAATATTTTTCGCTTTCCCATCGAAAGATATACGATAAATAAACTGCCGTAGGCCGCAAAGGCCTGTAGTAGCTTTCCATAAAGTAATATGGCCTCATCACATTTCAAGGTGTGCATGCCTACTGTAAACCCCTTTCCCATCCCTAATAATCTATAGCTATAACTATCTTCAAATACCGCAAGTATGTTATGCCATCAACTGAACTAAGTATATACAATATTTCAAAGCAAAACGGCTGTCCACAGTCTATAGTGGTTTGCTTCTAAACTCCGTGTGGGCCCTTGTTCAACACCTGTTAAATCATGGATGTTATTATATTGTTCCTTATAACGTAGAAGCATCTGTTCAAGTTCCACTCTAGGACATTACATAGTGACGGTACTGTTTTCTGCACCGCGACTGCGATACACAAAAAGCAAATGAATCCTCATTCCTTTGAATGTAAATGTCATGCTTTGATGAGTCCATTTGAGATGGAACTGTAACATTACAAATAAACTTCACATTTTAGCCACAAAGTGACTAAAATGTGAGTTAGCACTTTTACAACAATTGTGATGGGACGTTCAGGAAATAAACTTATTATCACATCTATCTATCTATCTATCTATCTCTACGGGTAGTGAATCAGTTCATGAACATGCCAAAGATGGAAGATTTGTAATTCATTTAAAACTCTTCCTCAACAAATGGAAAGTTACCTTTATTTAGCTAAACAATGGGCAGCTTTATCTCATCTATACTTTAAAGTGACAGGTAGTTAGTTGCCTTTTAATTAAAAATTATTCAATACTCACTCTGTTTAAAAACTTTCAGATAAAAACTAATTTCACTCTGCCTTTTTTTTAACAAAACTTTGCTTTAACAAAATAACATCCTGTTTTTTTTTCAAGAGAAAACTATCAATAAACGAACAACCACGATAAAGAAGAGGCAATGAACCTCAACTTTGTTAGATACAATATTAAATCAATAACTAACTGTTATTAATGGTAACATCTTGTTATACATGTAGTACATACATTTATCACCAGGTTCACATTTCAATCAACTACGTAGTTTTACATTTTTTTTTTTAGCCTGTTCCCCGGAGGAGCCCTGATACTGAATCCGTTTCCCACAAACGTGGGAAGAGGTCCCATGCCATCCATATATGAACACCCCACCCAAATTAATCCCCGGATATCTTAATAGCACCATTGATATGCAATCTTCGCCTCGTTGTACAACGAATCTTTCATTTTAATACAGAGAGCGGAGTTCAATAGACCACCTAGAAATAATTCTTATAAAAATAACAATATAAAAGTTCGATAAATTGTGCTCGGGCGTTTCCTTTAAATAAATAAATAAATTACAGAAAAAAAAGAAGCTACAGGGTGTTGCCAATAGAGAGAAATGGGCGTTTATTTTTCAGGCTTCAATTTGGATTCGTGGAAGATAGTATTGATGGAAAGAGAAGTGAGCGCGTATTTGATAGACAAATATAAAAAATGGACCAGGAGAGTTAATAATAAATAAATATTTAACCATTCAACCATTAAGATATTAAGATATTGTAAAAACAAGCTGATTCATCCATCTAATAGATTTCGATGTTAATGAAAATTTTTGACTGGTAATTTATGTTGACCTTGAATTCTTCTTCTTTTCAAACAGAGTTTCGACAGTAGCGTTGATGGTAGATTCACAAACATAAGCATATTTAAAGTACAGGGTGGTCATAAAAAAACTTTGCCGATATATGGACCTCTAGCGGCTGTTCCGTTCAACCGATCGAGATGAGATTTCAGATATAGTTATTCATAAGTATGAGCTCGGGATTCTGTGAACAGCAACAAAGTGGCGCTCACGGTTACGGTTATAAGTACGGAAACTTGAAATTTTCGAATGGTAACGCCCAGTTTTTCCCATCGCAAAGTGCTCAGCGCATGCGAAAACCCTAAATAGCGTTGGAACGGACGTGTATCACAAAAAACGGGCGCGTTATGTACGCACAAAAAACAGATCTGCGAACGGCCTACAAAAACGCAATCGGGGCGCACGGAGAAAATTTGAATATGACAGAGGCAAGACACCAATCACTGATGACAACACAGATCAGACAAAAGAAAACTTTTATTTGCATTGCACGTTTTCCACATGGGTGCCATCATCGTGTTTTTGTTGGCCATTCGCAGAGCTGTATTTTTGAGCGAGCATAACGCGTCCGTTTATTGTGATACACGTACCGTTCCAAAGCTATTTAGGGTTTTCGCATGCGCTGAGCATTTTGCGACGGGAAAAAGTGAGCGTTGCCATTCGAAAATTTCGAGTTTCTATACCTATAACCGTAACCGTCACTTTGTTGCTGTTCACAGAATCCCGAACTCATGCTTATGAATAACTATATCTGAAATCTCATCTCGATCGGTTGAACGGAACAGCCGCTAGAGGTCCATATATCGCAAAGTTTTTTTATGACCACCCTGTACATATTGATCGTCAGTTTGGACACGCGTTACCAAATGTTTCGAAAAGTAATAATGACGAATTTCATAAATAAAATTTATAAAAATCCATATAAAGTTTGTCTGTAATGTCTAGAATTAGAAACATTCGTGTACAAAATTTGGAAGAATGCGATGCGGTTGATTGAATAGAAATCGAAAAAAATAAACTTCGTTTAATTCGAGCCATAAATTACCATGTTACACGTATTTTCAAATAAATTTCGTTGTTGGTTCTTTATTAAATTAAAGGAAACAGTTTGGACTATTTCATATTTTACTATTGCCACCTGTCGGTTAAATCTTCCGCTTATGGCAAAAAAATACCTTATTTCCATTAAAATGCTTCTCTCTCGGTGACATGGCTCTACTTATCAAGCAGTGGGAAGAAACTGACACCAAAGAGTCCATTGCCACTGTTGGTTTTTGAAAGCTGCTTTAACAGTTAAAACGAAGAATGCTTTAATGTTTTGACGTCATTGTCAAATGTCTCCAGATTCATCATTGAAGAAGTTATCTATAATAAGACCGAAATCATACAGAACCTTCGGTTACTTTCGACGAGTGAAAATATCTTTTTTTGAAAAGGGTAGTTAAGTACAAGAACATTTAAATATAATAAGTATTCTTCAGAATTTTAAAGGGCAGTGGCAATTTTTATATAGATTACTGGGAAATTAAAGTTTACATAAAAAATTTCATTGCATACTTGGTCCTTTTCTGCGTCTTACGTCTTCAGAGTGAAGTTTGGGGATTGGGGAGAGGGCAAATTAAGACGTTGGTTACTTTTCCAGAATGTTATTTTACTTGACTAAAGTAGCTTCTATGTGTCAGGAAACATTTCATTCCCTATGCATTGAAGAAACCTCGTCTTAACAGAGAAAATGGTGATTTCGCAAATGCAAATAAGGGTGACTAGAGATCGCCGACGTCTAAACGCACAGTCCATTGCACTATGGTCGCATAAGCAATAAGTATCAATTTAATGGTTCAAACTTCTCCCTTCTTCGAGTGCAACGGTCAGAACAACAACGACAGCTGGCTTCTTGGAAAATGGACTTTTACGTCCTTGACATATTCCAATGACTTAAACGACCGTTCACTCCTTCAATGTGAATATCCAAAAACGAGACCACCATAAATCCTACAACCTTTCGAATACATTAGCCAGAAAATAAAAGGGTGTGTGATGCGACGTCTTGAAAGACCCTCCCCCCGCTTAACAAGCTACCGGAATTTTCCCAGCCCCCAGTCTGTCAAGAGAGGAATGCCGCGAGAACGACCCTCGTTGCGTACACGTGCTCGAAATAATAAAATACGTCTGATATTAAATATTCATGATTGTCCACGGAGACGGTTTGACCCGCAGGCGTTTTACTTGGTGAATGGTTGGACTTCGCGACAATTTTCAACTCGAGAGGTAATTGATAGTGATCTTCAGCCATTTTAAATGATGGTGAAGTCTGGCGAAGCGACAGATGCAAAAGAGGGGAATGTGTAGTACACGAGTAGTGCTTTTATTTCTCTTTGCAGGACATCAATATCAGGTGGGGTAATTTTTCTTGGAGCAAAATTGAATTTCAATTTAAATTGGTCACGATGACCAACCTACGTAGAACTTCCAAAAGACGATAAGGTCAGGATTCCTTACAAATGGGCTTACCAAAGGTCCCTCCCTGATTCAAGATACGACCGGAACTCCTAGCTATTTTGTCTTTTTTTTTGTGGTTATTAGGTACATTTATTAGGTTTGTAAGTGAAACGGTTGGAAATTCTGTTGTAAGCGTAGATAATTTTTTCCCCCGAATTGGTGACTTTGAAGAAGCTCTGGCAATCGAACTGTGAAACAGGAAAATTCCTGAAAAGAAACATTGAAGAAAAAATGGGCTGGTCTCTTTATTTTAAGAATAAAAAAAAATTCAATACCGAATTTAAAGAGAATTGTGAAGAACATTATCTGTCTGCCACGCACGTCTATTCTTTTCAAAAGGGTGTCCTTCATGAAAAGTGAATATTTGGTCTTGGGAAATAGGGCTGAATCAATAGTTAAAGGTCGAAGGTTTTGTTAAATATGCATACATGTTGAATGTTCTGATTTTTTTAAAACCAAAAAACGTCAAGCCATTTCTTTAAAAAGTTCCTAATACAAGTTTAAATGACGAAATCAAACGATTAATTCATATGTTAAGTGCTTTCTTTCTCTGATTTATAATAAATATTATTACCATGATTAATATTCAGCTTTGTCCTTGTCAGGTAAAAATACGTGTAGTAAGTCTATTTAAATTAGAACTTTTTAAAGCGGAAATCCCATCTATTAATCTAGGAAAACCATGGAAAACATATTACTGAAATTTGGAGATTTGAATTCAAATGTTAAAAAATTAAAGTTCCCTGAATATAATGTTATATATCGACACTGCTCATCTACTACATATGTCGATCAACATTTCCAAAATATCTATAGTTTATAGCTGTATGTTAGAAGTATTTTAGGTCTGCTAAGGGAAAACAGAACAGCCAACAGGTGGTGCACATAAACCTGTTACCTAACTTCAGAACAGCCTATGCGATAGGCAGGGGATTTTTTTTTCTTAATTTATGTCAGATAAGTTGGCAATACGCAAAATATCCCAGAAATACGGCTATTCTTCAGAGATATGGCAGCATTCCCCCTTACTTTTCTACATCAACTTCTTGTCCATCATCGGGCAATCTAAAAGTGTCAGCTGTTTTTCTCGAAAGCTTTCTGAACGCTACACAATATTTAATCTTCTCTGCTTTGCGATTTTACTGGATGCAAACTGACAGTGTCAAATACCTATAAATATAATAAATAATGAGAGCGCACAAATTTACCAGTGCCAACTATCTCCAGTCGAACGCCTGTTAGATGCCCCTGCCCCTCATATTTATAAGATAAATAAGCATCATTTAGTTATGGCGATTCAGTTTGGCTCGAACAACTGCAACGTATAGTGCAAGATTGGTTTTTCCCAGCACGTAAAGCAAAAAAAGTATCTTCTTATTATTTTAATCACGAAAAATACTCCTCGCAGGCACGTCACCTCAGAAGAGCTGTGCTATAAAAAATACTACCACGATGCAACAATAAAACGGAATTCTATAAACTTTAGTGATTGAAGACACGATGATGTTTTATAACTGAACACTCAAGACAAAGATACACCATTGCAGTGCTCAACAATTTTAGGATAGCACGCCGAATTCTTCATAATTGTTCATTTACGACAGTAGGATTTTAGACAATGAAATAGTAGCTTTAGCGAAGGCAGTTTGTAATTAACTGGCGGCAGATTAAAAAAGAATCGCCTGTCTAACGTTTCATGTAAATATCTTTAAAGATCAAAGAGCCATCGTACACCTGGCTTTTCAAAGAGGGCATCCATTATTACAAGCCTACTGACAGGGTAACAAGAACCAGAAGTGAGGCCTCTGCCATTGTTTTGCATTCATATATAGCTGAGTACCTGGTGTAGAGTGACGTTTCTAAAGAAGGGACGTGATCCGTGGACCGCATATCCTTTCTAAGGATACTGTTGAAGCATTTGAGGCGAGTAACTACCTAAGTTCTAGTCCAGTAATCTATGGGGCTGACAAACTATCTAAAGAAAACTGAGGCACTAGAAAGTGGAGGAACTACTGCTTTTATACAGAGAATGGGTGGTTATTTAAAGCTTGCAAATTGAATTAAAACTATTGGAGACAAATTAACTAATTTAAATTTTTAATAAATATACTGACCTGCACACTAAATTGTTATATATATATATATATATATATATATATAACATTTAAACATACACTATAACATTTAAAGCTAAAGGAAACCTAAATTAAAGCCTCATATTAACATAATTTCTAAGTTCTAAAAAACCTTGGGTAAAAAAACCTTAAAATGGCTTCTCTTTTCCTTTTGAAACCAAATTTACGTAGCGTGGGTACGTAAATTAAATACTTCTGAGCAATATCACGTCACTTTTAAGTATTAACCAACTAGACACCACTACAAAGATCACATGACGAGATTGTCTATTTAAGACCCTACACCATGTAGGTGTGGGGACTCATCGATATTCTGTTGCCTCGAGAGGTTGTGCTGATTTCCGCCAAAATAAAAAATGTAATTTCATACGTTGCTGTTCATCATTGCTCCGGGCTTTTGACCACTATATTAATAAGTTTTCGTCGTGATGTGGTGGGCCCAATCTTAATCTGCTCGTTCTGGGACAGGGCCCATCATGACGCACACACACACACACACACACACAGATATATATATATATATATAAATAACAGTTCCGTAACTGACTGACTGACATATAACGCAAAGACCAAACCGCTGGACCTAAAAAGCTGAAATTTTGCATGGCGATTCTTCTTATAGTGCAGAGATGCACAGAAAGATTTTTAAAAACAACTTCTTAGATTTTTTTAAATTCAATTTTTAAGCTGTTTTTTGTAACTTTTTTTTAAAGTTTGCATTTAAAATAAAAATTTGAGGGTTATAAAATTTATATCACGAGAAATACTATCATAAAAATTCCTTTAAAATGAAATCTTTTTCGAATCTTTACCTATATTTTCTGAATTTTGGTGAATTTTTAAAGATTAATTTTTAGAATTTATTAAATGCTGAAGACGGGGTTTCTTTTCTTTTTGTGATACTTTAAATTAATTTTGCGTCACGTGCATAACAATGAAATAAATTGACAAAAAAAATATTAAAATACGGTAAAAGATAAAATTTAACCACTAGACTAATTGAAATGGAAGTTTTAAAAGAATTTAAACCAAAAGAGTATGTTTAATGGATATTAAACATACAAATTAATTGCATACATTGACCGTTGTATTTATTGTAAATACATATTTTGTATTTTTTTGGCATTAATTGCATACATTGACCGTTGTATTTAATTTGACTGCACTCCGTAGCGAAGCACGGGCATTCAGCTAGTTAATTCATAAGCCTAAAATATACTCATGGTGTTATCACTTTCGAGACTTGTGCTCCTAAATCCTAGAAATAGAAAGGACCGAATGCACGTCATTAATATTTAACATCAAAATGAGAGTACATGATTATGAAACTTGCATTACGGGATTCATTCTAGTAACCATGTCCTCAATTTCCATTCATTCTGCTTCATTGCTTCATAACAATCAAATCACAAAATAAAAGGCTTTAAATCTTTTCGTTTAGTTTGATGTTTTCTAAGATTCTGTTTACCAATAGCATCATTACAAAAAAAAGAGCATGTTCATTTTCGTAAACAAACGAAAATACAAGAGTAAAGAAGTTCAGGTCCATCGAGTACGCAAAAAGTTCCAGTAACCCAAAATTAGAAGATTAAGGGAAGCTACAGCGATGTCTCTAAGATAAAGGATTCAAACATTACCTGAGTCGATAATATTTATTATCAAAAACATTTTAAACCTAAAAATTTGCAATATATTTTCTCTGCAGAATCTTTAACAATATACTATTTTGAAAGCAAAACATTGTCAGTTTTTAAGATTTTGAGAGGAATTTTTGATTTTCTTAAATTCTAATGTAAAGTTATTTGTCAAAAGGAAAATTTTGAAAGCTTTAAATTATAAATATATGTTAAATTAAAAAAACTCTAAAATGATAAGTTGATCACTAAATATTTAAAAATATTTTATTACTATTTATTAACTATTTCTATCGCTTCACTAATATTTAGTACTATTTCTTTTTAACTGTCAGACAAATCCATTCCTGCTTCATGCAAAAGTTTAACTGTTGTTGATATAGGGAAAAATAATAATATATTAGAAATCAATATGAAAATTACAGTGAAACCTAATTATGGGAATATTGCTTGTAACGGTAGACCTTTCTATAACGATATTTTCTGCAGCCCTGAATATTTGCCGTACAGATAACGCATATTCAACTTGTCTACAACGATAAGTTGTTTTGAATTAACCTATGTACAAGGGTAATTTGTTTTGAATGAGCATAAGTACGAAGACAGTTTTGTACTTTTCAAACTATTTTCATACACTGTGTTGTTGTTTTTTTAAAATGTTAGTCTCTGAGGATCTATTTATAAACAAGAATATCGCTCGAAAACTATGG
This sequence comes from Dolomedes plantarius, assembly GCA_907164885.2. NCBI lineage: Eukaryota > Metazoa > Arthropoda > Arachnida > Araneae > Dolomedidae > Dolomedes > Dolomedes plantarius. The sequence continues at coordinate 195,155,683 of OU015490.1, read as the reverse complement.
CTGCCTTCAGGTCAAAAGACACTATCTTCCTCTTACTACAAATTTGTAAGGTGACTTACTTGTTCACAGTTTCTATGCATTCCACTACATAGAACTGAATGTCCAAATATGAACGCTCATTGAATTAGCGTTGATCAGATTTAACTACATGGTTTGCAAAATAATGTGAAAGGCGGTTTTATTTTCAGCAAAGAAGCCAAGTAAACGAAAATATGGTAACTCAGGTTGATTTTAAAGTCAAAATTGGAATAAAATACATGGATTATACATTCATATGTTTGAAAAGGAATAATCTTTTTTATAATGACTCAGCCACATTCCAGATTATAATGCTATATTTTTACCTCAAGATTATATTTTAAAGGGATTGCACTCATATTAAATCATTACCATTACAAAAAGAGTCATTTAAACTAATTTCTCTTATTCTGCAAATACACGCATAAGGGGCTCTATATTCTCATCAAAATGTTGTTATTGTCTTTCTTTTTCTAAGCTGCATTACACGGAAGCACACAGAAGGTCTAGAATTACTTAGATAAATTAACATCTCTGTAAGTTTGCTCATTGTTTGGCCACATTTACATCGACGGCCACCTAAGCAATGACCGCGAGGAAAATATTGTGACGTCAGATAACGTCATTGTAACTATTTTCTATTCGAATATCACCCTCCAGAGAACTTTCACAATTTTCCATAGCCGTGATGTCGAATATCTGTAGCACATAGAAAAAGATTTCAATTTTGGATATTTTTGCGTATTATACTTCATTTTAAGTCTGCTTAATATGCTCATAGGTTTACTCAGTATGCTCATAAGCACAACAATCCTTCCACCTTAGAAAGTCTTCATCTTCAGGCGAGTCTCTTTCCTGCCAGTTGCCAATAAAACTCAATCTAATCCCACTTAAAAGCTTATCTTTAAAATGAGTAATAGTCTATTTACATAACTACTTACGTAGGCACAGAAAAAGAAATGAATCTGCAACCACGCTGAGCCGAAGGAGTTAATTAAAGCCGTTGGACATTCTCATAACTCGAAAATACAGAGTTTTATCGTTATCATTATTAAAAGGAATGAACTTTCGCGATCGTAAAAGGCCTCAAAAGCACACTGATTCCTCTTATAAACACCCGTCTGTCAATAAATGGTAATGTTAATGGTTAACATGTAGGAGTACAAATGTTTCTTTATGTACGAATAAAGCCTTCGGAAATAAGTTCCGAATGAAAAAGGAAGCAATAAATGCACGATAAAGTACCTCGGTGTAAATAGTTTGGGTTTGTTTCTCATTACTTATAGTACTGAGACCATGGTTTGTGTAACAGTAGAATTCAAAAGTGAATATTTTAAAATTATCTTTATTTTGTGTCACCTCATATATTATAGTGTTAACTCAAATAGTTTAGATTTAGATCTGATAGGAAAAATTGAGTCTCTCTATGAGGTCAGAGGGGGTGGAAGGGGGCGTGATTCCCCCATATGTCACCCCTGGGGGAGCTCGGGGAAAATTGAGGTGGCAACTAGCTAAGACGGTCTCCCACCCTTGTGATGCTATAAGCAGAGCCGGACACTGCAGCCCGAAACCTATATGGACCTGGTATGGAACTTCCAGCCAGGGGGCATTAGAAACAACAACAACCACAACAGGAAAATTGATATTCAAAAGAGAGTTTTAAGTCGGATTAGCCCAGAAATACCATGTGGTTCTAGGAATTATAACATACTCCATAACTAAGAGAATCGGATTCTGTTACTTCTCTTATTTGATTCTATTATCATTAGAAGCATTAAATGTAATGATTTGACTAAATAAACATGATCCGGCAAAATAAAATAAACCACCAAGTATAATTCTGTAAAATAAAGCACTAGTAAGTTCCAGATATAATTGGTGAAAATAAATAACGTTTAATAAATAACCAAGTCGTATTTTTAAAAGGGTATGAAAGCACATAAAGAGGTGGGGGATAAAGAAATTTTACAAATAAAATTATGTTAACACTTTTTTGAATAGGAAGGAACATATACATACATACATATATATATATATATATATATATATATATATAATATTAATATTTATATATTTAAAGCAATAGCACTTAGACATACATCTATACACTATTATATGCCACTAAAATACAACAAGCAAACAGAAGAAACAAAATGGCATACGGAAATCGTGGAGCAGAAACAACAGTCTATCAGCCCAATTAGACTGTTGTTCCTGCTCCAAGACTTTTATATGCCATTTTGTTTTGTGTTTTGTTTCTTCTGTTTGCTTGTTATATTTTAGTGGCATATAATAGTGTATAGATGTATGTGTAAGTGCTATTGCTTAAAAATATATATATGTTCGCGTTTTGTCCTATTTATCTAAGATTTTAGAAATAACATTTCCGAGACGAACTTTTGATTAACTGGTGAGTTTGCCCTTATGGCTCAGGGCTCTGGTTACGACCTTAACCCAAGCTTTAGTGTTTGAAAGAAATTTATAATGCAAATTAAAAACAAAAACTTCTTAAATAGAAAATATTCTCGGAATCAACAGGGTTGAATGCACTGGCCCGAGTAATAAATGATGCCCTTGATTAAGCCCATTCGAGACCTCAATCCAAGTGCCATCTCTGGACACTGTTCTCCACCGGATTTCAACAATGAGCAATAACAGAATGAATAATGTTATGTAACTTTACTATACGGAACTACATAGCACCCATCCCTTTAGTGAATAAATTTTTATGAAATTTAAATTCCCCCCATACCGCTATCTCATCTCAAGCGAACATCTCGTATCTGCAGGCAATTTAAAAGAGACGCTTGCTTAAACATTTAAACAAAGAACCTAAACGCGTCACTGATAGTTTCCAAAAATTCAACAAAGGTCTTGATAAAGCACAAAGACCATTTAGATATACCCTTAATGGAAAGACGTAGGTGTAATTCCAACAATGCAGCCCGGAGCACGTCACAACACCCACATAAAATCCATAACATCTCTGCAGAGGAGAAGAAAAAAGATTGGGCTCTCTGAAAAGCATGTTTTCTAGATTTGAACACACACACACAACATTAAAAAAACCCTAGTAAACAAGGGGTTTCAAGAGTCCATAAAAAAAAATGAAGAGTTTCAGTCGATAACCCGTGGCCCCATTAGGTGATTTTGAAGGTTCCTCCCGCCAATTCCATTTACTCCAGATAGCATTAATCCTCTTCACGCCCAGGCAGAAATCTAGAAAGAAGGGACACAGCGCATATTTCTTGTTGCATAACTGCATCACGAGGAACACGAAAAATGTTTTTTGAACTACGTCGAACGAATAACTCGTCTTTTGTTTCCCAAATTATGACAACGACGTTTGGACATGTGTGGGCGTAACCGATCGCATTCTTGGAGTTCACTCCCAGGGTGTGCGCAATTTTCCGCTAATTAAGACAACAGCTAATGTCTTATAAATTTTCAGCTAGAATTCTGAAAATAGATTTTGGACGAAAAAAAAAATAGTAAGTTTTGGGAAGGGCGGTTAGGAAATTCGTGAGGTAATCATGACGCCTACCAGTACATGAGAACAGATTGTCATTGGAATTATTTTCAAAATATGGTTGCAACTTCGGAGAACAAGCTTTCTAAACTCGTGTGAAGAAAACTGTTAATTTCTGAAACGAGTAATCATAAAAAAGCACGGACTTTGATATTAAATGAAATTGAAACAAGATTTTTTTTTTCCTCTAGCACAGACATTTACGTTTTCACAAACCGATACCAGAAAGATCTAAAAGAAGGCTCAAGATTATGTCTTAATATATAGTTCTATTTCCGAATGTTATATAAATGTTCATACGATTATTATTTTGTTATTTATTTTTAAACCAAAGGATATTATTTAGAACATTATTAAAATAAATGAGTTATTAAACTACCTACAGCCAGTTGATTCGTAACAATTAGGCCGTCTGCACACGGGGCAACTCAAAAGAAACTGATAACTGACTCAAATCACAAATCAGTCCGTGATGAGTCGCAACCTATGTAATTGAATGGAGCCACGCACACGGAGCAACTGGTTACAAACCCGGTCGAGTCGCAACCTATGTAATTGAATGGAGCCACGCACACGGCGCAACTGGTTACAAACCCGTCGACCGGGTTTGTAACCAGTTGCGCCGTGTGCGTGGCTCCATTCAATTACATAGGTTGCGACTCGTCACGGACTGGTTTGTGATTTGAGTCAGTTATCAGTTTCTTTTGAGTTGCTCCGTGTGCAGACAGCCATAAGAATTCTAGATTCTTCAAAATCCTCTTAAAATATACAAAAATACCTCTAAAATATTACACTGGATTATGTTTTAATCATGTTTAAGAAAAGAAAGCATGCTTTTGAAGAAATATTCTTTGAGAAACAATTAAAATATTCAAAATAAAAATAATCACCAAAATAAAATTTAAACCATACTTTGAACATGAGGACTATTTATTTTAATCGATTTTTGCTTTCTTATGACTAAAGCTGTATCATAATACCTTTCAACTAGCTTTTAATTTGGTTCACGGTAGTGGTAACCCTTTTCATTGAATATTCTAAAATAAGATGAATATTATTGTCAATTACATATTATGTAACGGGACATTACGTAGGATTATATGTATTTTGATACAAACGGCCTATTTGAAATGTTGCAAAATAAAAACTGATTTTCCCTTAATGATAAATCCAAAAATAATTACAAGATAAAAAGAAATTTTTATATACCATGTTTTTAAATTTTCTGTTGAATCATATAAACTTGACAATTCTATATATTGATAAATACTTTTTAAATTTTTTTGATGAATTATCCCATCAACTTGAAAGAAAAGGATCAAATGCGCAATAAAGAGGTATCAAATGCGTAATCAATCCTTTAGCTCGAGAACTGGAAGTTAACTTTAACTTTTCATTCCCGTCCCGGCCGATAGATGGCTGCACCATTCTACAAAACCAAATTAACTGAAAATGAATTCAAAGCTGCTTAAAGATGGCTAAAAGTATTAAAATAAGGCATTCTCATCGTGTTCTGAGCTATTCTAAAAGTTTCAAATGTCTAGCTAGTCGGGAAGTTAGTTAACAATCGATTGCAAGATTTGTACCGGACAAACACACAAACAAACAAGAAAGCGAGTTAATAAAAACATGGTAATAAGAGAATATGTGTACGTCTAAACATCAGGGGTATGACAAAGGAACTGGGCTGGTGAAGGCTCTAACCATAGGGGTCAAGTACAGTTGCATTCATCCCCCCCCCAACAAGGTCTATGACACCTCTTTAAACAATACAAAATAAAAAACACACTAATCAAATAAATTAAAATTTAATCAGTCTTACGCCTATGATTTACTCGATCATCTTCCTTGCCTTTTTTTATAATAAAAGGTTCTTTGAAAGTAAGTTTAATGGCTAGTTATATTATTTTGTTCGAGCCTGCCGCATTAGAGAATAGATTCCCGTGTTTACGAGCAATGTTAGCATTTTTTTCGAACAATTCGCTTTTAACTCCTATGCCCTTTTAATTCATGATAATCGGCAGTTCAGCTTTCTTTATTCTCCGGATTGTACGAAACACAAAAGTTTCGAGATCCCTTGAAACAAATAAAAACATTTCTACAGCACGTATCATTAACTTTGATTAGTTCTGCAGTAACGGCAGCTGACCGCTAAATACGCCCCAAGAGGTGAAAAATTATCGCTTTCTAAAAGTACCTCGGCCAAAAAATTGAAAAAAAACCTCTTCATCGCGACAGTGGAATACGCAGAATGTGAAATAATTCACGCCTGAAGTAAACGTTCAAAAAGAAAGCGAGCGGAGTTGTTTTTGACCCGCAAAGACGTCGATAACCCTAGCGGCCCCATTAAGATATTTCAAGGTCCTTCTCTAAGTCCATTTACAGCTGAAACCATTAATCGTCTTCACGCCCAACGCAGAGAAAAGGGGATCTCTCTTTTGTTGAATCAGGCCAAGAATTGTGGTGCCAACGAACAATCTCCAGCCATTAGTAAATTCTTCGACTCTTATTTATGTGTTTTTGTTAGCAAGATGGTCGCTTCGGCTATGGAATTTTTATTCGCTACTTGTTGTTTGGAACCCTCAATTAGCACGGGGAACACTCTGCAAACCTTTTGATGGAAAAGGCTAATTTTAAAGGAGTTTTTTTTCCCCCTCGAAGATAGCACTCTTGGAATGCGAAAAAAATATTACGGTACAGCTAGGCAAAAAAAAATTGAAGAAATGCAAAGGAATGCTAGCCATTTGCTTTGCCTTGTATTTTTGCAAGCAAACGGAGGCTTAGTATTAACTCTAACCACTTGTTAAATGGACTTCCTGAGTAAACATGGCATGCGAGACGTATTTTAAACTACTTTTCTGGAGTGTGGGTATTCTGATGATTAAACAGAAAAACTTCGTCTAGGAACTCTTAACCACTTTTATCAAAGCAAAATAGATGCAATTGCGGCTCAAATTTCGCAGGAAATAAAAATGTGTCCTTTCGAATCTTTTATACTTTTATAATGAGAATATCCTCTTTCTTTTCTGCCCCTCCCCCTTCCCAGCCCCCCCCCCCCAAAAAAAAAAAAATCCCCTTGAAAATTCATCTCAAAATGGTGCTCCAAAGCCTACCTTTTATGGATATGACACAATTTTTAACACAAAACTGATCTATTTTTGTTTCATATACATAAATTGATTTATTTATACATTTATCCATTTATGTTAAATATACGTAGACTAAGGTAATTTATAAGACATTCTTTTATTTGGTTCATGAAACAAGTTTGTATTTGCTTACTAAAAAAATTAGCTAAAAGAATTTCGGATTCCTTAACTTTCAGGATTTTCGGATAAGGTATGCTCAAATAGTATTACATAAAATAGCTGTTAATTCTTTTTTTTTCGCAGTCCTACAAAATTTTTCGAATATGTTTTGAAAAATTTGTTGAACTTGTAATTACAAATATTGTAATGTAATATAAATATATTTTAAGAAATTTGTTAAAATTTGTAATTTTGAACTTTTATTTATTTAATTATTACTATTTTTTAAAGTTAAAAATAGCAATAATTAAATAAAAGTTTCAAATTAGCTCTTTTTTGATTTCCAAGTAACACCAATAAAACCAAGTAATTTTAGGATCTTGGTAAAAACAATTATTTCCATCTTAAAATCCTCACAAGACATCAAAAGTTTAAAAGCGCTGCAAATAATGCATCTTATAACATTGGGCCGAAACTTTAAAACAATAAGATGTGTAATAAAATTACAATAAAGTTATTTAAAAGAATGTATTTATCTCTAAGAAAACCAAAACCCTTTTGGACATCGACATACTTTATCGCCAGCCTCGGCAATTAATGCTCAAACCAATTTTCCCAACAGTGAAAAAGCATGGACTTACGAAAAGCTCTTTCTTGTAATATATCAAGCCTACCTAGTTAGCTGCTTTTAATGGCATTCTCTAAATATACATCTTTAGCAGACAAATGAGAACTGGATATTTTAATAACAATACAATGAAAAATGATGAAAGAAAACAAATCGACAAAAAAAACAAACCATTAAACAATAACACGGCTTTAAAAACAAACAATAAATTGATACATCAAATTGCATCTGCTCCGTAATCCCTTTTCCCTATTTGATTTAGAAGCTAGATACTAGCTACAACATTCTGCTCTGATGTCTTAAGCAGAGGTATTAATAATATAGGAAATGCCATTGTTTTGTCACTCTGGAGAGTGGAGGAAGAAGCTAGCAATAAATGACAACCGAAAAGGTTTAAAGGATCCGAGTTCTGAGAACAATAGACTTGAGATGTTTTTGACAGATACTTCTAACACGGAATGACAGACGGTTTTGCCTTTGATGAAGCATATTCCAGCGCCGTATTGAAAGAACAAGGAACTACGTTAAGTGAATGTTGTTTTTGTGAGTCAGGATTCCAGGACCACCCTTGAATGATGCATCTGCCTATAGAATGAATGCCTGACTTCGGGATTAACATCTGATGATTCTGATTGTGAAGTTTTGCTACCTTATCTCTTAGTTATCATAAAATCTTTGTTGATGAACAGCATCTGTTTACGTATTCACTGGAAGAAAGGGTTGTGGAAAAAATGCATTGTACCTTTCTGATGTATCTTTGAAAAGTGTACATAATTGCAACTCACTGTGCATAACTGTAGTTCAGTTATTTTTTAAAATTTCCGTTCAGTTATTAGTTAACTAGCTGAGTCCCCGTACTTCGCTACGGAGTACATTCAAATTAAATACAACGGTCAATGTATGCAATTAATGCCAAATATAGGCATAGAGGGGAAATAGAGGGGAAAATTCGAAACAGATTTCATTTTAAAGGAATTTTTATGATCTTTCTCGCGATGTAAATTTTTTAACCCTCAAATTATTTTTTTAAATGCAAACTTTAAATAATGTTACAAAAACAGCTTAAAAATTTAATTTTAAAAAAATCTATGAAGAAATCTTTCTTAGTGTACCCCTACACTATGAGAAGAATCGCCATGAAAAATTTCAGCCCTTTAGGTCCAGCGGTTTGGTCTGTGCGCTATCTGTCAGTCAGTCAGTTACGGAACTGTTTTATATACATAGATGAGAATGCTTAAAACAATAAAACTGAATGAATAAACACGATTCAAATAATTTACTACACCGCTCCCTAAGTATAGTGGTTACGGCTTCTGTGCACTAACCCTATTGGATTCGCGCACCTCATTGTTAACCTATAGAGAAAATTTGTATACTATTGACAGCTACATAAATGCTGATAATCCAATAAAAATGGTATTTTCAGATAGTCTGGACTTTTCTGCACTTTACAACAGAATTCATTTTAAAAATTCCATCCACCAAAGGAATTTATGAGCATTTAAAGCACACTATACCAGATTTTTTCCCCTAGAATTATTTAAATTTTAAAATATTATTTGCATTTAAAAAAACAACGAAAAATGCTCCAATGTGTAAAATTTCTTTCTCTATTACGGAGTACAATAAAAAAAAATCTTTATATCAAAGTCGGCAACTCTTGGTCAAATTTTCTCTATGGGTTAACATTGAGGGGGGCGAAGGAGTAGCGAGAGTTAGGATCCTGACAAAGGCATGGATTTTTTGTGCTGTCCTCTCTTAGGGAGAGATGTTGGTTCCCCTATATGGAACTCCCATTATAAAAAATCCCACAAAATCGCGGTAATGGCAACATCGAAAAGAAAAGTTCTTGCCACTTAAACTATTACTAGTTGGTACCCGTCAAAACATGACGGCTAGATAGTAAATAAATGCACTAATACACAAATTATACTCAACACATCGTTGCCAAATGTTGAAAATCATAATAATGCACAGAAACAAATTAATGTTTAAGCGGCCTCGTGCTCTGTGAGTATCTAAAGCCAGATTTAAAAATGTCACTGAGCATGCGCAGAAAGCAAATTTTTAATCGTAAATTATCCCTATTAAACAGCGCGAAATAAATAATTTCCATCAGGTTTAATCTTATATTTCACAAACATAATTATCATAAAAATAAAAATGGCAGAGAGAGATCTAGAGAGACTCCTCGGCATTGAAACATGTCACTGAGCATGCGCAGAAACAGTGAATTTCTAAAGCCAGATTGAAACATGCCACTGAGCATGCGCGGAAATCAAATTTTAACTGTAAATTATAGCTTATTAATAAAAATTGCAGTTACAAAAAACCAAATTTGACAAATCTACAGATTACAATCTTTCGTTTAAGACCAAAATGAAGTAAATTGATGCAGTAGTTTTCTCTCACGGACTGCCCAAAAAGTCGGTTTAGCAACTTAAATATATAGATAAAAAATAATAAATTAATATAAAAATAATAGTTAACTATTATAAAAAATAATAGATAATTATTATTTTAACTTATCAAAATAAATTAATAACGGTAACTACGGTATAGTATTACGCAACGTTCAATTGACACGCTCCCTGGAATCCGTATCAGGTCATACGCTGACAATCACCATATAATTTACGTATAAGATGATGAATGTAAAAGACTTCTAATGAAAGAATTATGGTAATTTCTCACATTTTTCCAACTAATAAAGTTATTATATTATTGAGGCACCATTTCATTCACTCGTCTTCAAGTAGATAATGCAATCAAGGGAACATTCCAGATTGTGTTTTAACATAAAAAAGTTATGAAAATAAAAGCTTTTAAAACTTACAATTTTTCTCGATACAAAGATTTGTAGCTAGTTTGATAGAGCTCGTGGTCACGCAAGGATTTGATGCGATTGGCACAAATCCATGACTGCCGACTTAAGAGGCTTTTATTTTCGACTTGTTTGTTCTGTATAAGCTTCTTGTGCATGCCATAAACAAAGCATTTTCAGCAAAACGAAACGTTAGAAGTTAGTCAATATGCAAGCTTACAAATATACTTATAATCCTGAAATGTATGTACATGATTATAACGAAAAATGGTGCTATTATATGAATCTTTGTAGTTATTGGAAATTCTTCCGGAACCTTTGTACGGAGCTTTACAAATTTTAAAATATTTTACAGGGACAAAAAAAAACGTACTTTTAATTTTTTTTGAAATAATTTTTAAAGGTCATTTAAGTATTATCAAGGGCACATCTTTATATATATATATATATATATATATATATATATATATCAGTTCCATAACTGACTGACTGACAGATAACGCACAGACCAAACCGCTGGACCTAAAAGGGCTGACATTTTGCATGCGATTCTTCTTATAGGGGTGCACTAAGAAAGATTTTTGAGAAATTCTTCTTAGATTCTTTTAAATTAAATTTTTAAACTGTTTCGTAACATTCTTTAAAGTTTGCATTTAAAATAATAATCTTAGGGTTATAAAATTTTTATCACAAGAAAGATTATAAATATTCCTTTAAAATGAAATCTTTTTCGAATCTTTGCCTCCATTTTATGAATTTTGGTGAATTTTAAAAGATTAATTTTTAGAATTTCATTTATTAAATGCTGATCACGAGATTTCTTTTCCTTTTGTGATACTTTAAATTAATTTATCATCAAGTGCATAACAACGAAATAAATTGACAAAAAAAATTAAAATACGGTAAAAGATAAAATTTAACTACTAGAGTAATTGAGATGAAAGTTTTTTTAAGAATTTGATTCAAATTAGTATGTTTTATGGATATTAAACATACAAATTAATTACATACATTGCCCGTTGTATTTAATTTGATTGTATTTCGTAGCGAAGCACGGGTATTCAGCTAGTAAATTTATAAAAGCAAAATTTCCTCGCAATTTCTGTTCTGCAAAGTTGCATGGCCATAACTTCTAATCAATTGATGATAAACTGTCTCACTTGAATGGCATGTATAAAATTTCTGATTAATTTCAAATTAGACAACAACGCTCATTCATAAGCAGCAGACTGACATAAGTACGATTATGATTATAACTTATAATGTGATGAATGAGAGCGAGTGTGTTGCTATATTTGTAATCTGTCTCATGTATATTGCAAATACAAGTGTTCACAGTTGACCTGTCAACTTGTTTGAGCAATTACATCTGACTGAATGCCTTGTTTCTACTAATATCAAAACAAAGAGAAAAGGTACCTGATTACTGGTGTGCGTGAGCGAAAAAGGGAGAGTCTGCCGTCAAAGGGAAAGAGGTATATATGACGACTAGCTGAATACCGGTACTTCGCTACAGAGTACATTCAAATTAAATACAACGGTCAATGTATGCAATTAATGCCAATATATATATTATATATATATATATATATATATATATATGTGTGTGTGTGTGTGTGTATAATAAATAGAACGATCAATGCATACAATTGATATATATATATATATATATATATATATATATATATATATATATATATATATATTTATTTATTTATATTTATAAAAAAATCATAACAGATATTTTTATATACAAAATAATATAGAAGAAAATATTCAAATGAAATCTAATAAAACATACTCAAGATTATTGTACAGTTAATATAGTACAGTTTGAGGAACATATCATTTGCTGTATTTTAATTGTTTTTTTGGAAAATGTCCAATCGTCTGCCGCATTAGCAAGAAATTTTTTTTTTGTCTATTTCGTTGTCATACACATGACGCAAAATTAGTTTCAAGTATCACAAAAAGAAAAGAAACAACGTGATCATCATTTAATAAATTAAATTCAGAAAATGGAGGTAAATATTCGAAAAAGATTCCATTTTAAAGGAATTTTTATGATCTTTCTCGCGATTTAAATTTTATAACCCTTTAGATTATTATTTTAAATGCAAACTTTAAAGAATGTTACAAAACAGTTTAAATATTTTATTTAAAAGAATCTAAGAAGAATTTCTCAAAAATCTTTCTTAGTGCACCCCTACACTATAAGAAGAATCGCCATACAAGATTTCAGCCCTTTAGGTCCAGCGGTTTGGTCTGTGCGTTATATGTCAGTCAGTCAGTTACGGAACTGTTTTATATATATAGATGACGTCTGTCGAAAAAGGGAAAGGATATCGCATGGTCATAAAGATGTGAAGAACATAGTAGAAAGCTTATATAGAACTCTAAAACATAGCTCACTACAGCAAATGTTGTGACATGAGACCCGTGGCTTGAACAGCTATCTCCAATGTTGGTATTTGTCGCTTGCCCATCACCTAAAATTTCGGTGTTACATCATGAAATAAATCCTAAGTTGTCATTATACATCAGAAAAAAAAAGATTTTCGAGACTAACTCATACAATTTATCAAAGATTTAACTGGATTCAGAAAGAACTGTCGATATTTTTTCTAAAAACTTCCTTTACTAAAAAGGGGCATTAAAACTTTTGAGTGAACAATAAATAGCCTTGAAGTCAAAAACCTAGTGTTTAATCTGGGGAAAACAATACAGTTTTTTTTACTTTTTTAAAAATAACAATAATGATGTCACTCAAAAATTTTTACGCATATATCTATATATTTAAGTTGCTAAGCCGACTTTTTGGGCAGTCCGTGAGAGAAAACTACTGCATCAATTTACCTCATTTTGGTCTTAAACGAAAGATTGTAATCTGTAGATTTGTCAAATTTGGTTTCTGTAACCACAATTTCTATTAATTAGCGATAATTTACAATTAAAAATTGATTTTTGCGCGTGCTCAGTGGCATGTTTGAATCTGTCTCTAGAAACTCACTGTTTTTGCGCATGTTGAGTGACATTTTTTAAAGATAAACACATTTATTCCGAGGAGTCTCTCGAATTTCTATTAATTAGCGATAATTTACAATTAAAAGTTGATTTTTGCGCATGCTCAGGGGCATGTTTAAATCTATCTCTAGAAATTCGCTATTTTTACGGATGCTCAGTGACATGTTTTAATGATAAACACATTTATTCCGAGGAGTCTCTCTAGATCTCTCTCTGCCAGTTTTATTTTTATGATAATTACGTTTGTGAAATATAAGATTAAACCTGATGGAAATTGTTTATTTCGCGCTGTTTAATTAGCGATAATTTACAATAAAAAAAAATTGCCTTCTGCGCATGTTCAGTGACATTTTTAAATCTGGCTTTAGATACTCACTAAGCACGAGGCCGTTTAAACAAATTAGTTTCTTTCTGCGCATTAATATGATTTTCAACATTTGGCAATGATGTGTTGAGTATAATTTGTCTATTAGTACGTTTATTTACTATCCAGCCGTCATGTTTTGACGGGTACCAACTAGTAGGATACTTAATTTTCAAAATATCTTCTGATAACTTTCAGATATCTATTTGATTTTTCCTATTAAGGCTGCTATGAACTAACCCCGTTGGATTCGCTCATCTCAATGTTAACCTATGGAGAAAATTTGTCCACGGATTGCCAATTTGGATTCAAAGATATTTTTTTTTAAATTGTACTCCGTCATAGAGAAAGAAATTTTACATTTGTGTACATTTTTCGTTTTTTTTTAAATGCAATTAATATTTTTAAATTTAAATTATTCTGGGAAAAATATAGTATAGTTTGTTTTAAACACTCATAAATTCCTTCGTTGGACGAAATTTATAAAATGAATCCTGTAGCGCTTTGCAGAAAAGTTCAGGCTATCTGATAATACCAATTTTATTTGATTACCAGCATTTATGTACCTGTAAATAGTTGACAAAAATATATTTTAAATAAAAAATTTGGGGACAGCGCTTAACCCCCCTATAGAGAGAGAGCCATTACAATCCCTCAAAATCTCAAAATGTCAATCCCAAGGGGGGGGGGGGAATTCTCGTACTGTCAACTGGATTCCTCCCACCACAAGAGTATGCAAGAAGAGGAAAAGGGAAATACGATTTTTTTCTTAGTACATAGCAGCCTTAAACATCTATAGTTCTAACGCACACTGAAGATTAGGTGAAGAATCTGGCTGGAGGCGGGTATGGAGGATTCTAGGCATAAAACAGGTAAGGTTTGGTTTGGAGCGATGCGATCAACTTTTTGGTACACGAGGGCTAATTAGACAGGGAACTAAAGTCTAAAGCCGATTCCGAACGGTTACAAACATCCATGCAAACAGTGAGACTCGAACTCACAGAATCTGAACCGAATGCCAGCACCCTAGCCATTCGGCCATCAGCTGGCACTATATTAAAACAGGTAAGAAAACTTTGATTCAGGCAGTCAAAAACTACCGAGGAAGGGGCCAACAAGTTCTGTTTGGTTCATACAATTGTATTAACCCCCCCATATATATATATATATATATATATATATATATCCATCCCAAATCTAGAAATTATTAATAAAAAAGAAAAAAAGATTCACTGACGAATATACTGAACTCCCATTTGCGAGGTGGTGTTGTTTTCGCAGCGGAGAGTTCGGGGTCATCGAATTGCTCGCACGCGCTGAATGACGCAGTCGTCGAATGTTCGAGAGAGGGACTTGGGATGATCGCCCACGCTTTTGCATAACGCGCGAAAAAGAACAAAGCGTGGAGTTTAGGGATATCTTTGATAGAGATAGGACGCGCGTTTTCCCACTTGAGGGGTTCAGTTGAATTGGCGGACCGGACTGGTTAATTAATATTTTAATAAACGCCACGGCATCGATATGGAGTTCCTGTAATCTCTGAGCTTTCATTTTTATATATTTCTTCCGCACAGTCGACTTATCTACAATTATTCTGAATCTGCGTCGCAGTTGTGACATATATATATACATATATATTACATGGTTCATACAGCTGAGAGTTACTAATATTATACCTGAAGCAATTTTGCTGGCTTTATTAAAATCATTACGTAGATAAATGATATTCTAATTATAGAGACATTATTTTGACGGGACTATTATATTAAACTGTATTTACGGAAAGATAGTAGAAAGAAATGCATCTAAAAACGATGGTAAAATATACGTGTATAAGTACATAATTGTATATTTTTCTTGTTCGGGAATTATGACAAGATGCAATTTACCACAGACAAATTTATTAATGAGAATGATCAAAGACGTTTTAAATCACTCTCAAAGTTATGTACTAAACACTCCATACAAAAAAATTCTTTCTTCGATAAGAAAGCAAGAAAGATACATAAGTAAAAAAACAATTTAGGGAATGTTCGAAAAGTATTTTGAGAACCTTCCCCCTCGCACCTCTTGGTGACAGCGAGTGTTTATTTAGGGCTGAATATCTTCTAAAACGAAATGATGAAGATTTAGAAGGTTAAAGATCGCGTGCCGCGGAGAAACCTTTGTCCCCAGAGAGACGTATTTAGAAAAATGGCCCGCAATGATTTTTGTTCAATTTGTAGACGGTTATAAATTCGCTGGCATGTTTTCCATTTGACAGAAATAATGCAATTTCATTTACGAGGCAAATTTCCAAGCATACTCATGATTTATCCTTCATAAATAACCACAGGTGATTCAAATATATAAGCAGAATCGTAATCACAATAAAAGAAATGTTTGAAAATTAAATAAACACAAGTTTCAGATACGTAAGACGTAAGAAAAATGATAAAAAGGGTTTAAAATCGAAGAATTTTAATGCCTGAAATTGAAAGAAAATAGTTCATAAAACAAGACTAATTGTTTTTCAACCGCAATTTTAAATCATTGATAAAGGAATATGTAATATAGTTTAAATATAATATTAGATAAAAAAAAAAGCATAATGAAGGAATTAGAGATATGTAAATCACATTTCGGAAGTTTTATATTTTCCTCATATTTATGAATCTATAAACAAAAGAAAAACTCTAATTAAGTTATTAAGTATCCAATAAGTTTATTTTTTATAGAATTGTAACCAACTGGTTTAAACAGGGCATCATTACGTATAAACTCTCATGATGCCCTAACAGAGTAAAGCGGTCTTGCGAACAGCCGCCGGGATCACAAGAAGCAAACCCTAAAATTCTTGACTCCGTGGACGGAAACAACCATTAGCGTTCGTGCCGACACCCTCTGAACTCGGTTTGCTGAGGAACGATGTTTGTCAGTCGCTCCAATGTTTCCCTAGCTGGTAGCAGCATATTTTTGTGTATGCCTGTAAACTTCTTAAAATGGTGTAGTTCTGTAAATAATTGTTATGTTTTCATTAAATTAGTTAAAATGTCAACTAGGGTTTCATTTTTTTACTGTCAGGATCTAGTTTACTTTCTCCCTAAAGTCAACAGGTCTCGAATATTATGTGACTGCTCAGGCGAATGGCCACAGAATTAATTTTGAATCAAATTTAAATTATGAATAAATTTATTTCAATAAATTTTTCAGGGATGCGATGTCATTATGGAAAGTCCTATAAATTCAATTAGGGAAGCTTGAAAATTCAAGTCCAAAATTTTAGAATCATGGGAAATCTGAAAAGAAAATCCAAATGCTTCATTTGAAAGAAAAAAAAGAGCAAATCGTGAACCAAAAATTTTAAGCAATTTTATAACGACGGTGAATTTATGTAACCGCTATTAATTAACTTTGAGTTTTCATAGCAGAAAACACGTAGAATTTTGAGTATTTGCAATTAAACCCAGCAATTAATTTCAATTTTTTTCTATTCTGTAATAATAAAATCCATTTTTAAAAAAAATAGAAATAAACCATTAATTGCATGGTTAATTAACATGGTTAACCATGATTAACCATTAATTGAATCATGGTTTTTAACATTTTGAACTTCCTATTGGTCTCTTGCATTATACTATGAAAGGAAAAAAGACTAACTTCTGCACCTCATACTATACATGATCATACTTCAGAAACAACAGACTGTAAGTATGTAAGTATGTTTTTCTGAAGAAAATTTAAAAGAAACAAAGTACATTAATGTGTACGTAACAATCTATAAAAGAAAACTTTAACTTTTCAGCGGCTTTCATATACAATGATTCAGTTATAGACATTATACACTCAGCATAGACTAATCTATAAATATAAAACAGTTCCGTAACTGACTGACAGATAACGTACAGACCAAACCGCTGGACCTAAAGGGCTGAAATTTTGCATGGGGATTGTTCTAATAGTGTAGGGGTGTACTAAGAAAGATTTTTCAAAAATTCTTCTTAGATTTTTTTAAATTAAATTTTTAAGCTTTTTTGGTGATTTTTTGGTGAATTTTAAAAAATTAATTTTTAGAATTTAATTTATTAAATGCTGTGTGATACTTTAAATTAATTTATCATCACGTGCATAACAACGAAATAAATTGACAAAAAAATACTAAAATATGGTTAAGATAAAATTTAACCACTAGACTTATTGAGATGGAAGTTTTTTAAGAATTTAATTCAAATTAGGATGTTTTATGGATATTAAACATACAAATTTATTGCATTATTTAACCGTTGTATTTAATCTGGATATTTTATTCTACATTATTTTGTCTATAAAAATACCCATTACGATTTTTTTTATAAATAAATTTTATATATATATATATATGCTGTGTGAGCATATATATATATATATATAATAATACATATATAAATATATACACTTTGCATTAATTGCATACATTTACCATTGTATTTAATTTGAATGTACTCCGTAGCGAAGCACGGGTATTCAGCTAGTATCAAATAAAACAGACAACAACATCTGATACTGCACCATAATTTCAAGATAACGATGCATGCAAGCGAAATCAGTTTGCCCTGAGGTATATAACAGAGCTACAGGAATTATTTTGCATGTTTTAAGACATTCCTGTATCACTTTGACATCCCTTTACACATTCCTGTATTAGAAAAGTATGCTTTTCATGTTGTTTAATTTCCGCATGAGACTTCTGGTGAATTATACCTACTAGATTTTTAAATCAAAGAATTTAAACAATTTTAAGAGAATAAAACTACTATAATATAAAAGAAATAATAGCTTTTAATATAACAAACTGAAACAAAATAGGAAAATTTTGTATCTTGAAAAGTCACACTTTTGAAATATAAGATATATTCAGCGAATTTAAAAAGGTCAAAAGGAAATCAACACTAGAGAAGTTTACAGCAAGGACAAAAAAGAACAATAATGGAATTTAAATAAAAATAAAAATGACTTCAATGTTAAGTAATATCAAATTACAGCTTGCTATTATATTAAATATAAGTTAAGCTTGAAAAGGTTCAGAAAAATAAATATATATGAAAATAGCTTTTGCTACAGTATTTCTAAGGGTACGTAAATTTCGCATAAAAAATATCGAAATTTCTCAAAATAATAAATTACAATATATAGAATTTCGCAAAATAATAAATTTCAATATATAAAATTTCGCATTTATTCGCAGAAGAAATATAAATACATAAATTCAAAAATTTCGCATTTATTAAAAAAAAAAATCTCAATTTTACTCACTTGGTTAGGTAAGTATAAAATCTTAGTTAAAAGCTAACATTCTAGCAGTCTCCACATATAAAGTCCTTAAGTCTTTAGCAATAAGTAATAATCAAATTTCGAAAGTGAGATCTCTCAGTTAAAGACCGTTGAATGGTCTTAAATAAGCAATTATGTTAATAAATTCTCACTATTTTTACCTAATTTCGCTTAAATAACCGTTTATCACCGAGTTTTCGTAGTAAAAAGTAGTAAAAAATAATTTTCGCATTTATTCGCTCATTCGGCAAATTTCGCATTTATTTGCATCTAATTCGTAAATATGAAAATTACGTATCCCTAAGTATATCTGTAATTTCTGTACGCTGTGTTAAAGGAATACACTATATCAGTTTTGCAATGATTTGCACCCAATGCTAGAACTACAGATTTTCAACTTCAGTTACATACTCAGACTGCAAAAAGATTTTTCATATTTTTTTATTGACATTAAATATTTTTTTTATCATATTTTGGCTGCCCTCAAGCAACCGAATAATGCGAATACGGAACTCATAACCATCTTACATATATGTAAATAACTAATCAGAGGTATAGTAAAGTCGCTGGTCTTAGCATATTTAAAACGATGAGGAAATAACGGTATATTTTAAGTTTTCTTTCCAAAAAAAAATTATTTCCAACATAAAAAAGTAACTGAAACATGTTTTACAGAAAGTTAAGGTGTTATATGGATAATGTTTTAAGAATAGATAATAGAAATGATTGTCAAGAAAAAAGTATTTACTGGTGAGCGAGTCATCAGTAAACTTATATTTAAAGTTTAAATTTTGCATTTAGTGAGCTATGGTGCAAATATAAACTTTATAAATTTAGTCGATATAATAATTTTATGCAAGCATGAAAGTCAGTGGTAGTACATTTTAGACTCCCATGCTATACGGGATGAACTGTCGAAAAAGAAATAACTCATCATATGTACCAACTGATATATGAGAAGAAAACGTTCCATAAACCAGGCCTTATCATCTTATCCCAAAAGGTACCTCCTCACCAGATTTATGCTTCAAGCAAATCAAAGTAGGACCCGACCTATGTGTTAACATTTCGCACCTCTTATACCAGCCCCTTGCTTGCCATGGGCGTTATCCCACCAAACGACCTTTCCAAGGTAAAATCTCGAGATGATCATCCACATTCCTACCTCAGCCCACTCCTCGCGAACGGCCACAAATGCCATCTTTTTTATTACTTCTGCACTATTTCGAAAAGAAAAAGGGCAGCTTTAAAAGCTCCTTTTGTTGATCCAAC
Source organism: Dolomedes plantarius (assembly GCA_907164885.2). Lineage (NCBI taxonomy): Eukaryota > Metazoa > Arthropoda > Arachnida > Araneae > Dolomedidae > Dolomedes > Dolomedes plantarius. The sequence goes on along the minus strand of OU015490.1, from coordinate 195,135,487 downwards.
AAAGAAATTTTCAAAGCCATCAACTGTTGCTGCTTCATTATTATTATTTTTTTTCATTAAAAGAGAGCAAGCAATATCTCTGCCAGTGTCACGAACCACTAAGATTCCAGCGAAGATCTGCTTTTAGCAGGAACGGATTTCGCTATTTATTTTTATTTTTTTCGCTTTATTCCAGATGAATAAGGAAATAGAACTGAAGCTTTTTGTCAAAAAATGGACGTTTAATCGGACACCTTTTTTTTTCTGGGAGGAGGCTAGAAGTTTCAGAGTAAATCACGATTCGCAGGAGGTCGTGCCGGGGACTATTATGATTCACCAATCAGAGATTTTTATCGATATCATTGTTTTGATATCACGTATTAGATCTCTTCGAGGTTTGGAGGCATATACGATAATATTTCATCCAAGCACGTTTAAAGATTGGGAAATTACGGGTCTTTTTATGTTTCATGAATTTACACTTCTAAGAGTTCGATTAGGCGACTGATATTCGGATATTGCTTACAGGAAACTTGTGAGCAGGCCCTGATTTTCCATTAAGTCTGGGCCTAGGGGCCCCCGAATGTTGGGACCCCAAAATTTTTATTTTAAAAGAAAAAAAAAATAATTCCCAATTAAATTTTTTTTTAATTTTACCTTTTTCAATAGCAATTTTTTTTATATATCCTTTCAAATTTGATTGATTGGTTCATAATATGTACAGTTATATGTATAGTTCATCATATGTATGTTATAGTGTGTATATATAAGGGATTAATAAGTTTTTCTGGTTGCATTGTATTGGTGTTTTAATGATGAAGTTAATATGCTCTATTGCTTTTTTGTTATTTGATAATGTTCTAGGCTTCAACGCTTATTTTGTTAAAATGGTACTTTCATTGATTCATTATTTTTTTTTGTGTGTCAATTTTGGAAATTTTATGCCCACATCAGTGTTAGGGGGCCCCCATCCCGAGTTGTGCCTATAGTCAAGAATTTTCTAAATCGGGCCCTGCTTGTGAGGAGGACACTAAACAAAGTCACCCAGCTTCTTAGCAGGGTGTATTTGTTTAGTATCCCAATTCCCAGCTTCTCGTACTAGATTTATTGCGGATTTTGCGAAACTGTTTATGTTTGATATTAAGATATGAATTAAAAGCTAATTGGACGAAAATATTTTCATTTTCTTCAACAATTCTGATACAAAATTTTTGGTCACACTCATGACAGTGTATTTCTTATGTTATATTGCAGAAAAACAACAAAGCTAACTTATGTTGATCGGTTATGTAGTAAAGGGTGAACTTTCATTTCGTATAACATTCAGAGTTGAAGAAATTATCTAAAACAACAATAAAAAAGGCAATAAAGTAGATAGGAAAAAGGCTATAAGTCTTACAATGTTCACATAAGTCCTAAACTAAAATGTTTTTGTCTTATTTTACGTCTGATTAAGTTTTAAGTCTCTAGATTGCATGTTACACGAGTACTCTATAAAAACCACACAGTAAATAACTAAAGAAAACACATGTTGATATCTCTGATGCCCCTGGCGGAAAGAATTGCAGACAGGTCCATATAGGCTCGCGGGCTGAGGGGTGCGGCCAGTATATAATGGTACCACAAGGACCGGAGTCTGATTCAGTCAGGTGCCATCTCAATTTTGACCAAGCAACCCCAGAGACGACATCTGGGGCGGATCTTACCCGCTCCCACCCTCGCATCATAGAGGGACTCTCCGGTCTGCTGGTTTAACGTGCCCATATCCGGCCTAGGCACGGAGGTATTTAATGGGGCTTGTCGGGTTTCGACGCCAGCACCCTCGTAGCCGACGAGCTACCACTCGGCTACCTCGAGTCCAATGCATATGTATTTTGGTGATGTTTATTATATTTCTAACGTTTACTTAAGGTTTATATACAGTTCATGTGTGTTCGTCTAAACCTAGTTTATTGGCAAACCTTGTTAACACATCTTAAAAAAAATGGAGGTGTGAAGTGCAATAAAATTGTAAATAACAACTTCTTAATATCCTCAAAAAATTGTTAGCAGCTTGTTTCGGACTGGCATATTTCAGGCCGCAGCACAATGGATGCGAGCAGGGATGACCCTATATTGCATTTACGATTCTCCCAAAGAGAGAACCTCATCTAATGCTCTCCGGCCCGAAGAAAAGTTACAACTGTTAATCTGATACAAACTGTGATCAATACGATTAATTGTAGAATATATAAGAAGCTGTCATTTAACATTTAAAATTTAATTGAAATAATGTACACGATATTTATATTTCAAAAAATATAAAAATAACACTAAAATGAGGGTCATTAACAGTCAAATCAGAATCTAATGATAGAGAGATAACAAATAATTACAAGATAAAAAGAACTTTTTATATACCATGATTTTAAATTTTCTGTTGAATCATATAAACTTGACAATTCTATGTATTAATAAATACTTTTTTTAAATTTTTTTGATGAATTATCCCATCAACTTGAAAGAAAATGAAGTTAATTGGAAGTTAACTTGCATTTAACTTTTCGTTCCCGTTCCGGCCAATAGATGGCTGCACCAGTCTACAAAACTAAAATAACTGAAAATTAATTTAATTCTACTTAAAGATGGCTAAAAGTATTAAAAAAATGCATTGTCATCGTATTCTGGGCTATTCTAAAAGTTTCAAATGTCTTGCTAGTCGGGAAGTTAGTTAAAAATCGATTGCAAGATTTGTACTGGACAAACACACACGCAAACAAACACACAAACAAGAAAGCATGTTAATAAAAACATGGTAAAAAAGTGCAATGCAATCTATTCTGTCACAATTAGATTGAACCCAGCACACACACACACTTAATTATGAAATCTACTACAGTTCTTCCCTCATAGGGCTTTGTCTACAATCTTTAATTTTTCATGAAAGATAATGCCAGTTTAAACAGTTCTAAATTTTGATACTAAAAGTGCACTACCTTTGAATTAAGTACACGGATACAAAGTGCTCCGATTGCAGTTAATTGGGGAAAAATTATTTAAAATTTCAGAGGAAAAAAAACTTCAACAGGTTCACCAATTAACTGAAATACCAAATTAATTTATTTTAACACGCTGAATTGTATTGTTTTTTTTATCAGTGTATTTAGTGCTGAAGAAAAAACACAAATCACAAACTTAAAATCGCTAACTCGTTCGAATCAAGTTCGCGTGTTAATCACTCAAGGTCAGATTCGGAGAGGTGGGCACAAGACGTGATTTTTGGACTCGTATGAAGGCTCTGCCGTGGCAAATTTCAAGGTAAAATCCTTTTTGATCAAATAGCAAAGAAATTCCAGGTGGTTATTTTAAAAGGGGCCCATACCGTCATTTTATAAATTCTAGTTTGACAATTACAGCAGAATACAATATTCTGTAATGTTTGGAATAGTTTAGAGTGTTATGCCATTGTTTTTTTATTTGCTAACCATTTTAAGTTGCTATTGTTAAGGTCCCTTTGCTATCTGTCGAAATCTAAAGTACGTAAAGTCGAAGTGTGTGAGCTTCCCCCAGACTTTTAAGGACGTGGATATTCAAGACCGCGAGAAATTATTAATCAGAAAATACTAAAGATTAAGACCAAATACAGGAATTTATTACTGAAGGCGGTGAAAAACCCAATAGGAGCATTGGGGTATTCTCACAGTTAGTTAGGATTTGATGGTTGGTTATGATCGCTACGGTTATATTTTACAGCATGAGACCTAAATTAATTCATCAGCGAAAACAATTATTAATGAAGAAGATTTAATTCAGAATATAATAAAACTTAAAGGGCCAGATGTCGCCAAGTATGTTGAAAGCAATAGATTAAATTCTTGTTGGATATTCTTATGCATATATATAAGAATGTCCAACATAACAGTAGACAAAAGACTAGTAATAAGAATATTTCTTGTTAAATCCAGTGGCTATGAAAAACGAGGAAAATTCAGATGGTATTTTATTACCACCAAGAAGAAAAACTAACGTTCCAGGGTGAAAAATCAGGGTATTTAGAAGTAATCATCAGCGGAAAGCTTCAGTTCACTCCTAACTGTCAGGCCTAGTATGATGATGATGATGATGATGATGACTGTTGCATTTATGTTCATCTTTTTCGATGTGATCTAATGTCTAGTGAATAAACTCTGATTTAACAATCTCTGATTGGCCATTTTGTTTTACTCATCTCCAGAGGAAAAGCTTAATTAAAATGAGCTTAATTTAGTTATTTATAGTGAATATATTAGGGATTTCTATTACCTAACTTTACTATTGAATTTGATGTTATATCTTTTCATGACTGAGACTTCGCCACCTGCGCCAAGTAAAATTGAGAAAATGGTGGTTTATACAGGTTTCTGAAAGCCAATAAAAGTGTGTATCAATTTTCGCAGGTTTGTTGATTGTCAGGTTTTCCTTTCACGTCAGTTTAAGTAGAACCCTAAGAGTAAAGAATGCATACTGTGCTGTATTTCCTGTTACTGGGATCTAAGGGCACCCAATAGCAGTAAAGTATATATCCCAGTTAGATATGCAAAAGGAAAATAAAATACAGCATGCTCCCCTACAGAACTGAAAAATAAAACACAGAAAAACATCAATTTCATCAATTTCTAATCCTCTAATGTATATTTAGTCTTCGTACATATGTCCTCAAGTCTGTTGAATCATATAAACTTGACAATTCTATGTATTAATAAATACTTTTTTTAAATTTTTTTGATGAATTATCCCATCAACTTGAAAGAAAATGAAGTTAATTGGAAGTTAACTTGCATTTAACTTTTCGTTCCCGTTCCGGCCAATAGATGGCTGCACCAGTCTACAAAACTAAAATAACTGAAAATTAATTTAATTCTACTTAAAGATGGCTAAAAGTATTAAAAAAATGCATTGTCATCGTATTCTGGGCTATTCTAAAAGTTTCAAATGTCTTGCTAGTCGGGAAGTTAGTTAAAAATCGATTGCAAGATTTGTACTGGACAAACACACACGCAAACAAACACACAAACAAGAAAGCATGTTAATAAAAACATGGTAAAAAAGTGCAATGCAATCTATTCTGTCACAATTAGATTGAACCCAGCACACACACACACTTAATTATGAAATCTACTACAGTTCTTCCCTCATAGGGCTTTGTCTACAATCTTTAATTTTTCATGAAAGATAATGCCAGTTTAAACAGTTCTAAATTTTGATACTAAAAGTGCACTACCTTTGAATTAAGTACACGGATACAAAGTGCTCCGATTGCAGTTAATTGGGGAAAAATTATTTAAAATTTCAGAGGAAAAAAAACTTCAACAGGTTCACCAATTAACTGAAATACCAAATTAATTTATTTTAACACGCTGAATTGTATTGTTTTTTTTATCAGTGTATTTAGTGCTGAAGAAAAAACACAAATCACAAACTTAAAATCGCTAACTCGTTCGAATCAAGTTCGCGTGTTAATCACTCAAGGTCAGATTCGGAGAGGTGGGCACAAGACGTGATTTTTGGACTCGTATGAAGGCTCTGCCGTGGCAAATTTCAAGGTAAAATCCTTTTTGATCAAATAGCAAAGAAATTCCAGGTGGTTATTTTAAAAGGGGCCCATACCGTCATTTTATAAATTCTAGTTTGACAATTACAGCAGAATACAATATTCTGTAATGTTTGGAATAGTTTAGAGTGTTATGCCATTGTTTTTTTATTTGCTAACCATTTTAAGTTGCTATTGTTAAGGTCCCTTTGCTATCTGTCGAAATCTAAAGTACGTAAAGTCGAAGTGTGTGAGCTTCCCCCAGACTTTTAAGGACGTGGATATTCAAGACCGCGAGAAATTATTAATCAGAAAATACTAAAGATTAAGACCAAATACAGGAATTTATTACTGAAGGCGGTGAAAAACCCAATAGGAGCATTGGGGTATTCTCACAGTTAGTTAGGATTTGATGGTTGGTTATGATCGCTACGGTTATATTTTACAGCATGAGACCTAAATTAATTCATCAGCGAAAACAATTATTAATGAAGAAGATTTAATTCAGAATATAATAAAACTTAAAGGGCCAGATGTCGCCAAGTATGTTGAAAGCAATAGATTAAATTCTTGTTGGATATTCTTATGCATATATATAAGAATGTCCAACATAACAGTAGACAAAAGACTAGTAATAAGAATATTTCTTGTTAAATCCAGTGGCTATGAAAAACGAGGAAAATTCAGATGGTATTTTATTACCACCAAGAAGAAAAACTAACGTTCCAGGGTGAAAAATCAGGGTATTTAGAAGTAATCATCAGCGGAAAGCTTCAGTTCACTCCTAACTGTCAGGCCTAGTATGATGATGATGATGATGATGATGACTGTTGCATTTATGTTCATCTTTTTCGATGTGATCTAATGTCTAGTGAATAAACTCTGATTTAACAATCTCTGATTGGCCATTTTGTTTTACTCATCTCCAGAGGAAAAGCTTAATTAAAATGAGCTTAATTTAGTTATTTATAGTGAATATATTAGGGATTTCTATTACCTAACTTTACTATTGAATTTGATGTTATATCTTTTCATGACTGAGACTTCGCCACCTGCGCCAAGTAAAATTGAGAAAATGGTGGTTTATACAGGTTTCTGAAAGCCAATAAAAGTGTGTATCAATTTTCGCAGGTTTGTTGATTGTCAGGTTTTCCTTTCACGTCAGTTTAAGTAGAACCCTAAGAGTAAAGAATGCATACTGTGCTGTATTTCCTGTTACTGGGATCTAAGGGCACCCAATAGCAGTAAAGTATATATCCCAGTTAGATATGCAAAAGGAAAATAAAATACAGCATGCTCCCCTACAGAACTGAAAAATAAAACACAGAAAAACATCAATTTCATCAATTTCTAATCCTCTAATGTATATTTAGTCTTCGTACATATGTCCTCAAGACGAGTGCCTCAAGACGAAACTATGAGTTTTCCTACATAAAACTGATACATTTATAAAATTGTCGAACGTATAGAATCATTCAGAGCAATCTTTAAAAAAAAAACACTAAAATGTGAAATTTATCGCAAATAAATGTAATGGACTTTAGTCATGATGGGTTAAATTCATCGATTCGTAATTTTTCACAAGGATGCAAGTAGATACATCACACATCTCTTTACAAAAATTTTAATCCCCCCCCTCTTCTGTTCAAGGATTCATTTCTTTCCCGATTGGTATTTTGGTTACAGATTGAGAGGTCCGCGTCCAGCGTTTGAAATGTGTGCTTGTAGCCGTTTGAAATCGGCTTTAAACTGTATATCCAGGTCTGTTGAACCCTCCTACAGCAAAGGTGACCATAGTGATCTTTAACCAACCGACCGATCATTCTTCCTATTCAACTGATACCTTCAAAGTTACGTGCTTCTGCTATAAAATAACCCTTCGAAATACTACACAGTAAAAAAAAACTGAAAGAGTGAATGAATGAATGTGTATGTACAGGTATGTAGGCATGTAATGGTTCTCCTTATGCGTATATTTGGGTTCCTTCATAGTGCAGTCTTGTCTGGAGGCCGGAAAGGATAATGCATTACTTTACAATTAAATATATTATTTAACTTCAACCCTATAGAACACCAGCTCGAAACAATAGATATTTAGCCATTTTCATCATGCTCTCAGCTCGCAACATGTGTCCTTTTGGTATCGCGTCTTCCCCGTTCTACTTACTCCATATTTCCCGTAGCTTAGCAGCGCTGGAGGTCAATTCCAGCGTTTAATAACCACTACAGTGGTCTGAATGGTGCTGCCATCTGCTTAATTTCCCGTTAACTATTTGTTCCCCATTTAAGTAAGTTCAAGTCGTGACATATATATATATATTATAAATGGCGGAATGGGGAGCTCGATTCGAGTTCCGACAAGCGCCTCTGAATGCTCTCGTGTCTACGCCATGTATGAACACGTTAATAAAAATGTTTAAGTCTGTAGTCCGGAAAGTTCCTCCATGGGGTTTGTAGAGTGGGGTGAGGGCATGGGCCCCCCAAATATCGCTCCTAAGGTACTCGGACCAAATTATGGTGGCACCAAGCAGAAATTGAACTCCAACCCTTGCGCCTAAAAGCAAGTGTTAAAACCGGAGCAATATGCCCTGTAGTCCTGTTAGGGGCATACGAAAGAACGAGAGAAGGGGAGAGAAAAGGAGGATACAAAAACACAACAAACAGACTAAAATGAAATTACACCCCACTCCCAGACAATTGCTATGAAGCCCGCGATAAAGTTAAATTAAATATGTTTCCGCGGGCAAAGATTCTTTTATCCCATTTCGCCTTTCAATGTATAATGTTTAAACGACCATTATTCAGTTTTTTAACTATATTTTTATTTCGCTTTGATGCGATTTAGAAAAAAAAAAACTCTTTATTTCTAACAAAGGAAGATTTGTTTGAAAAAACACACTCAGTGGCAATTTACCATCCTTTGGTGTTTGTATATAACAATAAAATGCATGGTTATATTTTAAAGAAATGGCGAAATTTATCCTCACGATTCTAGAGGTGAAGCATTTATTCTTTTATTATACCCACCGATTAAGGGAGTGTGCTTTTTGGCGTTTCTAATCAGAGTGCTGAACATCTATCTGCAAAGGATACGTCTGTTAAGAGGATAGGAATGGAAATTAACGTATACAACCCTACACTCTGCTTTAAAAGTAACCTTTTTTCGAGGTTTAGTAGTGATTTTCTCTTGTGTCAGGTAAATTTGATCTTTTGTCACTGTTGAATATTTTAGATTAGATTCAACAGTGTTACTAAAACTAGACGTAGATTATTTTAAAGTTTCTAATCATTGTGAAGAACCTCTACAAAGAATACATCTGCGAAGAGTATATCGAAGAGAAGAAACTTATAACCCTGCTATTGTATTTTTTCGTGGTTTAAAATGCATTTGTAGTTAAATTTGAAATAAGATTCAAAGTTAAAAATTCTTAATATAGGTGAAACATAATTCATAAAAGTAGATGCAGAATTAAAAAGATACAAAAAATATATAGATAATTAATTTTTTTGTTATTTTATGTAAATTTTCCTGTTCGTTATAATAAAAATGTGAAGCAAAAAATTTTCAAGCTCAATATTTATGTACTTGAAAATGCTTATATTATATATACAGTATTATTTTCAGTATCCCATCGGAACTTAAGTGGAGGTGTTTGCTATGTAATAAGTGTCTAATAGGAAAAAAATTATAAATTGGAAATCTCATTTTTATAAAAATTTCATATAAATTTTACGTATGGCACTTTTTAGAAACTATATGGTATTTCTCCAATTAATTTAAAATTACTATCATGCACAGTTTAAAGTAATTTTGGACTTTAAGAAAAAAAAAATTTCACTAATACCAACTTTGTTATTTAAATATCTTTTAGGAAAATAAGTGAAGTTAAGAATTACTCAAAACTTTTAGAAATTTAATATATAGTAGATAATTTTATAAATTTTGAATTTTGAAGACATGGGATTCAGAAAGTCATAAAATGAATATTTTTAGTGTTTTTTCCAGCAAAACTTTCAGCAGCTGTGTAGATGAATATATCCTTCTCTCTTACTCAGGTATGCATTTTATGTGAAACGATTAAAGGTGCTATCTAAAATAAATAAAGATGACTTGCATCAAATAACCGATATTACTACATCTATAATACTAGCATTTGTGGAAATGGGAAAATCAAACTATTACATACTGAAAGTAATTCATCGTTATAGATCGAATAAAATTCATACTTTGCCATTTTGTTTAGATTCCGTAATTGCACGCGTGGATTACTGTATAATGGATAATTTATTAATATAAAGCTTTGCAAAGCACAATTTTGTTTTGTTTCCTATCCCATGGCAAAAATATATATATGTTTTGTTTCGCCCACTGCTCATCAATCAGTAGCATGTAGTTGACTATCAGAATCATCTGAAAGCAAATGCCGAAAATTCACGCTTTGGAGCTGGGAGTTATGCAGAGAAAACGATTTAAAGGCAAGATAAGAATTTAATAAGGAAACCGCAGAATGTCATGGGCAAAAAAAGGAAGAGGGTTGTTCACCTTCCATAGTCAAATTTTTTGGTTGTGTTTAATAAACGAACTAAACTAAATTAGGTCCAGGCCACTCAAAAGAACATATTGACAGAGAGAATTTTAATTTTTTATGTATAGATAAATATTTAGGGTTGACACTACAGTAAAACTTCGTTTAACCTACGGTTAAACGAGGATATTGGATGAAGATATTGGACTGATGAAGATAACTGGGACCATAGGCAATTCGGACAATCGAAAATCCGGATAATCTGAGTAATATGGGTAATAAGCAAAACAAAATCCTCAACGAAATAGACTTACAGTTTATTACGATAAAAAAAACTATGTTTTGTAACAAAATTACATAGTATTGTTTAAAAGACATTAAAAAATATACAAATAACTTTTCACATCATTTCTTAACAAAGAAATGGTAAGTCTAGTAAAGCTTTCTTAAACTCAACAAAAAGCATTTTATTACCATAATTTACTGTACAGTCTACGCAGGAACTGTACATTGAATCAAACTTAAAAGCGAATATTAGGCGTACTTATTGTTACGTTCTTGCTATCATAGTTAAAAATTATTTTCTAATGTGAACATTAAATATTAAAAAGTCTACAAATATTATCCGAATTATCCGAAGATCCGGATAAACGATGTTTTACTGTAGCTATAATTCAACAAATGAACACAAAATATCAAGGGGGAAGGAAAAATTCAAACATAATAAATAACATACCAAAAAGATTTAAAGTCATAAGATAAACGTTCTTTAAAGAAAAAGCCTGAAAATAAAATTTTAGAACAGGTTCGCGAGTTGTCCATATCTGACATAAAAAGGACAGCTCATTTAAGCTTACAGCAAAACAGTGATTTACCACTAAATTTAAAATCAATATTTAAATTAAGCCAAAAGATCTATACTTTTTTATATAGCATGGTGCAAATTCCTCTGAAAACTATTTAAATGACAAGAGGTCACCAAATACATCTTTGCTGTTACCCTTCTGTATACGCTAGCAGCTATTATAACAAGTCGGAAAAGTATCATCCAGATAGAATCCTTTATGAATATGAATTGAATAGGAGACCTGCAATAAGTTTTATTTTCCTTTTATTTTCTTTAGACTGTCAAACTCGTTTTCTACTTAACCTTTGCTTGCAATCCCCTGGCTGAACATAGATAAGGAAAGTATTTGCTCAGGTTTGACAATGTGAAATAAAGTAAAAGATGCTTGGCTCTATATAAGCAAGTATCAAATATTTATTTAAAAGAAAGCTTTTCAACGTAAGGCGCTCATTATATCTTATTCAGCAAATGGAAAACGTCATCGTTAAAAGAAGTTCAGTGCGTATAGGAATAGGTTCAGAGTTCCCAGTGCATGAAAAAAACATCTAATTTATTTACGAGTATTGCAGAAAATGAATGTAGTTTATGTTGATGACGGAAACTTTATGTAGTTTCCTTAAGCCGTATATTAACGGTGCAGAATGATAAAGTTTAACGACATTTCAAATTTGATTGCATTCAGAAATAATCAACTTTATTTAAAAAAAGGGCAGGGGTTATTTAAATATTCTCATAACTTACTAGAAAACATTTTTGCTAGCACATATATAAGCATATACGTGATTTTAGATGGTTTTTAATACTTTTTTTAATCTTATTTTCTTGTGGAAACAAGTGTAATAAAAACTTTTTTATGTAGTCGAAACAATTTCATTTCCTTGGACGGTGTATTGAAAAAAAATTACATTTTCTTCTGTCTTCGCAACATGACTGTATGATGTTTTTCAGTAAAGCATTTAACAGTAAATCAAACAAGATTTCATTCTGGTGGTAATCAACAAAAAAAAATCTAGTAAAATTTAATTTCAGGGAAAGGAAGTTTTTAATATTATATTGAAATGAATTCATGAATACAATATAAGTGTCAGCGCTTAAATCAAATAAATTTAATTTTTGGGTAGAAGACACTCCGGTAAATATGAATGGCTTTTTCATATCTATGAATTATTCATTAAGGTAAAAAAATTCTCATTTAAAGCTAATAACATCGCATTTGCAGTGAAGATGTGTAAAAAGAGACAGGGCTTTGATTTATATTCACTCTAATAACATATTCATAAGAAATGGTTTCATTATACCTCTTCATTTGCTTCTAAATCAGTTTTAAAAACCTGATTATTTTCTTTAAACTCGTAATTAACTCACAGAGACAGAGACTGGACTCAAATCAATTTATGTGTCAGAGAATGAAAAAAAAAAAGAAACGAGTAATTATACTCAAGAAAATTCTCAAATAACTACTAAGAAAACCTTGAGAAAGTTGCAAACAAATACTGCGTAGAATGCATTAATTCCTCGAATTTAGGTACCGGAATTGCACCTTTTGAAATTCAAATTCTTCAGTTTTATCATTTCCAGAAATCGGGTGTTGCATATGCTTCAAATAACGTCGAAGGTGTACCTAGTATTCCAGCTATTCATTTAGCTCTTAAAAATTATAAATTCTGTGAGAAGGAATAGTTTTTACTCTGTGAAGGAATAATATAAAGTAATATACAAGTACATTATTATTCCCCTTCGTAAATCTTTTGTTTCTATGTTTCACAGTCTTGCATCTCATGTACTAATTGAATAGAGGACATTCTTACGCAAACCAACATGGATTCTAGCGTCTGAATAAGATATTAGGAAATTATCTTCCTATTTCTTTCAATCTGTTTAATACTCAGACTTTAGAGTGAAGTAAGGGTATATATATATATATCGGCATTTAAAATTTAAATTTTCCAAACAAAAGTGATATTTGATAGTACAGTCGGCTCTCCACATTTGGAATCCCCGAAAAAGCTCCTGAAAAATCTGCTATTACCTTTAAGCCTCCTCTATTAACTTTAATTACAGTTGATTTAAACGAAATATACAATATACAGTGCACTGTATTGAAACAATATAATTTATAAATTTAAAATCACAGAATAAAAAAAATGTAAGCTGATAAACACAAGTGACAGAGAGGTGATAGAAAATGTATTGTATGTAATTGAATAGACATATAGCATTTGAATACCTGAAAAGTTAATAAAGTTTATAAAACGCAGTTATATATTGTATAAAACTATAGAAAACAGAGCTCAATTTTTTAAACTAATTCATTTTAGTCCAGCAATAAACTTCAAAAGACCGATAAAGATCCGTTTTAATTATTGACAGCAAAATCGCGATTACTCAAACTTTGTGAAAGTTAACCACTGAAAGCCAAGAGCTGACTGTACATCAGTGTAAGTATGCCATCACTCTCTACCAGATATTTTCACATGCCTTCTATATCGCTTAAGTTTTCCTATAATTCATACAACAAGTTCGAGTATCCACAGCCGTTCAGGAGAATGAAGAATCGACGCCAAGCCCGTGAAAGTTTTTAACTGGCCTATTAAGTCTTAAATCATGCCCCTTAAGCTCTCGTTAGAGAAGAATGTTACCTCTTTGCCCTCATATGGTTAGGTTGTAGCCATTGAATAAGCTTATTATGCTCCCTCATAATGTTAATCTGTAGTGTAGAATACTTATGCATTAATTTTAATCGTATCACTGTTTGCTGAATAAACTTTTCTGACACAAACCTCCCCATAATGCTATAAAGGTATTCTAGCAAAGCGTGCACAAAATTATGATTTTAGTGATATCCTGTCGGAGCAATCTTACCTTTGTGAAGTTTCAAACATTCGTCTACTTCTTTCAGCAAAGTCTCGATGTCTCTTCTCCTATCGTCGGTCAGCCCATCCGTCTCGCTGATCTCACTTCTGTCACCAGAAGCGTCTGAGGGGAGGACAGTTTTTTCTCGGATGTTGACAGGGCCACGCACCCCCCAGTCGATGCTGATCTCGACCTCCCTGGGCGCTGACAAAACTAGCTGGTCCAGTGCCTGCAATATGTCCTCGATGGGACGCTGAGGTCCAGAGTTGTTATCGATGTCAGGAGTATCCTCATCCACCTTGTGGTCATCGCCATTCGAAGTGACGTCCAGAGTGGATTCGGTGGTCATTACCTAGAACAGTAATCGAGTATTTAGCCATAATATAGGCAATAATGGAACATTAAATATTGATTGACCATCTTCTATTAAACAATAAATTAAAAATGGATGCCCAGAAAGTAAGTAAAGAACAAAGATGATAAGAGAGAAATTATGAATGGTCTGCAGATATATGTTGACACCATCTTGTATTAAGCGCATAGGTTGAAGCCTTTTTCAAACCAATTAAATTCAATATTTTGACAAAGAGTCACGAATCTGCACTGAGATCTGGCGATTAAAGGAGTTGCCTTTTTTTAAGGATCTACGGTAAAATTTACAACAAACTTAATGGCTCCCATATTGCGAGTTCTTGTCCATTAATTTCCCGCACTTATAAAAGAAAACAGCATGGATTAGTTACGTTTTCTGGTTTTCCGTACACACAGTAGGCTCAGATAATTGGATGGAAGTTCGATGTTTACAATAATAAAATAATGGATTTGTATTATGTTCAGTATTAGAGCCAATAATTTGAATATTTCACCATAATATGAGGCGGTAAAAGGCAAAGTGGTGTCATTCAAATTTTCAACTTTTTTTATTTAAGGGCAAAAATGCAATCTCCGTGTTCAATTTACAATAGAATTGCAAATAATTATTATTTGCAATATTATAATAATTATCATGAATTATAATTTGTTCAATTTATAGTGGAAATTTTTGCAGTTTTTTCAGTTAAACGCTTTGGATTTACACCACTTGACTTACTGACTTATACCACTTTGCCTTTCACCGCCTCATATTTGTAATGAAAACGTTTCTGCGCCAGTATCGCATTTGAAGATATTCTATTCATACATGCAAAGAACAAAAATTATTTTCAAGAATACATTAAATTACACTAAAGCTTAATTAATTCACAATGTCAACTGGAGAAAATATATTTTACGGTTTAACGTTCATTAATATTCATCAGTGAAATATTTCACTTACTTATTGGGTTTATTTGTTTTAATTTTAGCAAATTATACATGAACTCAAAAGAATTATTAAAGTAAATTTCGTATAAATGTAAAAGCAGGGAAATAGTGTAATTCTCAGAAGGTATCAAAGGAAATTTTACATAAGTTCCTCAACTACTCACAGTTTTCTCAATGATATTCATATCGTTCAATGTAGCTTCAATGGCGTCGTATATTTTACTGGTGGATAAAGGATCTGAATTTTCCAAACAGTCATCCTCATTCCCAACATCTTCTGGACTGGCAACAACATTCTCTTCGACAGCAGCAGTAAGTAATTCATTGTTCGACTCCTGTTCTATAGCTGAGGATCCGAACCCAGTATCAGGATCATCAGTAGAAGATTCTGACGTATCTACAGTTATTTCCAGCTTCTGGGTGGCCTTCAAGGATGGCCTAGAAAAGAAAACATCATACTTAGACCATGGAAATCAAAATATATTTATATAGGTCCATTTGAACGAGTAAACGTTACTAATTTCTTCAATTTTTAACACAACTAAAGTAAAAAGCTGCAAAGTTTCAAGTTAAACTACACAATCTCAAATAATACATAGTACGTTGCAGTTTTTAACCCGAAGAGGCAACAACCTCCCCTGTTTGCACGGTGCAGATTTTTACCCCTATTTTTTTTAACCTAAAGAATCTTGAAAATTTTTCCAATTAAAGAATGCAAAATGTTTTTACCTCTTTAAACTTATGACAGATGGTATTACTAACCATTTTTCTGCTCATTTAACTGGAATACATTGAATGCAAGTAAAAAAAGGGGACTAGATTTAGTCGTTTGCACTGTGCAAACGGCGCCCCTCAAAGGGTTGAACACTCGAAAATACGAATGAACTGATGAAATTGACAGTCACAATATTTAGCGAGAAAAAAAATTCAACATAAAAGCAACAAGTTCCCAGAGGCACTCTTCAAATTATAATGGATTAATTTGATATTGTGCTTAAACTACAGAGTTAAATTTTTCACCTTTTTAATAATGAAACAACATTCAACAAAATAAACCGTAATGAGCTTTTAATTTTTTATTAAGTGGAGAGATGAATATTATTCATTCATGGCTTAACATATTTTTGGATGTATTGTTGCACCAATTTAGAAGTTGAAGCAAAAATATGAAAAGAAAAATAATTTTATCCTTAAGCGAGAATCAAATTCCTCGGTTCATTAAATTCCAATTTATTATTTCTACTTGGAGAGATCGGTTTTTAGATCTCAAATACTCAATATTTTCCTCGTTTTTATCAATGGTTCATAACAGAATTCTTAAAAGATATTAAAAAGGGCTGCTTATTAAGTTTAAGAATGTCAATTCCTTTTTAAATATTTCTGCTTTTAATAAAATAGCAAGACATATAGGAATTTTTTTTTCACTGAATATTTAGAAATTTTTAGGAAGCATTTTCCTTTTGAGAATTTTACAACCGTTAATACATTTATAAACGGATATTTCCAGATAATAAATGATTATAAATTATAACTTTTACGAAAACTAACATAATTTGTTTATGTCATTTCCTTTTACACCGAGGCTACGTTTTTTAGGAGTTTTCTCTGAACACTGATCTTAAGTAAATTCAGATTGGGTGCAGACCAATGGAAAACAAAGTTGGTCATTAATCCAGCAAAGGTTTCCTCGACTTGTCCCCACGCACCTGCTTTTCTTTTTTTATTTACATTTTCATTTAGATGAAAATCGTCCAGAATGTTCCCACCATTATTCACTTAAATAACTAATGCTTACTTTGAAGTACGCACCCATTTGGGTGAAGAAACGCATTAGATATTTTTATTATTGTGTTTTTCTTAATACGGCAGACACTCATCCTGAGATCATTCGCCCACAGATGCAGCGCAGCTTGTTGGTTCCTTCATTGTGGGAGAACACAGTGGGTGAACCAACTTTGCTCCTTATGAGGGGCCGATATGGAAAAATCATTGCCTAAAGGTTGTCGTGTACCAACCTTATTGGATTCGCTCAAATCAATGTTAACCTCTGGAGAAAATGTGTCTACTATTGACAGCTATATAAATGCTGCTAATCAAATAAAAATGGTACAGTCGAACCCCGTTATAACGAACTTCAACGGATCAAAGGTTTTGTTCACTTTATCCAGTGGTTCGTTGTATCCGAACCGTTACGAAAAATACTAGAGTTCACAAATGTATAACTCATTAGTTGAAATGTGTATTCAATAATGATGTATTAAAAATGATCATTAATGAATTAAATCGACTAAAATCGATTACATTAAACTGACACAATACTAAAATTACGTACAACAGGAAAACGGCGAGACCAAAATTTTCGTTCGTTATATCCGTGAGTTCGTTATAAACCGGGTTCGCTATAACGGGGTTCGACTGTATTTGCAGATAGTCTGAGCTTTTCTGCATCTTTCAACAGGATTTATTTTATAAATTTCGTCCACCGAAGGAATACATGAGCGTTTAAAACACACTATACCAGATTTTTTTCCCCATTTAAATTTCAAAATATTATTTGTATTTTTTTTTAACGAAAAATTTCTCTCTAATGGAGTACAATTAAAAAAAAATCTTTAAATTCCAAGTTGGTAATCCTTGGGCAACTTTTCTTCATAGTTTAACATTGAGGTGAGCGAATTATGTAGGGTTAATACACAACAGTTTTAACTAGGGTTCGAACACAGCCCAGAACTCTGGCAGCTTGAGTCACTGATGACTATGCTACAGGGGTGTCAGTTTGATTATTACTAGAGTATGGATTATAAGCTCTAGAAACCACCAAAATAGGCACTTAAAAGTTTAAAATAGGCCATTTAAAATATAAAATTTTGCTCTTAAAATTATTTTCATTCGCCTGAAAAATGGACTGCTCGGCATCCTAAAACACATACATAACAATTTTTTATTCAAATTTATTTAATCACTGGAAGAAATATTTGTTGTAACCAAGTCGGACTCCGACCTTTGTGGTGCTAATTCATAACAGGACCCGCCCCCTTTCAGCCGAATAGCCTATTAGGACCTGGTGAATGGAACCTCCAACCAGGGGGCATTAACAACAACAGATAACATATTTGATAAACACAAGATGTAGGTTCCATTAATATTTATCGCACCCAATCCCAATAAATTACTCTATATTTCGAGCTGTTAGGTCTATCATTTAACGCCCCTGTTATAGATGAAAATGCATTTCTAATATCTACTGAAATTAGTGAGCAAAATTTAAAAAGGCTTGGTTTAACAATTGGAACTTCTGTGGTAAGTTAACGCCCTTGATATTAACATCGGAATGCCTGTGTGTCTACCTCATACAAACTTTTAACATTTGAAAAAAACATTTTCACTTGCAGTTCTAGGAATTTTTAAAATATGTCTGTGAATTCTATTTATACCCTCTACAACATCCTTTAGTTAAAAACAAGCTCCCAGTGTCCAATTCCATGAAACCATGTACGTGCCCAAAGCGTTTCAGGGTACCTAAACGCTAAGCACGTACATTTGCCGATAGCACAGAGGTTTGATAATTGTATAATTATCTAAGAATTAATAACGCTTTTTAAACGCTGTCAGAACTGTTCTTAAGAACTGCAGCAGAATTTTTAATGTAAACTATTTTTTTATTGAAATAAATTATTTTATTTCTTAGTGCATAAATAAGCAGAATTTTTTCTTCAACGTTATCAAACAATGAGCTAAACAAGCTGCAAGCAAATGTATAGAGTAAAATATCCGTAAAAAAAGACACTGCATACAGGTGGAAGTACACGAAAATTGAGCCCATTGATCGAAATTTTTGCACTTAAAATGTGATGGGCAAACCCTAAATAGGGTGCCTAACGCTGGGCACTTAACATTTGCCGATTGCACCGAGAGGTTTGATAATTGTATAATAATCTAAGAATTAATAACTCTTTTTACACGCTGTCAGAGTTGCTTTTAAGAACTGCAGAGGAATTTTTAATGCAATATATAGTTTTATTTCCTAGTGAACAAATACCCATAATTTTTTCTTCAACGTTATCAAACAATGAGCTAAACAAGCTACAAGTAAATGTTTAGAGTAAAATGCAACATATAGGTGAAAGTATACGAAAATTGAGCCTATTGATAGAAATTTTTTTTCCATAAAATGTGACGAAATGCATAAAAATACTGAAAATTTTTAATGTCAGCAATTATTGAGAAAGTTTTCCATTTTTATGCATTTTTAGTCTCTAATTCTTAAAAGGACTGAACTTTGCAGCTGCATATAATGCTGGTTCTAGTTATTAATCTCACTATCCTATAATTTTCATAAGCTACACGAATGATTTTCATAAGCTGCACTCCTAACACACTGCTACAATCAGATCAAAATAACGAAGGTTAACCTTCCGTAAACGAATTCTCCAGCTTTTCTCTCAGAAAGCCATGAAGCTCAAACAATAAAAGAGCATCCAATATCCATCATCAAGGTACGCAGCTATTATTTGTATGGTCTTGATTCGCGATTCTGAAGATGACAGAGTTACATACTGATTCCCCGTCTTGATAAATACGGTGATAAACTCTCATCTCGGGGTCAGCGTTATATAGAGGATGCAGCGTTGCGCGTGATGCAAATCCCAAATGCCTCTCTTTATTCATTTGGGACACGTTCTGAGCGGTGGGCGTAGACTTGGGGTGACAACCTCTATGGAGATCCAGTTTTAATGACGCTGTATTCTTCGGGAAAAAAGGGGGTAAACGCTTTCGATTCCACTGAAATGGTTTTCACTTTCGGGGTTTTCACCCCAATCAAAATGAAAACTTAATCATGCGATAATAACTTTCCTGGGGGTTGAAATGAGTTTTGAATCAGTTTTGCAGGCACACCCGTTTAGATGCCTGCGCGTACGCTTCGAAGCATGTATGAGTTATTTAAAAGATTCAAGTGTAGAGGTGTGATTCTCTACATAATGTGTGATTACCTACTGGATTTTCAGCATCTCGTTGAAAATAATCTGATTGAAGCGACTAAAATATATTTTACAATTCCCTCGAATATGTGTATTTTACAGTTGAGAAAAATAGAAATGCAGTCGTAAAACTGTGTGTGAAGTATAGAATACAGTGTGTACATAAATGAATATCCAAACTTTGCAGGGCTATTGAAAGAAAACTAAACAAAGTACAAACTTGTTGTTCATCGGAAATCAAAAATAACACTTGAAAGTTCAAGAAGATTGGGTTTTTAAATGACAAATTGTCACAACGGTGGATTGGTCGCCGAGCATCCCAGGATCTTGTTCTATGGCCTCCTCGCAGCCTTTTTTCTTCTGGGGCTACATCAAACATCAGGTGTTTGTTCCACCGCTACCAAATGATGTTGACGAACTTAAGACACACATATCTGCAGCCTTTCAAACCGTCACATCAGGAATACCGAAAAGAGTGTGGGATGAGTTATATGTCTCGATATCCTTCGTGTTACTAAAGGGGCTCACATTGAACACTTACAACTGAGTCGAATTTAACTGTTATTTTTCATTTCCGATGAACAGCAAGTTTGTACTTTGTTTAGTTTTCTTTCAATTCCCCTGCAAACTTGGGATATTCATT
The DNA here is from genome assembly GCA_907164885.2 of Dolomedes plantarius. Classification (NCBI taxonomy): domain Eukaryota; kingdom Metazoa; phylum Arthropoda; class Arachnida; order Araneae; family Dolomedidae; genus Dolomedes; species Dolomedes plantarius. Next base: position 195,114,810 of record OU015490.1, on the reverse strand, counting down.
TATGTGCACACTGTATATTGAAGTACTGTAAAATAAGGCCTATGCGGGCCTTACATACAATTAGGTAAGGTCCGCATAGGCATAAGATACAATTAGGGCCCATTTTAGGGCCGTATATACGATAGGGTCCGCCGGCCCCCATTTTCATCGTGTCCCTGAGGTCGCAACTTGTCAAATATCTCTCTCTAGACTCAGTCATGACAAGTAGAGTCATTATTGACTACCCTAGTATTCTATGTTTAGTTTTTTCTTTTGTATAAACTTTGTAAAATGAATTGCGATGCATGCAAATATCCTAAGGAAAATACGCCAATAATATGATTTTTAATACTAATTAAATTACTAATTTATATTATTTTTCCCGAAAATAAAATTTAAAACATAAATAACAAATTTAAATTTAATTATTAATACTATTCATTCATAAACTTTCAATTTTATTTCAGTTTTGATCTTTAACTTTTAATTTATATTATTTATATATGAGTTTTTCATATAAGTCGCATACACCAGTGCATGGGAAACTTTATTATGACTCACCCTCAATCAAATAATGAAAATTTTTAGCTACGGAATGAAAATTTTACTTATGAATTCTATATTTATAAAAAAAATATTTCATATATTACAAATCTATGAAATGGTTTATATATTAAAAAAAGTTTAAAATCTTTTCTTTGTTATTAATTAAATTTTCTTGTATGAAATTTTTAAATAAGGAATGTATATTCTATGGACAAATATTAAAATTAGTAGTTTTTACTGACACAACTTTTAAATTTGAACAATTTGTGTACGCTAATATCTCTAACTAACACCTAGGAAAATTTTTAAAGGCAAATATTAAAAGTAGGCATCATGGATGTTCAATTAAAACTAGTTTCGAATGTAACGATATAGTATGTCGCATTTTATCTGATGGTCATGTGTTGTACAGTTATTAAATGTTACGTTATAGTAAATAAGGGAAGTGAAGAGAAAATTTAAAGATATGAGTTTGTTATTCGCTAATCTTATAAAAATTTTAGAGCAACTACTAAGACAATTTAATCCTTTGATATCAAAACAGGGCATGAATGTTCAGTTAATATTAAAGATGAGTTATTAATGAAAACTGCACACTGTATATACTACTAGCTGAGTGGCAACCCGATGTGTTGCTTTTTCGATTTAAAATGAAATGGTTTTATTTCTTAAAGATTAAAAACTGTTTAATGACTTTTAAAAATATATTAGAATTTTTAAAAAACGAAATAATTATTTAAAATTCTCTTTGTCAAATTTTGGTTTTTGGCTTTTGAAATTTATTTCAAATTTACGTTTTCAAACTTTGCTTTTTAAACAAAAAAGAAGCTCATTCAATAGGGCAGTGTCTCGCAGCATGTCACATCTCAACTCTTGCAGATTTTACTTCTTGTTTGGCGAGGAGTGGCAAAACATTGCATAATTTAACATGGCGTTCAATGAACATTCTTATAGCTTGTTGAATAAAATGTTCTCAGATTACGCAAAGTCTTTAGATACGGTATCTAAACAGAGGTATATCACTAAATTAAACATTCAGGTACAGCCCGGAAAGGTTTATTCAGTATGTGACCCGTATTTATTGACAGAGGAAGACTGGAGTTACGATACAAGACGCTGGCCTGAAGTAACTAATCCTGATATCTATACATATCTCAATATAATAATAATCATTCTCAACGAAAGAATGATTATATTCTCTTAAACCTTGCGAAATATTAAAAAGAAGTGTTAAAATACCTGTTACATACAACTAATATGAGGAATTTTATAAATAAGCTTAAATTATTTAACTCAAAATGAGGGTATCGTCCAAAAACACATGCAAACGCATAGGAACGGCTTCTGTTTTCTGCCACCCAATAATCACGTGCTCTATAGTAGACGAAAACTGACGTAGCCAGTGACGTTGCGACGTTTCGCCTTATTAGAAAAAAATTCTAAAGGTTTTAACATCTCCTTTCCTAAAACTAAAATTATTTCTGGTAATTTAAAATTATTTCTGGATTTCAATTATTAAAGACTCGTTCTCAACTAATTATTTTTAATTTTGGCAACATGGCAGAATGTAAATATAAAATCTCATGGGTGAAAAAGTGCGTAAAAAAATAGAAAGACAGTTCTCAGGAATTCAAAATTGGTGGCGGAAGAATCCTCATCAGTTGATCATTAATTAGAAACAAATTTCGCGAACTTTCTGGAATTATTAGTGAGTAAAATAATGAATCGGAAAATTACGAACTCCCCATTCAGTTACATTAAGATAATATGGCGATCAGCGCGGAAATTTCAAAAGTGAGTTTTGAAAGTACGCTTTTTTAGAATAACATTTTTTTTATTAAATGTATTTGGTATATTTTGGAAGCTGAACATCTAGCAAATGCCGATAAATCGTAAAACTGGCATTAATAGGTGCAGAAAACCCAAATATTTGTCCATCAAAATTGTCGATTTCATGAAATTCGGAAAACTGCTTTGGGGGAAAAGCTTCGTTTGCAATTAAAAACATTTTAAAATTTATAAAAATGTGTGTATCTTTAAAGATGAAGAGTTGTAAAACACATGAAAATAAAAAATTTGTCGATTGGAAGACGGAAAAATTGAATTTTGCATGCATGAAAATGGTCGAAATTTGCGAAACGGAAAGGAGCTGGCCCACCCGGAATGTTAGCTGTTTCAGCTCTCCTCTTCCATTGAGTTCGGCGGTTTTAAATGAATAATTAAAAAAGTTTAAAGTTTTGAAAGTTGGGGATAGCATCAGTGAACGCGTCTCGGCCATCCGCGTATATCGGTATCAGTCGCGATATCCTGCTATGCTCGGTTCGAGAGATTAGCCCGTTCCCGTGTCTGCTGAATGACAAACCAACATTTGTTTACCTTCAGCTGTTCATAGTAAGATATTCATCTTTTTTTACCTTTTAAAGTAAATTAGTATTTCCTAAAAATATTTCCATGCATAAATATGTGTAATTATTTCAAACATTTAAAGTCGGAAAACCCAAATTTAAAGTTCACTGAAGCTGCAGTGTGCAATAATTACATCATAATTTTGAGCGTGTATAAGTAAAATTAATACTGAATTTTATTTTTTAAATATTGCTTACTAGGGATTGTTTTTTTTTAAGCAATGGTGTCGAAAGCTCCAAAAACTTGTAAATCGCTGGCTGGATACAATAAGTAAAACGTTAATATTAAAGCAAGTAATTGCATATTGGTAATTTTATTTTCAAATTTTCTTTATACATGTAAATTTTATTTCGGTCATCAATTATGGTTGTATACTTATGTGGCCCTGAATTTTTGATTATAAACTTAATAAACTTTGATTTTCTCTGACTTTTCCCCTGACTGTTTAAATTAATCTTGAAATGATATTTGAAATTTCCAGGATTTCCTCTATTCCAAAAAAGCCCTGTCTTTAATTCCAAACACCCCATGACGTGTAACGCATTTCCATGTTCGTGACTTCCAAAAGGTTTCGCACCCCTGTAGCCCGCTGTTAAGATTTACTCCATCAATTTTATGTTTATACCTTTCTGATTTCTTCACAAAAATAGAAACAAAAGACGTGCAGTTCACGAGCCTCTATGCTATTCTAAAGTTTATATATATATACAGATCTGTACGATTTTGGAAATGATTAATTGAGGATTTATCCACAATTCAGTCAAAATTCTTTATGACAGACAAGAAGATTACAACCATCAGAGGCACCTGGCATATCGAGCTTACGTCTTATTTTCGTAAACAACTCAAAGGTGCACATTAATCTTTCATGAAGTCGCCACGAAGTTTCATCGATTATGAACAAAAAAAAATATATTTCAAGATATGTGATTTGCCAATCAGATAGCATTAAATATCATGTTTCCCATTTGAATCATTCAATGGATACAAATAACTTCTATCAGGATTTTGACAGTGCACATTTTTCACATGTGTATGTAGTACGTGTGTGTTCTTCTAGACTCCGGTAACCCTTCACCACCAGAGTGCCATTCAAGTGTCACTTGATGTCCTCGCTTTTGGCTTTTCTTTTTTGTTTGCTAATCAGATGCTCCGCGATGGAAAGGGTTAAAAGGAAAAGCTTAGCATTCCAGTAATTATAAGGATAGAGACTGCTGTCTACAAATTACTTCTAGACAGAAATATTTGTCTTTGTGGAGATGGCAAGTACTGCTGTTAATAAAGCAATAGCAGTGTTATCGTGATACGCTAGATGAGATGCAAATAATACCATTGCGAACCCATGCGGGAGCTCGTTACGATTTTTAAGAAGTTGTAAGATATCTCAGTCAATTCTGGGAAGAAACTTCCAATGTTACATGAAAATGCCTCATACGCGTGACCCTTAAATAATGCATTTGAATAACTATCGTTTATCAAAAGGTGCCTTTAAGGCAAAATTGTTCAATTAAACTGACTAGTGACGTTTCCTTGATCGTCATTTTAACTTGGCTCTCAGGTTATAGTACAGTAAAACCTCGTTTATCCGGACAAACTGGGACCATAGGCAATGCAGACAATCGGGTAATATGGGTAATAAGCAAAACAAAATAACGTATAAAGAATAAACAAAACGAAGTAAATTGATGCAGTAGTTTTCTCTCACGGACTGCCCAAAAAATCGGCTTGGCAACTTAAACATAGAGATATCTATTTTTCCCCCGAAATTCCGTTATTCTATTTAAGTAAACTATTTCTTATACAGATACAGTCATTACTTAAGAGTCTCTCCAAAAATGTGCAAATGCGCCGTTTTTAAAACTCGCCCCAGGCGCCACAATGGATCGGCCCCGCTCTGAATAAATTTTCAAGGCCTTCTCTGATACATTTATAGCAATATACACTATGCCAGTGATTCTCCACCACTGTGCCGTGGCACTTTAGTGTTCTCGACTATTATAGTTCTATACTGGTAACTGGTAGCTCTAGGCTATTACAGTTTTGGACTGGTAACTGGTAGCTCTCGACTATTACAGTTCCGGACTGGTAACTGGTAGCTCTCGGCTATTACAGTTCCGGACTGGTAACTGGTAGCTCTCGGCTATAATAGTTCCGGACTGGTAACTGGTAGCTCTCGACTATTACAGTTCTGGACTGGTAACTGGTAGCTCTCGACTATTACAATTTCAGACTGGTAACTGGTAGCTCTCGACTATTACAATTTCAGACTGGTAACTGGTAGCTCTCGACTATTACAGTTCCGGACTGGTAACTAGTAACTCTCGGCTATTATAGTTCCGGACTGGTAACTGGTAGCTTTCGACTATTACAGTTCTGGACTGGTAACTGGTAGCTCTCGACTATTACAGTTCCAGACTGGTAACTGGTAGCTCTCGACTATTGCAGTTCTGGATTGATAAGTGGTAGCTCTCGATTATTACAGTTCTGGACTTTTGAATTTGGATCACGAAATGAGAGTAACATTATCGTTTATACTCTCATATCGTTTATAAAAATGAAGTTATCGAAAAACAATAAGCTAAAATTTCGCATTAAATGTAATTTGTAGTTAAATAAACATTTTTTTATTTTGTAATGCAATTTCATTTTATATTTCAATGATAATTATTTCATGTGCTTTTTTTTACAAAATATATTATAGGCACATCAATCAATTATCCAAGTAAAATTCTTTTAAATTTATCTTATTGTTTAGAGTGCCGCCAAATATTAACATTATTGAAAGTGTACCGTAACGAAAAAAAGGTTGAGAATCCCTACACTATGTTGTAATTGATGTTCCCCCTAATTTTTCCTATAATGAGCAGGAGCAGAAATGTAGAACACATTAAGCATGTGCAATTTATTGTGTTACATGTTTCCGTTATCTACAAGGACAAAGATAATTGCAAAAAAACTATAAATTTGCTCTTTAGACTTGGATATTTAATTTTCCACGCATTCCCAGTACGTTTCTCTTCTGTTCTTTGCAGAAATCCATACTCTCAAGACATCATCTACATTTGTTGTAGCATGAATAGTTTAATGAAATTTGCATCTAACAAGGTCAGTTAAATAACTACTTACAATTTCTTTCGAAACTTCATTCTAAATGAATTCATAGCAAGAAATACTCGCTCGCAGTCTGGCCTCGATGCTTAATTGCCCCCATAATAGTATAGAGAATGGATAAGTTACAAAACTCTAAATTTTTTATCATAAAATTTTAAGTGTGTCTGATAGTTTTAAACAATAAAGTTTCAGTTTTTTCGGAAACTATTAATTTTGATTCCGAATATTCTTCTGACATTTTAGTTGCTCTAGAAGAAATATCTGTACAATGTGTGAAAACATTTTACGAATATTTTGTAAGGAAAAGCTTTTCTTGACAGTTTTTGTTATTTTGAGATTCATTAAATATGATACATTTGAAACGGTATTGTTTTAAACATATCATACCTATAGACATTCTTTATGCTTCAAGTTGCCTAATGAAATAGAAGTACCGCCCAAAAGGTGTTTCTAACGCAGGAGCTAGCTTTATCAACAATATAAACTAAAAAATACGCAATAGGGGAACCTAGCAGCTGCTAAGAATTTGTATTAAATCATGAGGCAGTTATTTAATGGAAAACTTTTTTTATTATTCCCCAACGGCAAGAGAATATTACAAATTTCTTACAGACATCTACAGCAAAGAACACAAGGAACAGTAAGTGAAAAAAGTCAATGACTTGTCAGCAGGGCTCTAGTACTCCAATATCTTTACTCCTCGGCGTCCCCACGCAGAGCTGAGCCTCCTTGGATATGGTACATGTCCATAACCTCGTCCTTTCCACCGAGCGGGCAATTTGGGCTGTCGTAAATGCCAATACGGTGTGAATGACTCTGGGTGATGTAAATGACTCCTTGCAGTGGGCCAGACAGTCATGGCCCACTGCAAGTCTGAATTCCGTGACAGCTCTTTCACGAGGTTTAACCGAAATTTTTTGATCCAAAATGTTCCTCCAACACCTCGAAGAAATACGAGAAGTGAGATCCGCTTTCAATCTAAGTCTCATTTGGTTTATGATGTAAAGATTTATGGAATGGAATGAGTAGCTTGTGGTTGGCTGTTGAACTATCTGTGTGTTCTTCTTAGCCAACACATCTACCTGCTCAATACCGAAGAATGAGAACATAAAATCTATGTTTATCTACCTGTAAATTCTTTTGTTAATCAATACAACAGAAACGGTAGACCTTTGATCTATGTTTGTTAGGATACTTTAACCCTGATATAAGTAGAGACAGAATAAAATAAATTTCGTCAAAATCGGTCTGTAGTTTACATAATAACAGCCATTTCTTAACCCATACTTAAAATTTTCTACAATTGGGGGAATTTTGGAGTTTTCACTTTTGCAAATGCACGGGGAAAACTATTATATAATGCTCACCGTTTCAGCGAAATTGAAATCGAATTAAAATACTGATTATGGAGGGAATCTTCCCTTCAGATATCAGAGAAAAGCAAAAACTGCAATGAACCAAACCTTAACAACATAAAACAAATGGGACATTATTACATTTACCTCTTAACTTACATGCCTCTTACTTACCTCTTAACTGCCATGTATTCAGCTAACTTTTGAGAGGTTTACAGCTGAAATATCTATATGAAGGTCGATAGCATAAGCTATGTTCTTTTCCATTTTCGAAAATGCTTCAGGACAGTTAAGTTTGAATATAAGTGTTTTTGATAATTAAATAAGAAATATAAGCTTGACAAAATGATAAAGAAGAAAGCCTATTTTAACTCAACATAATCTAAATTCAGATGATGCATGGTTACGTTACGTCTAATGATATTTGTAGAGTTTGATTACTGTAAAAATCTAAGTTCTCTACAATGTTCTAAAATCACAACCAACAAAAATCGTAAATATTCAATACCTCAAGCTCAATAAATTAATACAAAAAATATGACAAGCCCGGAAGGAAATAAACAATGTTCCTTGTTTAACAATGAAGTTATCTATATATATAAAACAGTTCCGTAACTGACTCACTCACTGACTGACATACAACGCACAGACCAAACCGCTGGACCTAAAGAGCTGAAATTTTTATAGTGTAGGGGTGCACTAAGAAAGATTTTTGAAAAATTCTTCTTAGATTTTTTTAAATTAAATTTTTAAGCTGTTTTAGTAACTTTTTTTAAGTTTGCATTTAAAGTAATAATTTGAGGGTTATAAAATTTATATCACGAGAAAGATCATAAAAATTCCTTCAAAATGAGATCTTTGTCGAATCTTTACCCCTACTTTTCTGATTTTTGGTGGATTTTTAAAGATTAATTTTTAGAATTTAATTTATTAAATGCTGATCACGTGATTTCTTTTTCTGGTACTTTAAATAAATTTATCGTCACGTGCATAAAAACTAAATAGAGACAAAAATATTCTTTTTTCTTGCAAATGCTGCAGACGATTGGACATTATTTTGTCTATAAAAATATCCCTTACGATTTTTTTATAAATATGTTTTTTTACATCAATTGTATACATTGATCGTCGTATTTATTATATATATATATATATATATATATATATATATATATATATATATATATAGGCATTAATTGCATACATTGACCGTTGTATTTAATTTGAATGTACTCCGTAGCGAAGTGCGGCTTTTCAGCTAGTATATATATATATATATATATATATATATATATATATATATAAACATCATTATTAAGTGTAATCTTTATTGATTCCATATTTCTTTTATCAAGTTTCATTTCATTGATTTAACTATCACAAAAGTTTTGTATCAAACGCAGGTTACTTGAATTGTTAAAACCGAGTCTATTTTATACAGACAGCTATTAAAATCAATTTCTCAGAATGCATCAATTCAAATGTCATTCGACTTTGAACCATCCCTTCCAAACATCAGGTACATGTCTAACCGCTAAGAGAAATAATAAGAACTCACTCAAAGGGGAAATGTTTTTCAATTCTTTAATTAGAGGTTTAGAAAACATTTGGTAGAAATTAATACGGAAATTCTTAAAGCGGCATCTCTTCCAACAATTTATGCGCGGAATACTCAAGTGATCTGACAGCTACAAGTATCCTCATAGACGATACAAAAAAAACCAATATTGAAACGAGAAAGAAAAGGTTTTACCATTTATGGCATCTCTTTCAAACAGAATTAACTTGTTAGGTTTTTGTAGAGCTGAGTACCATCATTTGATTCGATATCCAAATATCTATCATGGTTCGTACCCGCTATTGTATACGATGTTGCCAGACCTTTTCAGGTTTCTAACTTACGCTTGTAACAAATTACCCTGACTATTTATTAAATTATTTTCGGTTCCCATCTTTTAAAAAAATGCCAGTTATTATCCTACATTATGGAAGATTTGTATAAGTCTATAAATATTACACACCGTTGAAGATTTTCCTAAGATTATTCCTAAGATATTAAAGAAATTATACTGCATAAATAAGCAGCAAATCTTAAATAAGAAAGTTATAAAATAATAAATTTGGAATATTGGAGGTTAGATAAGGTCTGCAAGTTAGTAAACAGTAAACATTACATCAGAAAACTAATAATTAGATTTTTTGTTTTCTGAATGCAAAATCTGAGTATCTCATTGATCTGATTCTTCTTCTACTATCATAGAAGAAGTAGATCTTCGTCTAATATCATATCGATTCTTCTTCTACTATCATTCTAGAGAGTTCAAAAGTTGAACTCTCTGGAATTTTTGAACGTTTTAACACTTCTAGATCGATTTAAAAACTTCCAGAAATATCATTTTAATTATCACAAAACTAATCGTATTTAAATTTTTTGTTGTCGCTTTAGTTAAAACTCAGAACGTATTTTAAATGTTAATAAATACATATTTATTTTGATAATCTTGTTTTATCCGGCCCTAGTTGATCCGGATATCCGGAAAAACCGGATCAGATTTTTTGACTTTTTTTTATTTAATGTTCACATTAGATAATTTTTAACTATGATAGCCAGAACTCAACTATAAGTACGCCAAATATTCGCTTTATAGTTTGATTCAATGTACAGTTCCTACATAGATTGTACAATAAATCATGGTAATAAAATGCTTTTTGTTGAGTTTAAGATAGCTTTACTAGAGTGTCACAGGACGTTGACGTGGACTGACTCAGAAAAGTTATTTTTATATTTTTTATTGTCTTGTAAACAATACTATGTAATTTTGTTACAAAATATAGTTTTTTATCGTAATAAACGGTAAGGGCCTGTTCACATAGGAGACCGATAGCGGAAGCGTAAAAGGAAAGATGGCGCTGAGACGGAAATAAACCAATCATAGGCGTTAAGAATTTCGTGGCTAATCGTTTGGAGGTTTGCCATTGGTTAAATATATTTCAATGCTTTAACGTTTCCGCTACCGGACTCCTATGTGAACAGGCCCTAAGTCTGCTTAGTTAAGGATTTTGTTTTGCTTATGACCCAAATTACCCGGATTATCCGAATTTTCGATTGTCCAGATTGCCTATGGTCCCAGTTAGTCCGGATAAACGAGGTTTTACTGTACAACTGTGCGTATCACAAAATCACAGTTTCGCATGAATAATCATGTTTAATATTTTATAAGCTTGGGCATCAAACAATATAACTGTTGCTACCAGGTAAATGAAGAAAAATGAAAAATTGTAAAATGATATTAATTTAATCGGAAATTTCAGGTGACAATACTGTATGATCTATTTAATACCCAAAACAAGAATACGCATGAGTCCAGAAAAACAGAATTTCAGCACAATTGTTTAAAAGTAGGACAAAAAATGCTAGGTATTTATATACAATAAACACTTGTTCAATAGTTTCAACGTATTATATATGAATTCATCAATCAAGACTACACAGAATGCTGAAAAGTTTATGTATGAAAGAAAGGCTCGTCACTTTCCAGACCATAATGCTATTCGCTCAAGTTTCCTTTTGAAACCGGAAATCAAATCAAAACTAACACATTTTAAAACGTGTTTGCAAATAAAAATTACCTTTTGCCTCCAATCAAACTTTCTCTTTTAGAGTTATAAGGCATATAAAGTTCCATGAAAAAAATAAGATTACGTAGTAATATTAAATTCTTTATACAAAGAATTTCATTCATAGAAATTCATTCAGTCAGTAATATCATTCTTGACAGTTTTAAAAAGTTTAAAAACTGACTAGGATGGAAGTAAAAGCATTCCATTGTTTAGAGCTCTTGCCCAAAAAGTTTATTGTCTTAAAGTTCAACAAAATAGAAAGAGGAGGTGAAATATTAAGCTAATACTTTCCCATTTAAGGGTCATTTTAGTGTGTTGGATTTCATTGATAAAATTTGTTTTGATCTAACGTGGTCCGTTTAAAGACAGTGTATATCGTGGTAGGGTAGATAAATATATACATATAGATAGCACAAGAATGTGCCCCTACACAATAAAAACTTATAATGATAAACACAAAGCAATTTCAGGTAGTCTCTTCTAACGAAACTATCGCTGATTATTAACGTAGGATTTCTTATCGTTGCTTACCTCGTGCGTCTGTCTGTCTGTGTGTGTCAGTCAAACTTTTGACGCATATTGCCACTTTCCTGTTTATTTGTTTACTGCTTGCCCAATCGATACAGACTGGGTTTAGCGCACTGCCAAAATTATAACTCGCGACGACGGACGGTTTTAGTGTCTGAAATTTTGCTTTCCGGAGGACCGTTATGGAGGAACGTAATCCTACGTTATAAAAGTATGCCGGTAGTTACTTTGGTATAAAAATTAGGAAAGTGATAAACACTAACGGAGAGATATACTAATATAACAACATAAAACTACTTAAATGACGGCGGCGCATATGATAGAATTATACTCAGCGGATAAATTATTAACATTTTCCGATCTGTACTTGTATAAACATTTGACCCCAATGTTGTTTGAATTACTGTTGACATGTATTGTAAATGTCTGGGCCGCGGTGGCCCAGTTGCAAAGGCAGTGAGCAAGTGATCTGAACGTCTCTGGTTCGATGCCGGTCGCCGAAAAATCCACCGCCGTGTACACTAATGGCGGCTGGTGCACGAAAAACCTGTCGTGGCTGCAATGTCCTCCAAGTTCTCAAAATTTACCTCTGGATGTGCTGGGTCAAGTGGTACCGGTCTCGTCACTCGACTCGGTTAAAAATTACGGTACCGGTCCTTTAGCCAAGTCGGAATCCGGCTCTTGCACCATTCTGCCCAATGCGAGATGCACCATTCTGCCCAATAGCCTTTATGGACTTGACCTGATATACTGTCGGTCAAGAGGCATAAGACACAACAACAACAACATAAAAGTTCTTTTGTAAATTAACCTAAAATAAGGTCTAAACAACACAGTTGCTACTTTATGGAATTTGTTATCACTAAGGCTAGCTCGTATATTTGCTGTATTCCTAAGACACGCACCCTTGCGAATTGGATCTCTAAGTCCTATTACCCGATGAATCTATGTCTCTATTTTCCTATTGCTCGAAGAATAGGGCTCCCGCGTTTTGTAACCAACTATCTGAATACCCGTGCTTCGCTACGGAGTACATTCCAATTAAATACAACGGTTAATGTATGCAATTAATGACAAAAAAAAAATCTATAAAAAATCGTAACGGATATTTTTATAGACAAAATAATGTAGAAAAATATTCAAATTAAATAAAATGGTCAATGTATGCAATTAATTTTTATGTTTAGTATCCACAAAACGTACTAATTTGAATTGAATTCTTAAAAACTTCCATCTCAATTAGTCTAGTGGTTAAATTTTATCTTTTACCGTATTTTAATAATTTTTTGTCAATTTATTTCGTTGTTATGCACGTGACGCAAAACTAATTTAAAGTATCACAAAAAGAAAAGAAACCACGTGATCAGCATTTAATAACATAAATTCTAATAATTAATCTTTAAAAATTCACCAAAAATCAGAAAATGGAGGTAAAGGTTTCAAAAAAGATTTCATTTTAAAGGAATTTTTATGATCTTTCTCGTGATATAAATTTTATAACCCTCAGATTATTATTTTAATTGCAAACTTTAAAAAAATTACAAAAACATCTTAAAAATTTAATTTTAAAAAATCCAAGAAGAAATTTTAAAAAATCTTTCTTAGTGCACCCCTACACTATAAGAAGAATCGGCATGCAACATCTCAGCCCTGTAAGTCCAGCAGTTTGGTCTGTGCGTCATTTGTCAGTCAATCAGTCAGGAACTGTTTTATATATATAGATTATAATTACAGTGATTTCCGCTTATAAGAATCACGTTTGTTATTACTGTTTTTGATTCTTATAAGCGGTTGATTCTTATAACCGAAATTTAGGTTTTTGGACTGGAACACACACACCTATATATACATATATTAGATAATTTACCATAAAATACTCTTTAATTTACATTAACTATCTTTTATTAAAATTTTTTTTATAGTTTTAAAAATAAAACTTAATTTTTAGACCTATAAGTAGATACACATGATTATAGTAAGAGAAGAAAAATATACAATATTTGTTACAAGTTACAACATACCTGCTTAACAGTTTTAACATTTCAACTACAGGAAGGGAGCAAGAAAAAGTTTTCTACTGTAGTTTGACGTAATGAAGTTTTCAGAAGGCTGTTTATACCTCTTTCAATACTTATAGTCTCAGACGAAGATTTACTCGGACGGGTAAAGTTGCCCCCGGGTCAAGCTAATAGGACAGTGTTGTGGTAAAGCGTTTAAGGGGAAACGATTATGTTATGTCTAATAAAGAAAGGGGTGAATTTTACGACTATATTCGATCCCATCTTATCAATCTTTCTTTAAAAAAAAAGAACGAACTTCGTGCCTTTTGAGGGTTTAAGTAGGTTTTTTGGAAAAATGGAAGTAAAGCGAAGAGTGTAAACTGATTCTTAAAACCGGTGGATTGATTCTTTAAAGCGAAAATTTTAACATGGAAATAATTCATTTGTTTTTGTTTTCGCGATATTGATTCTTATAAACGGTTGATTCTTATAACCAGTGATCACTATAAGCGGTGGTTACTGTACTTCGAACTTGCCACCATCCGACTTTCAGATGTGTGGTGATAGGTTAAAAGAGAGGCAGATTGCAATACTGGATATAAATCGAATTCCGATGTGTGAGTAAATACATAGTGACTGACCCTATCCTACCACTGTTTTATATCAAATCCACGGATGTTACACAGAAATATCAAATGGTCATAATAATCTGGAACTTATGCATTGTCAATACCATTATTACACAATCACAACTTTCTGTAAAATATTAAGGAAGGGGAAAATATTAAGGAAATATTAAGGTTCTATATTAAGGAAATATTAAGGAAATATTAAGGAAAATATTAAGGTTCTGTAAAATATTAAGGAAAGTCAAAAACTTTAGAGATAAGTGATTTTGGCATATCTAGAAGAGTTATATTGTCGGGCACAATTTTTACTGTCATTATGGAAACAGGTAACTCAGTAAAGGGACAAAAGATACTCAGTCAAGGACACAAAATTCTTCAAATTTTCGAAAAAAAAATCATTGCAATAAAAAATTCTTTGTTATTTTCCCACTTAAAATGATGTTTAAATCGTGTTTCTGTCTTAATTAGAACAGGAGATATTAATTTTTTGTTTTGCAACATTCTAATAGCAGCCAATCTTTGTTTAAACCTGTAAATGCGTTTTTACACATGCTGGGTTTTTTCACCATTTCTCGTCTTTATAAATTGTTATAAGTCAAGAAACGCTAAAGATGAATGGTTCAAACTTGGAACATGTCTTTTTCAATTATTTTCCTTTAATTTTGATTCAGCAAATTTGAATAAAATATTTACTTTTGAAAATATAATTTTTTTAAAATAAGTTACATTTTTTTTTTACTGTATATATTTTAAATTTTTTTAAAATTAATATGTAAAAAAATGCTAAATCAAAATTAAAACATATATTTCTGTGTAATTAAATGAAAAAATTTTGAAATTCAACAAATAATATTTCGAGTTATAACGATTTTAAATTACCCTATTTTTTTAAGTTTTAAATTTTAAAATTTTCTAAAAACTTTTTGAGAAGTTTTATGATGGGATTTTGTTTACAAATTATAGGGTTAACGATCACAAAAGTATTCAAAATTTTAACTTTATAAAATAAAAAAAAACTTAAATGTGTCCTGGATCACCTAAAATCATCTTGTTTACCCACGACCATATTCTGTTGGAATGGCTTTAGAGAGTTCTTAAACAACAGAGGTTTCCCATTACCTGTCACCTAACAGGTTTCGCAAATCATTTTACGTGGGCGACGCCACGATTATCTATTTTTAATGAGTCTGTTTGCTTTACCCAATTAAAATATACCTAATTATGCAAATTTTTCGAGAGGTCGCATGGTATGTGGCTATTTAAAAAGGAGGGCTTGACGCGGAAAAAGGTCGGGAAACACTACTCGTGTAGCGTGATTTATGACATGACACTGTGGGTCACGGTGAAAGATTTAGATCTAAAGCCGTTCAAATAACAAACACATATCCAGCCCATATTCTGCATGATAGACATCTATATGTATACAACCTCATATATATTAACCTTTTGTAAGAGTTACCAAAAATACCAAGCATAAACGCACACAAATGGAGTTAATTAAGTTAATTTTACAATTTTAAACATGTCGACTTAGCCCGTAACACAAAAAGAGAGGCCTTCAAAAAGTTACTTACAAATTAATTTAGCACATAAAGTTTCGAATTTTCCCCGTTAAGTTATCATTTCTGCCAAAGTAGGTTAAACCAGAACTGAATGACAAAAACCAACAACTCTTTAGATTCGCCCTTAAGATAAGAAACGCTATCAAATCAGTTTTTATTGCCTTACCAAATCAAAATCTTTTAAATCAATCCACCCAACGAATTCTATAAACACAACAACACCGCCATTTACACCCATAAAAACTAGTTCTGTTTTTGAACCGTCCATTCACACTGTATTCGTCACAGTTCCAACTCCCTCTATTGAAACAATTTTAAGAGATACAGTCCGTCCTTTCCACCGAAAGAAACCCTTTAACTCTTTGATATCACACTATCAGGTAATTAATCACCAAAGTTTTACGAGCCCTCATAAATTTTAAGGACATTCTGAACCCAAGATACGCTCATTACGGGTGGTCCATGGACCACCCCGCGTGCTATTTGCTGGTTGTTCCGAAGAGAGCAAGGAGATATTGAAATTTTACTTAATACCAGATGACAGTTTTAACGCACACATAGCAATAAAAATAGAATTGTAAATTCGAGGATGCGTGGACTTATCTTCTCGTGACCTCATCTTTATGCCCATTCATAATTTCTTTTAATGAATGAAATTATGGACAAACGTAAAGATGTCATCCACATTTTATGAGGAGTATAAAAATTAAAGTAGGTCAGCGGTATAATATGATTTTAAGATATGGAAACTTATAGAGATAACTGAAGATGGCACAATAATTACGATTTTTATCTCGATTTCCCAGTCTGAATTGTTAAATTGAGCTCGAGTAAGTATTAATATGTAAGCGTCGAACTGCGTAGGTTTATTCGGCAGAATTAACCCCAATGGAAAATGATAACCAAGTTTAACTCCGAATTGAGCTCATCTGTGATAACTAACTCTCTTTTCAATTTTTTTAAGTTTAGATAGTAAGAGAAATTGCTAATTTAAAACGAAAGAAAAATCATACTGTATTTACCCGACATGGGAAAATATGTAACTTTTACTACTTTTCATAAAAGCAGAATCAGCAAACTGGCATTGCCAATACTTTTTATATGAAGAATACCAGTATTTACGGAAAAGGTAACAGTCAAATAATAGCAGAGACTAATTCATAGAAATATATATAGTTTATAAATTCATTTTGTATATCTCTATGTTAAACAATGCAGAGTACATTTCTGAATTACACGTAATTTATTAATGCTTTTCTGTAGAGAATTTTTTTTCAGTTTAAAATGTCGTAGTGCTTTGGAATACCTTTGAAGCTACTGTGTACTAACCCTATTGAATTCGCTTACCTCAATGTTAACCTAAGGAGAAAATTTGTCTACTATTTACAGCTACATAAATGTTGATAATCCAATAAAAATGGTATCTTCAGATAGCCTGAAATTTTCTGTATCTTGCAACAGAATTCATTTTATAAATTTCGTCCACCAAAGGAATTTATGAGCACTTAAACACACTACAATAGATTTCTCCCCAAATAATTAAAATTGAAAAATATTATTTGCATTTAAAAAACGATAAATGCCCCAAGATGTAAAATTTTTTCTCTATTACGAAGTACCATTTTTTGAACAAAATCTTGAAATCCAAATCGGCAATCCTTGGACACATTTTCTCCATAGGTTAACATTGAGGTGAGTAAATCCAATAGGGTTAGTACACAGCGGCTTTAACTAGTGGTCCAATATAATAAATGATCCAAAATCCAAAACAATTTGAACGACAACGTGTGTTTATCTTCACATAGCATACAAATTCATATTTTGATTAATTCTAAGCTAGCACTATTCAACAGTTAAACCAGTGTTTCCCAGTCCCATTCGAGTCGCCACCCCTCTCTCTAATAGTTAACACTGCTGTCTACTAACCCTACTGGATTCCCTCACCTCAGTGTTAACCTATGGAGAAAAGTTGTGTACTATTTACAGTTACATAAATGCTGATAATCAAATGAAAATGGTATTTTCAGGTAGCCTGAACTTTTCTGCACCTTTCAACAGGATTCGTTTTATAAATTTTGTTCACCAAAGGAATTTATTAGTGTTTAAATCACACTGCACCAGATTTTTTTTCCCGAATAATTTAAATTTTTAAATAGTATTCCCATTTTAAAAGAAAAAACGAAAAATGCCTCAAGGTGTAAAATTTCTTTCTCTATTATGGAGTACAATTTTTTAAACAAAATCTTGAAATCCAAATCGGCGATCCTTCGACACATTTTCACCATAGGTTAACATTGAGGTGAGCGAATCCAATAGGGTTAGTACACAGCAGCCTTAAGAGATAAAGAACGCATAGTAAACCTAAAGAATTCAATCTGTGTAGAGGCCAAAAGCAAAAAACCCTTACATAGGGAATTATAAAATAATGCTGAGAAAATCAGAAGATAAGAAATTCAGAGGATCTGGAAATAAGATATTCAGATATCAGGAAATGATGCTAAAGACAAGTTATGGGTTTAATAAGGCAACCGCAAAATGTTATGAACTAGGGAGAGATGGAGTGACTGTTTATAAAAGGGTAGTCTATATACTTCCCCATGTCCTGAAGATTAACTTTGCAAAATTAGATTCAGATTATGCTAAAGCTTTCCTTTGTTTATGTATATACTAGCTGTACCCATCCCGGCGTTGCTCGGGTAATGTAATTACCAATTTTTTAGTAGCCTTAACCCTTTGTTAATGGGCGTCGCTGTCATCCTTTTCCTCACCACGATACATTATTTTACCCATATAAATTTAATCCTTTCTGGCACATTTTGGCAAAATTTTTGACACAGGATTACTAATCGAATATCACTGCAATAGTAATCGATTTCCTTGAAAGCGAATATATCACATCCTCTACATGCTGAAATTCTTTGAAATCTTCATAGATTTTTTCCACAAATACACCACAAATTATATGATATTAACTAAGTGCTGGCCAAAAAAATTGCGGCATTACTAAATGTGATTTTTTAATCGATTATCACTGCAATAGCAATCGATTTCCTTTAACCACCAATCCCTCATAGAAAACAAACGCCCCAACACATCACGTGCATGACGTCGAAAAACTGGTTTTTCTCCTATTTTCACCAGCTGTACCTTCGTCCGGAAATGAAGAACGAAATCTCCAAAATGAGATTTCTCGCAAGAGTTTCCGAATCATAAAATAAATTATTAAAAAATAACTACAATTTGTAAATTAATTTTGGTTCTGGCTTTCGAAACTGATGTCTAGGGTCTCTGAGATAAAAATTTCGTAAAAATGTAACGACATTTACGTATCGATTCGACAATTTGGAAAAAAAGGGTCACGGACAAAATCGCGTTTTTTTCCGAAAAACGGGTGCGTACAGGCGATCGAAAAAAAAATCACAATTAATCGATAAATTAAGACAGACAATTTTAATTGTGGTTTCCGTATAGTGTCATCTTTCCCGTATAGGCTCGTCCGAAAAAAAAAATTCTTGGACGGATAAGTTAGGATTTACGGAGCTTTTACTCGTCCGGGAGCTCCAAATCACGACTAAATATTTAATTACGGAAAATCTAATTAAAAAATCGAAAAAAGGGCTTCGAGGTGCATAATGAGACCTCGGGAGGCATCTTCGTGTCGAATCTCAAGACTTTCCGACCTACCGTCTTTGCGCTGCGCCGCGAGCAGACAAAAACTCGGTCACACACACACAGACTTTGCCTTTTATATATAAATATATGTATATGCATGTCAGACTCTCGTCTCCCATTCCTAAGTGGAATTGATGAACGTGTGTAATAGCGTCTTCAATAAGCATCAAAAGGAGCGCAAACAGGTGTCGAGAGCCATACACCTTTGGAAACCCTTGACAATAGGAGGCAGCGAACTCATTTAGAATGATTAAGGAAACACAGCGGCGCACGTCACCTAAGGTAGGAACGGTGGACAATGAAACCGACAATAGGTGGTCTGCGTATCGTGGATAAAAAAGGCCGATTGTCGTTCGAGAAGGGGAAGAGGAGGCATAAAAGACAGACGCGAGTAACGAAAGAAAGAATAGATTCGGACTGTTGAAGGGTCAACACGCTTACGGGAGACGGGGAGCTGGTCGGACTTTGAAATAATGAGCCCAGCTCTCACGAGTAGTTTTAACGTTCGTCGGAACGAAACTTTGTAAATAACGTATTTAACCAAGATTTTAATATGTTAATAAACCTCATGAACTAAGAGTTGACTCTACAATTATAATTCCTTCTACATGACAATGATTTGTCGGATCACGACTATAAAGGTTAACAATGCATATATATGCATACGGGGTGGAATGCAGTTTAGTCCACTGCTTGGCGGCTAAATTTTGTGGGGCCAATAATCCGCCATATATGGCATTGTATTCTGCTCGTGTGCTGCATACGCGAAAACTTAAAACCTCTGCATCTCACGTAGTTGTGCTGTCATGTTTGAAGTACTTGCTGAAGTTCCTTTAAGCAGTGTGCATATTTTGAACTTTCTTTCTTATCAGGCATATCTAACTTTTGTCTTTTTTTTAAGTATCTGTGTAAAGTTAAACGCATTTTTTAAAATGTCTGCATATCACGAATATGTTTGTAAAAATGTTTGTGTGAAGAAGATTTTGTATCTACCGAATTTTTCCTTTAATATTGCGTATTTTCTTCTAAATACTTAATACTGAAATGGATGAAGGTATGAGAGTGAGTGTACAACTAGGTTTTTTTTCGTTATTTAAATGAAAAGGGCAGATGAAAGTGCTCAGTTGGTGCGTGAACGGTGGATTAATTGCAATTATGTATAAATGTTCGAAATTTGGTGAGAGTTTGCGTGAACCCAAGGGAATGACGAATTGATATGATTGGATTTGCAGGAAGCAAGGGGGTATGAATCCGCATGATGTTTGTAGGTGAGTAAGTAATGGGTCATGGTTTTTCAAACCTATTTGAGTATGTTCGATATTTTTATTTAGCCAGTAATCTGAGGGTTGCGGGTTCGATGCCGGTCACTTACAAATCCACCGCCGTATACACTAATGGCGGCTGGTGCACATAAAATCTATCATGGTTGCAATGTCCTCTACGTTCTCAAATTTACCTCTGGAGGAGTGGGGTTAAGTGCTCCGGTCTCGTCACTTGACTGGTTCAAAATTATGGGACCGACACATAAGGGGGTAATGCTGGTCCACCTTATACGGTGCTCCCAGAAAAGTGGCCAGCAAAACCGCGGTGTCATAGGGCGATAAGAATAATGTCCAAGAATACCGTCTGCCGCATTGGAGAAAAAAAACATTTATATATATTTTATGTGATGAAAATTAATATCACAAACAGTAAGCCAAATGTATATTGTATTTTGTATTATTGGTTGAATTGCCTGCAGATTCATGCCGTAGCCGGTGATAGACGAACCCAAAGAATGTCGGATCATAGGGTGGCCGCCATATGGACGTAGCGAACACGGTCCACTAAGCCTACGAGATTTGCGGTAAGTTTGTTTTACTGCGTAGCATTCGAATTTGCGAAACGCACCTGCAATGATTAGCTTTTCCGCTGCACAAACTGAAGAACCATGTGTTGAAAATTAAGAGTATAAAAACCCCCTTTATAGTTTACCGTGCCCATAAAATATCTGCGCTCTACGGAGTGTCTTTTGAATTAACCTTCTAGGAAACACACTGTAGAAACGCGCCAAATCGCTAATTATCAAAATGGCGCCAAGCAGTGGGTTAAACTGCATTTATACAAAAGGATAAATAAAGGTTCAATATAGCGACAGCAAAATGTGGGGGTTTAGAACTCAGGGGAAGGTAGGATAGAGTGACTGTTTAAAAATGCTGTCTATATATTTCACCATATCCTAGAGAATAACTTCACAAAACTTAGTGCAGATGAAGCTAAAGTTTTCCATATGCATAGAGAACAGACAGAAGAAATTCCAAATATTCATTGTTTAGCGGCTCATATACACAGATTTACGAGTGCATAACGGAATACGCCAAAGAACAAAAATATGCCAGTTATAAATTTTCTCGAATTCGAATTTTGGGAAATATCCAGCGCTGAAAAGTCACCACAGTCGAGTTCAAATTTCACTTTTATGGAACATGTAGAACATAAATGATTGGAACGCTAACAATTCAGTAGGCAATGCACACAAATACACTCACACTGTGGATAATTAGCTGAATTTCAAAAAGGTATTGCATTGCAGACTTAAAGGAATATATCTTCAGTTTAATCAAGTTAAATTTCTACACTTTTGAGTTCTTACAAACGAAAGTTGTGATACATTATTTAGGCTGATGTGTAACCTTTGGAGAAAATATGTCCAAGAATTGCAGATTTTTTAAAAATTGAAATCCATAATAGAAAAATTAATTTTACACCATGGGACATTTTTCAATTTTCTAAAACAATGCAAATGATATTTTAAAATTTAAATTACTCGGGGAAAAAACCCTGATATAGTGTATTTTAAATTCTCATAAATTCCTTTGGTGGACGGAATTTATAAAATGAATCCTGTTGCAAGGTGAAGTAAAGTTCAGGCTATCTGAAAATAACATTTTTATTGTATTATCAGCATTTATGTAGTTGTAAATAGTAGAAAAATTTTCTCCATAGGTTATCATTGAGGTGAGCTAATCCAACAGGATTAGTACACATTAGCCCCAACAGAATCTACAATGTTCTATCACAGAAACAAATCACATTTAACGTTTCGGTTCATATTTTAAAAAATGTAGATCTTTTTACATGCGAATAGTAAAAACTAAATTTAAAATCATGCAGCTGTTAAACAGCTTTCAAATTAATGTATTTATAGCTTCTGACATACTCAATGATTTTGGAATGCGCAGAAAATCTCTTCAGTTTTTTTTCCTTTTTCCTAGGTATTTTTTTCCACGAGAACAAATGATCACTTGATTCGCACCATAATTTTTATCCAACATAAATTAACATTCCAAAGAGACAATGAAAATTTTATTTTTCCTGCTCTAAATAAAACATGAATATCAATCATTTTCAAACAACTTCTTTGAAGACCCGGATTTAATGAGCACTTCGATTTAATGGATTACAATGAGCCCCAAACGAGAAATATTCTAAGAAAATTTGACTGCATGTTTCACTTAACTTTTATGTGTAGTAATTCGTTACATAATTACACATGTATACTATAATTTCTATCACGATATTTTATCTTGAAAAAAAATTTTCAGCCACAAAGCAGTCACACAATGAAAATGTATCCTCATTTAAAAGAAGTTATCGCTGTGACTAAATATTAACATATGTAATCTGACACATTATACATAAAAACTGAACGCAAGATATGCATTAAATCGTGTACATTACTTTTTCCGCGGCTTGACAAAAAATAAATCAATTACAGAAAATATTTAAAAAAAGACAAAGGATGTAATAATCCTTTACAACTTTCGATATCCAGTGTCCATTCAATAGTGTGATTAGACAGGAAACTTCAGAAACAACATTATGATTAAACCATTACGAAGTCATTCACATACCATTAACAACTGCCTGGGTCGCAACTGCGCATGCTCACGTCTATCACAATGGCAAGCTGCGAGTTAAGTCTTCAATGATCGATTAGATATTGTAATTAATGTCTAATGAATAGCATTTTTTGCGATTTTTTTATCATCCGTCGGTTTTTGATGAAAATAATAATAGCTATTTGAAATTATAGAGGAATGAGTAACGTCGGAAGGTATTATTTGACCAGCTTCTTTGTGCAGGTAGTAATTATGGGGACAAGATATTAATATTCGACTATTGTGAATGATTTTGATGAAGATTTTTATTTGTTTACCGCCAAGCAACTTGGTAGCAATGACTTGGACACGGAAATGGAGTAACAACAACAAAACAAAAAAATAAGTCTCGGAAGTATGAATCAATGATCTCTCAGTTCCATGAAATATATTTTAATTAGTATGTTTGTCAAAACAGAGCATCGATTGAGAATACAAAGTAGCCAGCGACGTGGTTGGTACTGAAACAAAAACAAGAAGGCTTTGCTATTGAGTCGTGATTTGTTGTGACATACTGACCAAAGTATGCGATTCAGTATGACATGAATGCCGGAGAAGAAAATAACAAAGTCAGAACTAAATTTTTGTGACTGAATTTCACCATTACATTCCAAACAACGAGGATGACTTCGCCTATGAAATGTTTGTCATATTAGATGCCAAATGAATCTTTGAGATAACTGCCATACATTAACTATCGCACTGCCGATAAACTTTTTTTTTTAATTATCTCTCTTAATAGTTATTTCATGGATTCCCGTACACTTCCTGTATTGAGAACGAAATATTTTATACATAAATATGGATCTACGTCAGAGTTTCATGTAACAACAAAAAAATTATCTGCAATCAAAGATACGGTATTTGAGATACTGACATAATTCAAGATATTAACAACATTTTAAACTGCAAACAATAATTACATAACTAATAAATCTGCTCACTTTGTGTGGTGGTTAGTTAAGCAGTTTCCACAGTATGACACTGCGAGCACACATTCGCGAAACAGAGCGATGTGTAGGGGAAAGCAGTGATTTATTGGTCCCGTCGCCGAGAGGAGGTTTTATGGCGTCCCTCGTGCCTTTCATGATTCGTACTCAAGCCGCTCCGGAGAGCGATTTTAAGACGAATGATCAAAGTGACGAAATACTTCCCCCACGTTGGGGGGGGGGACTAATCGACACCAAAATGTGTCAAGAGGCGACGGGGGGAGCTGATTCGCTTGTGTGTATATGCGCCTTGAACATCGACTCGAATGCTGGCTAACGCATGGATGTTTCTATATTGTCCGCGGGCAGGAAGGAAAGTAGGTCTACCTATTTGGTGCTTTCATCTGTTTCAACCCTAAACATCGACTGTCATTATCATGTGCGAGGTGATTAGTACTTCTAACGCATTTTGAAAATTTTTTGAAATTTTTCTGACAACCCGTCCGGAGATCTTGTTGATTTTAGAGAAGTATTATAAACAGGTACTACAATAATACATTTAAGTGGAACAATATTTTAATTAGTGATAGAGGTAATTGTTTTAAATAGGGACATATAGAGATTATAAGGGTTTCCGAGAGTTTACGTTTATTTTATACAAAATGTTCAATGCATTATGCAAAATTTTATGACAAATGGCTTGTGAGGAATGATATAAACAAAATGAGAGTTCCTAACATCAACGGGATAGTTCATTTGGTAGAACACTGGTGTCGAGATTTGAGACCCGGTTTCGTCAAACAGATATTTGGTTTCGTTTGGAGCGCTACGGTCAATTTTTGCTACACGAGGGCTAATTAGACCGGGACCTACTGCTTAAAGTCGATCCTGAACGACTACAAGCGTCCATGCCAGGCGTAGGAATCGAACCCATAGACTTTGGTACAGAATGCCAGCGTTCTAGCCATTTGGCCATCTTCCGGCCGTCAAACAGTTGTTACATGGATACACATTTCCAGGGTACAGGTAGTCTTGTACCTAGGTTTCGCATTTGTTATTGACTCCTCGACAAGGCATAATCGATTAGAATGCTTAAGGGAAAGGAATTCCTAATGCGGAATTCCTCTAAATTTTTACTGGTGGAGACAAAGTGCAGGCAACCAGCAGACTTCGGAAAAAAACCATCGTCTATCACTAATCGTGGTACAAAATTTACTGTACGAGATGATAAATTCGTTGAACTTTTCTATACACCACTGTTACAATAGCAGACAAAGCTTTTCAGAATCAACGTAAATATTTCAGATGGTTTGTAATTTCCGTTTATATAAACTGAATGCACATTTCATGAATACGCATTTCCCTTTTTTAATTAAACTTAAAATCATCTAATTCAGAAAGAGACATCAGATTTTTGTCTGCAATCTATAAACTTTCCAATACACCACTGTTACATTAGCAGACAAAGCTTTTCAGAATCAACGTAGTAAATATTTCTGATAGCTTGCAATTTCCGTTTATATAACCCTTTTTTAATTTAACTTAAAATCATCTGATTCAGAAAGAGACATCAGATTTTTGTCTGCAATATATAAACATTTCAATACATTACTGTTACGTCGGCAGACAAAGTTTTTCAGAATCAACGCAAATATGTCTGAAGGCTTGTAATTTTCGTTTATATAACACTTTTTTAATTACACTTAAAATGGTCTGATTCAGAAAGAGACATCAAATTTTTGTCTGTAATCTATAAACTTTTCAACACACCACTGTTACATTAGTAGACAAAGCTTTTCAGAATCTACATAAAAATGTCTGATGGCTTGTAATTTCTATATATATAACCCTTTTTCATTAAACTTAAAATCATCTGATTCAGAGAGAGACATCAGATTTTTGATTGCTATCTATAAAGTTTTCAATACATGAGAGAGAGACATCAGATTTTTGTCTGCAATCTATAAACTTTCCTATACAACACTGTTACATTAGTAGACAAAGCTTTTCAGAATCAACATAAATATGTCTGAGGGCTTGTAATTTCTATTTATATAACACTTTTATAATTTAACTTACAATCATCTGATTCACAAAAAGTCATCATATTTTTGTCTGCAATATATAAACTTTCCAATACACCACTGTTACATCAGCAAACAAAGCTTTACAGAATCAACGTAAATATTTCTGATGGCTTGTAATTTCCTTTAATAGAACACTTTTTTAATTGAGCTTAAAATCCTCTGATTCAGAAAGAGACATCAGATTTTTGTCTGAAATCTATAAACTTTTCAACACACCACTGTTACATTAGTAGACAAAGCTTTTCAGAATCAACGCAAATATGTCTGATGGCTTGTAATTTCTGTATATATAACCCTTTTTAATTAAGATTAAAATCACCAGATTCAGAGAGAGACATCAGATTTTTGTCTGCAGTCTATAAACTTTCCAGCAGACGAAATATTAGCTGTTTAAAATATTTTAGTCTTAAACAGACTTTTAAACTCGTCTCGTAAAAGAATATAGGGGGAAAAAATCAATTTCCGTATTCGTCGCATTGTAAAATTCCTTTATGACGTCGCCAAACGAACAGGCTAATAAAACAAAAACAAGGCCATATCGCGTTAAATCCGCACAATCAGCAGAACGCGGTTCGTACATTATTCTTTTAATTGCAACAAAAACTTCCCGCTTGCTCTTGACAATAATCCACTAAAACACCGCCAATCCTAATAAACGACGTCAACGGCAATAGAAAGAAGAATAAAAAAAATACCCTGCGAACCGTCTTTGGGAAGAAGAAAAGAAGAAAGCCCGAGCTTAAGGGTTAAAAGGTCTCATTTTGGGGTTGGCGCAACATGTCACTCTGTCCTCTCGGGCCAGTGAAAAAGTTGTCGAGTCTGACCTCGGGTCAACGCCTCTTACGAGATGGAGAAACGAAAAGGAAAAAAAAAAAAGAAACGAAAATATTTGAAACGGAAAGGGAAAGAATTCGAGATTAGTTAAGTGTAGGCGTGGCGAGATGAAGCGTCGCTCTTGGTGACTCCGGGATCAGGTTTTTGTAGAGGGGTTAGCCGAAAACTGTCACATTAGGGTGGAATAGAGTCGAGGTGTGATGGATAGGGGTTAAAACATGGCGATGGTGACTTCAAACACTTAAGCGAAACTATACAGAATTGGGCTCATTACGCCTCGTTTTTCCGTAGAATCCATTTTTCAGGCTTCCAGATGACAGTGCAATTTTTTTTCTATACTGAATAATGAAGTTCTGCACTCGAGAAATTCGAATATTAAATTACAGACACTCAAATGGATATTAAGGAATATTATCGATAACCACCTAAGTTATTATGTTGGATAACTCTCAAAAGTAATTGTTACTATAGTATCAAAGGAACTTCAAAGTCTTATCCTAAAAGTTTAATTGCACATAATAGCTAACTTTTGTTTACCGTAAATTAATATTACTTTTACACTTCCTGTATTACAAACTACTAGATCCAATTTTTTTCTTTCAGAATAAAAATCATCTACTTCACCGGGAATCCTAAAATGCAGGTCAGGAATTTGAATATAATATTACAGGCATTCAAGAGGAGATTTTGAGAAGTTTATCCTTAAAATTGCTGCTTTAAGTTATTCAAAAGGTACTGTACTGCAGAATCTAAGGTACTGGCATCAAACTCGTACTCTAAAAGTTTAATTGTACATAATAGCGAACATTTTTTTTTTTACCATAAACTTATATATATATATATATCATTTAAACTTCCTGTATAACAAACTACTTACATTTAGGGCTGCTTTAATATATTATGTTTATCCAATTCCAAAAGGCACTGTACTGCAGAATTTAAGGTACTAGCATCAAACTCGAACTCTAAAAGTCTAATTGCACATAAAAGCTAACTTTTGTTTACCATAAATTAATATATATCTTTTAAATTTCTTGCATTACAAACTACTAGCTCCAATTTGTTCTTTCAGAATAACAATCATCTGCTTCACCGGAAATCCCAAAATGCTAGTCAGAAATTTGAATACGGGCATTCAAGAAGAGATTTTGTTAGCGTTTAAGTTTATCGTTAACGTCTCCTATTGCAGCTTCAAGTTGTTATGTTTATTCAATTTCAAAAGGCACTTTTCTGCAGCATCTAAGATAAAAGAAAGTCTAAAAGTCTAATTGCACATAATAGCTAACTTTTGTTTACCAAGAATTAATATATATCTCTTAAACTTCCTGTATTACAAACTACTAGATCCATTTTTTTTTCTTTCAGAATAACAATCATCTACTTCACCAGGAATCCCAAACTGCTAGTCAGGAATTTGAATATCATATTACAGGCATTCAAGGAGAGATTTGGGGAAGCTTATCGTTAACGTCTTCCATTGCAGCTTTAAGTTATTATAGTTATCCAATTTTAAAAGGCACTGTACTGCAGAATCTAAGGTACTAACATCAAACTCGTACTCTAGAAATCAAATGCAACATATAATAGTTTGATTTGTTTTACCTTAACTTTATATATATATATATATATATATATATATATATATATATATATATATATATATATATATATATATATACACTGATATTCTATTTATCTGCTGTTATCTGCAAAATCCCAAAGTCGTTGACCAAACTGTATGAAGTTTGCATTAATTTATGCTCTAGGACAGTGGTTCTCAACCGTTTTCAGTTGGCGACCCACCTTTCCTTATCGGAATATCTCCACGGTCCATCGGTCGATGGTGGAGTAAAAAACCTTATTCGTATCGTATCCCTTCCTTATGTATATATAATTTACCATCAAATATTGCAAATAAATAAATAAATAAATATATATATATATATATATATATATATATATATGCTTTTTTGAAGATACAGATTGATTATTGATAAACAATTTGTGTTCTGATTTGAAAATGGTTGACAAAATATAAGCACCTTTTCTTATATTTTCTGTCTGTTTATTCGATGGTTTCTGATAGTTTTAGGATCGAGTCGCGACTCATCGGTTGGGAACCGCTGCTCTAGGAGATCGTGGATAATATAAGCTGCAATGAAACGTGGACACCCCATCTCTTCCATTAAGTGACACTTTGTGGTCGTCCAGGCCCAACGAGACGGAATGTGGACGTTCATGAGATATATGTTCTAGGGTTATGGCTTTTGTGGGCAATCGTGCTCAGCAGACTGCTTTGTAAAGACTCTTAAGTAATCATCTGAAGTGCCTTAAATTTGATCAAGGCAATAAGATCTTCCCCATTTGTGGAAAATGTAACATCAATTATTCCACCCCCGACCATCTTCTTTCTTGCTTGGGGCTTGAAAAGGAGAATTTGACACAGAGTCCCCTCCTTGTCTTGGATTTTTTAAATGTTTTCGGTCTCATGGATCTGGTCTAGCCTATCGGCTGGATTAGATAGGAATAGTAACAACAACAACAACATGTTCTAGGGTTAACCGCAGTACAGAAACCAATATAAGACCTACGCACCCTGTAAATATCCGACGCCGGCTCACGGGGTGACCTTATTAGAACCTCAAATTAATTTCAAGCTATTGCCTCAACATTTCCTCCAAAAAGCAAACAGCTGAGGCGACGAGTCATTTGTCGCCAAATGGCTCGTCTGTTGGTCGATGACATTGCTTTCTCCAGAGGGGTGTTCAGCAAAGCACTTACCACCGTAGGGCAGGAAAAACAAAATACTTTTTGGACCATAACTGTCGAAAAAAAATTTAACATATGAAATTATTTTAAGTATGATGGATATACTCTAAAAACAAAAGTGTATGATATTTTTACTCCATAAAATATGATAATCAGTAGCTTGTGATAAATTAATTACTACTATTAAAAATGATTATCACCCTTTTACAAGGAATTTAGAAATGCAGTAGGTTGCACAGTAAACATTTCCCCTCTGAATTTGACGAAGATATATCTGCAGGAATTCAAATGTGGCCAAATAACACCTTTAGCAATTCTCAACAGTCCAATAACGTGTCCTCCTCTATATTTTAGTCTAAAAGCAATTTTTAATGATAATTGAACTTACTACTTATATTTGTTAAAAAGGGGTAAGAAAGATTATTCAAGTGAAAAAAAAATTAACGATTTATGAGTTAGAAATAAAATTTAGCGACAAACATTAATCATTTTATTTTGCCATTTCTGCTAACTGTTGTCCCAAACTGTTTTTAAGAATAGCTTTTCATTTATAAATTTAAAAAAAAGTTATTACGGAACACATTTTACATAGAGAAAAAGAATAACCTTAGAATTTCAAGTGTGAACACGATAATATTAGATTTTTAAACTTAATTACGACATTTAAATTTTTAAAAGCGGTTTCAGCCTTTCGACCTCTTTCTTCGGGGCCAAATGTTTGTTTTTCATAACATTCCTTTAAAGGAGAACATTCCTTTAAAGGAGTGTCTAAAATGAAGAAAATATACCCCATAAATCAGGTTAGCTCAGTTTTAAAAATATCGTGATTCTTAAAATAAAAGAAATATTAAACCAGTTTCTTTTATTTTATTTTCCTGAATTTTACATTTCCCATTTTGAAAACCAGAAGCTTACAGTCATCAACATTTCATAAAACTATCTATCTGAGGTTAAAATAGCGTTTCTATATGTTGCAGTCATTTTTTATCATTTGGAGGTTAAGGCTGCTATGTACTAAGAAAAAAAGTCGCATTTCCCTTTTCCTCTTCTTGCAGACTCGAAAGGGAGAGGGGTGTTTCAAGAATTCCACCCCCTTTAGGATTGACATTTTGAGGGATTGTAATGGCTCTTTCTCTATTGGGGGGTTAAGCACTGCTCCCAAACTTTTTATTTAAAATATATTTTTGTCAACTATTTACAGGTACATAAATTCTAATAATCAAATTAAATTGGTATTGTCAGATAGCCTGAACTTTTCTGCAAAGCGCTACAGGATTCATTTTATAAATTTCGTCCACCGAAGGAATTTATGAGCGTTTAAAACACACTATACCAGATTTTTCCACAAATAATTTAAATTTTAAAATATTAATTGCATTTTTTTAAAATACGAAAAATGTACACAAATGTAAAATTTCTTTCTCTATGACGGAGTACAATTTTTTAAAAAGAATCTTTAAATCCAAATCGGCAATCCGTGGACAAATTTTCTCCATAGGTTAACATTGAGGTGAGCGAATCCAATGGGGTTAGTGCATAGCATCCTTAATTAACGAGTCTAGACAAAATTTCAAATTGGCTCATGGCATATGATAGATACTTGTAATAGAGTATTACATCTGCGAAGAAGCGATTGAAGTTACACCTTGCCAATTAAGAATGAATAATTTTTAAGTAAATTTTAGGACTTTAACTAAACAAACTTTACATTTTTAAAAAATATTTAGAATGAATTATTATTAATTTTAGTTAATTACGAATGGACCACTAGGAAAAGGGGAAATTATATCCGAATCTCTAATTGCTAATAGCCATCCTTCGAGGTTTCATTTTCAGGCAGCTGTGTACTGACACTGTTGGATTCTCTCGCCTCAATGTTAATCTACGGATAAAATTTGTCTATTATTTACAGCTACATAAATGCTGGTAATTCAATAAAATGGTATTTTAACATAACCTAAACTTTTCTGTACCTTGCAACAGGATTTATTTTAGAAATTTCGCACACCAAAGGAATTATGAGCGTTTAAAACACTATACGAGATTTTTTTTCCCCTCGAATAATTTAAATATTAAAATATTTGCATTTTTTACAAACGAAAAATACCCCAAGGTGTAAAATTTCTTTCTCAATTACAGAGAACAATTTAAAAAATCTTTAAATATAATTCGGCAATGCTTGGACACATTTTCTCCATAGGTTAACATTGAGGTGAGGGAATCGAATAGGGTTAGTACACAGCAGGCTTAAGGCTGCTATGTACTAACCCCATTGGATTCGCTCACCTCAATGTTAACTATGGAGAAAATGTGTCCACGGATTGCCGACTTGATTGAAATTTTTTTTTTTTAATTGTACTCCGTCATAGAGAAAGAAATTTTACATTTGTGTACATTTTTCAATTTTTCAAAAAAAAAAATGCGATTAATTTCTTTCTAAATTACGGAACATAATTTTTTTTCAAAATCTTTAAATACAAGTCTGCAATACTTGGGCACATTTTCTCCATAGGTTAACATTGAGGTGAGCGAATCCAATAAGGTTAGTACACAACAGCCTTAAGAAAGTGCAATGAAATCCTCTCCAAGATATGTTATTTCCACTGTATGTATTACTTCTGCGCAATGAATACATTTTCTAGTAGATGAAACATTAGTTCGATATTATATTGAGCTATCGTTATATTCCCCCCCCCAAAAAAAAAATATTATCGTTATATCCCCCCCCCCAACAAAAAAAAAACAAAGTAATGCCACGAAGGATTCAGTATGATACTTAGGGATACATAATTTTCGTATTTACGAAATAGATGCGAATAAATACGAAAATTGCCGATATGAGCGAATAAATGCGAAAATTGTCTCTTTACTACATTTTGGCGAAAACTCGGTAATAAACGGCTTTTTAAGCGCAATTAGATAATAAATGATAATTTATTAACATAATTGCATAACTAAGACCATCCGAGGTCTATAGCTGAGAAATTTCACTTTCCTTCTGATTTGCTCCGAATGTCACCCAGTCAGTTTGTCCGTACGGGAGTCGAACCTAAAAATCTAACTGTAAAAATCAACCATCAAGTTTTGTGGAGCAATTTAGTAGATTTAAGAACGCCTCTTGAGCATCAAAGTCAAGGGTATTTCAGCTACTTAAAGAAATCAACCAAGAGACTCCCGTTGATGTTATACAGATTTTAATTGCAACGAAATATTGCTACCTTAACTTCGCAAAGACAGCTATACAAAGTTAACAGAGTAGATGCTAAAATATTTTAGTATGTACAACATAGTAATTAATGACAGAAGGCAAAGACTAAAGTAACATAATGTGGAGACTACTACAATTTTAGCTTTTAACTAAGAATTTTGATACTTACCTATCGAAATAAAAGTGTATTTTAATAAACGCGAAATTTTTGAATTTATACTTTTTTTTGCGAATAAATGCAAAATTTTATGTATTTTTTGTTGTTGTTGCGAAATTTCGATATTTTTTTATGCGAAATTTAGGTATCCCTAATGATGCTTCACTAAGTTTTCTCATAGATATGATTTGCGGCAAACTTGGGAAGAGCATCCCCAATTAGCTTTGAATTTGTTTTTAATTTTTTAAATATTTCAGAATATTATAACTCTTAGAGATTATTACTGTATTACAGATTCTATAATGTCACTAATACCATTTTATATGTAAATGGAGGGGCAAGTGAATGCATGAGTAATATGCCAGAATACCACGCATCTATAAAAACTGCATTTTTTAGTGTTAGTTTTCAATATATTACACACTTTGCGTAAATGGTTTTCTTTGCACGGTTTTTAAAAAAAGTGTGTTTTTCTCTGAATTATAAACATTAAAAATTAACTCGTACAAAATGAAACAAAAAAATTAGATTTGATTAATAAAGGGTTTTGTTAATTAAAAAACAACCTGTTAACTTGTAAATTAAATTTTTCTAATCCTTAAACACATGCTTAAGTTTTAATCTTATTTTTTTAAAAGCTGAACAAGATTGCTGAAGAATGCATTCTACCAAGGATCACCCTTCAACTTAGGGTTATAAAATTTAACTCAGTAATC
Source organism: Dolomedes plantarius (assembly GCA_907164885.2). NCBI lineage: Eukaryota > Metazoa > Arthropoda > Arachnida > Araneae > Dolomedidae > Dolomedes > Dolomedes plantarius. The sequence continues at coordinate 195,080,781 of OU015490.1, read as the reverse complement.
AACCAGTCAGCATCAACAAGATGTTACGAGACAATGTCGACCATTATCCTCCTAATAAAAATTTCAACAGATTGACGTCAATAAGATATAACTTCTTGCTATTATAAAAGTAAAGAAAAAAAACGGTAAGTGAAAAAAAGAAGACAGAAGTTTACATTTTTTTTTCTTCTAGACAGAAAGAAAAAAAACCCAAAGTGTGTCTCCCGACGCTAATGGACGCTTTAAAGTCTTAATAGGGGTTAGAGTACTTTTGGGGCTCCTATATTATCTCCGACAATGAGAACTGAAAGCGTTTGTTATTCAGCAATAACTTACTGCTACTTGCGGTTAGAATTACTGAGCGTCACAGGCAGCTAAAATCGCTTATGAGCACTTTTTTGCGGTCCGTTGTAAACAACGAGGCTTTCAGAACGCTCTAATGGATTCATTTTCCAGATGAGGTGTCATCAATAAGTCAGGTTTTCGAGAACAGAAGTTAATTTAAGAACAATAACACATATGTACACACAGCTGGATAAGGAAAGCCCGTCATTAGGAATTTGCATAATAATATGTATTACGGTGCGAACTAGCAGATACATTGTTTGTTTTTTTTCATTGCGTAAATAATGTCTGAGGTTGATATTTCCTTTATTCCAGTTATTAAACTGTATTTTTTTTCCAAGTGTTTCCTCTAGGGGAAAAAACTAATACCTGTTTGTATTTATTGTGATCAATACATTTGAAACGAAATTTTTGTATCGTATAGAAATTTTTATTTCATTAATTAAGTAAAAATTTATTTTGCATGTAAAAAGGTGCAACAAATTTTTAAATCACGCAAGAAATTTTGCCATACGTATAAATTGTCTAACCATACTTTTTCTTTCTTTTTCAGTCATTTGGATATCCTGCTATTGTGCAAACTTTTTAAAAGCATTTTTAGAAAAAACCCTAGATCAAGGATTCCCAACCTTTTTATACTTGAGTACCATCTGAAAACTTTATAGGGTCGTGGCGTACCACTGGTTATGTCATAACTTTTTGAGAGGGGGTCAAATAAATTCTGTACTCCTATGAATAAGCTTACAAGATGTATTTAAGTATAAATACTACGAAATACAGAAAATATTATCCATGAAATTAGAAAAAGCCGTTTATACGTAATTGTTATTAACAAATGGTAAATACAATGTCCCAACACTAAAATGTCTTTATCAGGGCTTAATGAGAAACTTGCTGTTGCTTATGCTTATTTCTTATTAAAGCTTCTATGTCAAGTTCAATAGTACTTATCTTAAGTCGTTTTCTGCGTACCACCTCAAATTCTCTCGCGTACCACCAGTGGTACGCTTATCACAAGTTGGAAACCACTGCCCTAGATCAATTATCCATTTTGCAAAATATTGGACCTTTGACAGTTCATTCAGCTCTTCTAGCTCTTTCTACAAACCTAACATTAATCATGATGGGAAATAATTTTTAACAGCAGCGAAAGAGTGTGGCTAGAGAGAAAACACACTTCATACACGGGCTAAGTAATTGGTATTTACCTATAAAAAAAACAACTAAAATCAATTAGTAGTCCTATTACGCGCAGTGTCCCTCAGTAGTGGCGACTTCAAAAAGCATCCGTTTGTTATAAATAGATTTTAGTTTTAAACGGCTTCCACCAATTGCTTGTATAATGAGCTCTCATTTTAGCTATGACGAAAACAGGAACAGATTATCTTTCTTAAAGAGGGCTATTTATATTTCGAGACATCTTTGCTTCTATCACCATGCTGACTCTGCTCGTTGGTCAAGACACGTCTACGAGCCAGTAACGTCTTGAATCCGGTTGGAACATTACGTATCAATGGATTCTTAGCCTCTGATGGATCCCTAGCCTCCATGTAACGAGCGAGCTGATTATCTTGCTAAAGCGGGTTAAAGGTTACCACAACTACGTGTACTCGTTCCTTTATTTCCGAGCTTGTGCAGTGATAGACAAAAATTTCAGGGAGGCAGTTGGCAATATACATAAAATTCAGGCAGCGGTAAGGTTTGGAGTAAACTGTTGTCCTTTATCTATCCCTCGGGACATTCTAAGACACATGCTGTTGCAAATTTTAGGATAGTTACATCTCATGACTCTTTACGTGGATACCTACATACCATCGCGTGGCATCTTCTCCCGACTTCCCCTTTGTTCTGTTAGAGATTTTGTGGATTTTTACCACCTTTTAACGTGTTCTTCCCTTCAAGACAAGCACTTTTCAGTCGCAATTTTTTGTAATAGATTTCACCTCTACTGGGCTGCCCGTGGGAAATTACAGTCACGGGACTTTAATCTGACGTAGGAAAATAAAATATTTCGAGACAGAACAGTTAAAATAAAAAATTTAATAAACATAGAGTTTAAAAATATTATAAATAAAAAATATATTTTATAATAATTTAATGATTATAATTACCTGAAAGGTGTTTTTGCAGTGTTTGTATGTTTCGAATCATAGAATTACACGCAATGAAAAATTGCAGTCTTAGATATCTGTACTATGTGTTTCGCGGCAAATTCTTTTGCCCTTGACATCGAACTTACAGCGACATAACCACACCTCTTCTGGTAGTTTCTTTCCTTTTTATCACAGTAGTGACATGTAGTCAGTCTCTAAATATTAGTTTCAAGACGTTTCATTATCGTATGCCTGTATTTGAGATATTTTCCCGCTATCGGCCTACCAAATTCCGAATTTGATTGCTTATTTCTTTTCATTTTCGATGACTGGAGGAAGTAGTAAATAGTTGTTTTTAGAAGTTAATGAGAGTTTGTCAAACTGTTGCCGAGGCACTATTTAAGTGACGAAATTACAACCAAAATGTGGAGAGATAAATATCCTTATGAATAGCAAAATTATCCCTCATTATGTAGAAAATGATATTGCAATACCGCCTTCATTCACTACATTCTGTTCGATTCCCTCAGCAATACTAGTTTGTAAAGCGTGGAACATTGAATTATTTCCTGGTCACCTCGGGCGCACTGGGGGAAAAAATCCACTTTTGCGAGGTTTATGCCCTGCTCGGTAGATACCATTAATGCGAGCTGAGCTCGTTCATGACCACCAAAGGGTTGAAAAGTTAATATCCTTAAAATACTTGAAGGGTAAATGAAATATTTTTCGCTCTTTCCTGTTTCGAAGATCCGAGTTCCTTAAACATCTCCCCACCCCCAAAGCGGCAGGAACTTATCTTGACGACATTCGCCTATCTTCACTGTGGTTTTTGGAAGGGCTTCTTTATTATGGAAGCTCCATATAAGTAAACCAACATTAGAGGCACCATTCAGGTGAACCAACATTAGAAGCACTATTCAGGTGAACCAACATTAGGAGCACCATTCAGGTGAACCAACAATAGTAGCCCTATTCAGGTGAACCAAGATTAAGAGCGCTATTCAGGTGAACCAACATTAGGAGCACCCTTCAGGTTAACCAACATTAGGAGAACCCTTCAGGTGAACCAACATTAGGAGCACTATTCAGGCGAACCAACATTAGGAGCACTATTCAGGCGAACCAACATTAGGAGCACTATTCAGGCGAACCAACATTAGGAGCACTATTCAGGCGAACCAACATTAGGAGCACTATTCAGGCGAACCAACATTAGGAGCACCCTTCAGGTGAACCAACATTAGAAGCACTCTTCAGGTGAACCAACATTAGGAGCACTATTCAGGCGAACCAACATTAGGAGCACTATTCAGGCGAACCAACATTAAGAGCACTATTCAGGCGAACCAACATTAGGAGCACCCTTCACGGGAACCAACATTAGGAGCACCCTTCACGGGAACCAACATTAGGAGCACCCTTCACGGGAACCAACATTAGGAGCACCCTTCAGGTGAACCAACATTAGGAGCACTATTCAGGCGAACTAACATTAGGAGCACTATTCAGGCGAGCCAACATTAGAAGCACTATTCAGGCGAACCAACATTAGGAGCACTATTCAGGCGAACCAACATTAGGAGCACTATTCAGGTGAACCAACAATACTCCCTATGAGTGGACAGTGCAGGAGCAACCATGTCTTAGCCAGGATTCGAACCCGAGTCGAATAGGTGGAGCGCGTGACAGAGCCGGTCCCATAGGTGAGACGGCGATAATCGTGAGTAACTTTGAATTGGGAAATCTCAATTTAATCGAAGCATTTTGATAAGCTAAGCTCACTCACAGGTGAAGTATTGAAAGAGTACATATGTGTGAGGAAGGGGTTTAAGTAGAAGCGTTTAATTATTAAATTTAAAATATGTTACTTAACGTATAATATGAATCGAGAATCATTCAGAAAAATACTTAACCTGATACTGCGGACTTCTCGACAAAAATAAAATCCCCTAAGATAAAAATATTTTGTACTCATAAATAGCTGTAAATAGTTTGAAAAGCTAATTGCTGAACAACATGCAAATGTGCAGAAAGTTCTTGGCATTCCAAGTACAAAATTTGCAAATATCTCTACGCTCATCAAGCTGAACACTCATGATAACACAAAAAATAAAACAAAACACTCTAAGAGCAGTATGCTAAATAAATTCAATATTACAGAATTAATAGTATGCGATAACACACACATTTAAATAACAAGAGGGTGGGAATACAGTATATGCCAAGCATTAGATGCAATACAGTCTAATGTAATGTACAGTCATTTGTATGGCAATAAAATTTATTTAATTAAATACGGTTATTTACATCGAAGATTACAGTATTATGCAAACTTTTATAGTCTCAGCATAGCAATAGGTTGCTAGACTCGAAGGAAATTTCCTATTAATTGTTTGTATAAAAGCCCTAAAGTAATCCAATTCCGAAAATCGAATATCGACTGTAATTGTTTTGTAATAGTATTTTGTACTGTAAAACAGTAAACTGGATTACTGATAAAACAGGAAGTTATTTAAGATAACAAATTAGTTTGCTGGTCGTGGGAAAAATTCAACCCAAAACTATTTTTGCAAAAGACCAACCATTATTTGACTAACTCAGCAGACCTTAAGGCAAGGTAAAAAAAAAATCATAATTACCGTGAATAAAGCGAAGCGAAACGTTGAATAAATTAGACAAATTTCAACGGAAGTTCCTTACGTGGTTTTGAAGACGGTCCGAGGTTCAACAGGACGTAAAATTGCTGGCATCAACAATGGTACTACAGACCATGACTGAGAATAATGAAAATGATTATTGAAATTACGGCCAATGTTTAGTACTTAACCTCACTTGACTTGAATGGTATACGTATGTCCCACGAAGAGAAATAGGTTTTACTTAGCATGTTTACCTAACTACCGCATCGTATCTCAAACGAATAAACGGGGTATGAGATGGAGTTTCTGACAAATACCATCTAATTTAAGAGCCTATTTTTCCCCGAACCGAAAATATTTTGAAGACGTATATGTCTTAAAATTACGTGCCTCCTTATTTCAATTTCGGAAAATAATTAGCTTTTCGGGGGGGAAAATTTAAAAATATGAGAATAACAACTACCGTATTACCGATTGTTGTGCGTAGATTTTGTAGACTGCATACTTATTGAAATGAAAATGAATGATATGAACTTCGTGAGAACAGAAAATTGACTGGAAAATTTTTCTCTGTTAAGAGTGTTAATATTCTGAGATTTGAACTGGGTCTGTTGAACTCGACAGCAGGCATGTTATCATATACAAAACTGACTACTGACTAGAGGGTCTGTTACCTTCTTTCCCTAACTATGACATTTTATAAGCTTTTTTGGTCTTTAGTCACTGGATATATTGGATTCGTAACGTGTCATATTAGCTATGTTTAATTATAATCCACAAATTAAGCTTCCCGGACGGTCGGTCCATAAGTATTGTTTAGCCTGAAGACCAGAAGCTATGTAGAAAAATCTGCAAACTCAGCCGAGGGTTGATTTCCCGTGTTCGGTTATGTTTCATGTGGGCCTGGGCGCCGGATGGACAGTACAGATCTGCCCCTATGTTTAATTATAATTTTAACATGTTTATAGTGACGTGAACATAAAAGGTTTAGTTCACAAATGTAACAAAGAATATCGCCGCTAGCCCAGAAAAGTCAGACAACTGGTTTTGACCATCCTAAATGATGGGCAAGACCAGTAGATCCGAAATTGTAGTCCGGGGACTAATGCAAATCTACGAGGCAATAGTCCAGGTTTCGCTTATTGATTGGTAAATGTCCCCCCGAAAAGCTCTTTGATAACTTCTCTGGGCTAGAGCTGATATTCTTTGTTACGTCTGTGTACTAAATCTTCCATGTCCATGACACTATGAACATGATACCCTTAGAATATAACGATAAGTTAATATGATACATTAGGAATCCAACACATCCAGTGCCTACGACCAAAAAGCTTAAAGATGAAACTTCAACGAGCTATTTCCATCAATCAAGATTAGGTATCAACGATTATTTCACCCTCATACATCGTATCGGGTATCACTTATAGGACGGTAATCGCGATATGTATCGAATGTCGTCCATCATGGGAAAAACTGTTTTCTGACTATCAGTACCTTAGTATTTATATCTCCGTTTTACGTAATAATGGACATAAAGCAAAGGAAACGTTTTTTAAAGAAGAAGAAAATACTTTACTTCAGGGTGGTATATTCAGCTTTTTTCTTTTAAGTGGAAGATATGACAAGTATAGGTTTTCATGTCTGCATCACTCTGCACGACTCTATTACCACATAAAGGTTTTGACCCTCATCGGACGCCATATCTTGCTACCTAACTCGACGCTAATACAAGCTAACGTCAACATTTGTTTGCAAAGTCACGCTAAGAATACTTGAGGTGAAACGTTCGATATTTCTAAAAAACTTTTTAAAGCTTTTTAAAGTGAATATGAAAAACTTAAGTTAAATGTATCAGTTTTCGGTCTTTATTTGCCAATTTTTTCCAATGTCACAGTTTTCAAACGTGAATACGAGGGTTTTTTTTAAGTCTCTCTGTGGGAATAAAATGCTAATCTAGAACACTTGACAAAACATCTAAAGAGAGTAAAAAAGTTTTAAAAAGAAATCGCTTCCTCTATGCCTTTAATATACAATCCGCTGTTTCTATAAAAAAGCAATAATTAAGTAAGGCTAAACTCTCTGGCTGCTACATTCTTAAGGCAGAGCATCAGTTGACATCTTTTATCCTGACGTAGAGCTGAGGAATTTTCCTCTCAGTATTTTTCTAACAGCAAATGAGCAAGTGCAGAATGTGTATGATTTGAAAGTCATCTTCGTCAACCTTAAAAATTTAGCTCCCCTGTGTCTGGGGATCACAGTCTACTCTCGTGACTTTCCTTCTAATTTAAAAGGACAATGGAATTAGTTACCTCTTTCTTCTTAAGTAAAATAATGCGGCATTTCTCTTAAATGTCCTGCAACTGTAACTGAAACTCTTGCCTGCCACCTGACAATAAAGCTTTTAAAATTCGGACATACATATGTATTCATTATGACTTTGATTATACAGTGCTAAAGCACAGTTATACATATATTGTACCTCCTCTATAAAATAAAATTGAAACAAAATTTTAATTGGTGAATCATGATTTGCAGTTATATTATGTTTTCTTTAAGGTATCAGCCTATGTTGAAATGACTGTTTTTGGTGCAAAATTTCGAATCTTTTTTTAATTATTGCTTGTTTCAAAGGCCAATGTTTTAGGACTCTAAAAATGCTTTACTTTTATTCGTACAATCATTGGATGAAAACTTATGGCCAGTTTAATAAACCTAAAGCTATATAAAAGACCGGAAGTTGCATCTTTAAATGCATTTTATAGAAAATTCATTTTACATTTACTTTTGTAAACGAGAAAGCTAATCATTTAAAAAGTTTCCAATATATATATGTATCAATGAAATTTTGCAATAGTGTTTTACATATTACTTACTATGTTTTGAACTAAAAGCTAAGCTATATGTGTTAATTTAATCATTCAACAGGTACCTGTACTTAAAAAAGATAATTTTAAAAAAATCAGTGTTTTAACGTAAGATTACGTTTCTCCATAACGGACATCTGAAAGTAAAATTTCAGATGTCCTGCGTCACGAGTTATAATTGTGGCAGCGCGCAAAACCTAGTTTGTATCGCTTGGGCAAGCAGTAAATAGTTAAACAGAAAAGTAACTATGTGCGTCATAATTTTATTACATATATATATAAAATATATATATATATATATATATAGATAGATAGATAGATAGATAGATAGATAGATAGATAACACATACATACATAAATACATACAAAATAGATAAGCAACGATAAGTAATCCTACGTTAATAACCCGCGGTAGTTTCGTTAGAAGGGACTACCTGAATTTTTTTTACTTTTCTGGGTATTTTTCAGTGTTTTTTGGAAATATTGTAAAACTTTTACTTCAGAACACAGGTAAGTGTCACAGTAATATATAGTATAAAGTAAATTAAAATAGAGTTAGTTTAATTGAGTGTAGAGTCTCTGACGTAAGCACTAAATAGTTCTAAAAATTTATAAAAAATTCCCTCTATTTTAAAATATTATGAAATTTTTACCAAAATTATATTTGTTTTCATGATTTTATATCACATTTGAACTAAAAATATATGTATTTAATTAGTGCTATATATTTTTGAAAAAAAAAAGTGCTTGGACGTAGATACCTTAAATTACAGAAAAACTTTAAATTTGTTTACTTCAAGCGTTTTATTTACCTGAATTTACTGGTGCCTGAAAGAGTTAAAAAGTATATTTGCTCGGCTTGTCATCAACACTATTATATTTAAATGCACGTATTTAATTTGCTAGCTGTAGTTACTCTAGATTTCATTAACAACGAAGCTACTTTAAAGACTGTAATGTTTCACCGCTCGGCGGGCTAGAATAATTAAGCCAAACCATTTCACTTGAACCATTAAATTTTTTAACGCCAGACCGCAGACGATAGCTAATATTCACAACAAAGGTGCGTTAAACAAGAATCGAACACTAGTTCTATCTTTTTTTTTTAATTCCTAGTTGAACAAAGTTTTATTCACCGCGGGTTGTTGTCTCAAATGTCCTGTAACAACAGCGCTTGACCATGAAAGGACAGTTCCTCGACCCCGAATATTCGCTTCATTCCACAGGAATTCGGAATTTTGCGTTCTTTTTCACCAACTGTGTCGCCGTAGCGATGCGTGGACCTCCATTTCTTTAAGTATTGCTTTTTTTCTTCCGTTCTTGGATTTATGTTTATTTATTTTATTTTTATTTTATTTTATTTTATTTTATTTTACCCACCTTCGTCCTCCCACAAAAGCCTTGTTTAAACTTCTCTGGAAAATGAAAAAGGCAAATTGAAAAAAAAAATAAAAGTTTTTCTCCCGGCCTCGAAATTGTTGTTTACCGATTCCGTGCGAGTTAGCGGGGCAAAACGGTAACCGTAACTTGCACAGTCCTCGCGACTCTTTTCAGAGCTGGCCAGGGGAGCGAGCGACTCCTTTTGTGCAGCGCGCCGGTTACGACCGTTATGAATTTTTGAGATCTCGCCTGGTGAATTTCGACAATAGCGCCTGCTTGTCAAGGTCAGATGAGACTTTTTGTTTTGTTTTGTTTTGTTGGCGGCCACAAAAGTGGAAAGGAAAAATGAAATCCGAAGCGAGTCTCGCGAAATATGTAACTCTACTCACGAAATTTCATCTCACCTTCGTTGCGAGGAAAGTTTTGTATTCTTTGCTTTCATAAGAAATAATATTTGTTCAAGAAAGTAGAAAAAGTAAAGTAGTGAAGTCAAACAAGTGCATCATTTCCTCCAGCTTAAGAATGGAACCAGAAAACAAGGAGAGGAACGTGAACATTTATTTTAACAGAGAGTAAAACAATTTTATGTTTGCAGGGGTGTTGATTGCTTGTAATACCCGCTTGTAAGGACCCAAGTAACACCAAGTCCGTTGGGAAATTATTTCGCAACCGTATTTAGGATAGTTGGCCCACAGTTGTATTTGGCCGTTGGGGTTATGTTGAAACACCGGCTGGTTGTTAGTTGGCCCAACCGTTGGAACAGCAGTTCCAATCTCATTTGCATTTGGTACAACAACATTGTTTAATTTTTTGCACAGCATAAACATTTTGCAGTTGGCCCATATTTGTTTCTGGAAGTTCTGCCATTCCCCAACAACGGTTACCGTTGGGGCGCAAAAGGAAAATTTACCTTTGGGCCAACGATTTGTGTTATTTGGGGTGTTAATTTTGATCCCTTACAATATCAAAACTTTGTTGATTGCAAACCGATATAAATGGACCAATCACTGTCAAAATCGGTAGATTACAAACAAATTATGTGTAAATTACTGAGGGTGCTTGGCGAGTCATAAAATAAAAAAAAAACTTACGTAGTTATTATTATTAAAACTAGTGTGTACCATGATAGAACTCTACAAGTGTGGCCGCGGTGGCCCGGTTGGCAAAGGCTGTGAGCCAGTGATCTGAACATCTCTAGTTCGATGCCGGTCGGAGACAAATCCACCGCCGTGTACACTGATGGCGGCTGGTGCACGAAAAATCTGTCGTGACTCCAATGTCCGGCAAGTTCTCAAATTTACCTCCAGAGGTGCGGCGTCAATTGTTCCGGTCTCGTCACTTGACTCGGTTCAAAATTACGGGACCTGTCCTTTAGCCAAGTCGGACTAGAACCCTTGTGGTGCTATTTAAAATCGAGTCGCGCCACTTCGCCCAATAGCCTTTATGGACTTGAACTGACAATATACTATCGGTCAAGAGGCATAAGTCACAACAACAACAAGTCTACAAGTAAAATTTTGTGTTCGTTTCTTCATTTCAAGGGACTGCATCAAGTTACTTGAAAATAATTTTAATTTCAGGAATTATAAATGAATAAGCATACGAAATACCATAAAAACCATTCGCGGCTATACCATGGGTATACAGTGAAACTTCTCTAGCCGGACACCCCTCTAAACGGCCATACTTTGTTCAGAACAGATTGAAGAGTCCGTAGAGCTAATGTTATGGAAGAAATCTCTTTCGACGGCTACCCCTCAAAACGGCCACTTTTTTCGGAACCATTAATGGTCGCCATAGAGAGGTGTCACTGTATATCTACATCCTACGAATTATCGATCATTGGGTTAACAACCCTTGATGAGAGTATAATATCAAAATTACTTTTTATTCTCATCCTCACTCCTAGTTTGCTACAACCTTCCAAAACTTTTGCCCTAAATGTTCCCGGAATAGTCCTGTTTACTTTTACAACGCTTACCTTCTGGCAACTAAATATTCCGTTTTTACTTCGACTGTGCCCTTTTCTGGCATTCGGAACAATTTCATGAGCTTATAACTAGCTTATTCATGTACGACACATTAAACAATTATTAACACAGTTTTCCACACTGAGATTACATATAATTATTATTTTACGTGAGGATACTTATCAACTGAAATTACTGATAATGAGGAAAAAATTATTAAATTCCGAAGACGAATTAAAATGTTACAAAGACAATTTAACGGTGTCTATTGTATATAGCGAAATTACCAACCGCGGCACGTCAGTTAGGATGGGCAAAATACCCGCTTCTAAGGTCCCAAGTAACACCAAGTCCATTGGGAAATTATTGGGCAACCGTATTTAGTATAGTTGGTCAACAGTTGTATTTGGCCGTTGGGGTTACGTTGAAACACCAGCTGGTTGTTAGTTGGCCCAACCGTTGGAACAGCAGTTCCAATCTCATTTGCATTTGGTACAACAACATTGTATAATTGTTTGCACAGCATAAAAATCTTGCAGTTGGCCCATATTTGTTTCTGGAAGTTCTGCCATTCCCCAACAATGGTTACCGTTGGGCCGCAAAAGGAAAATTTACTTCTGGGCCAACGATTTGTGTTACTTAGGGTGTTAATTTTGATTCATTACAATATCAAAACTTTGAAGATTACAAACCAATATAAATGGACCAATCACTGTCAAAATCAGTAGATTACGAACAAATTATGTATAAATTACTGATTTCGTTTTTTAAATTTTCATGAATTTTTAAGGTATTTACTAAATTTTACAAAATGCCGATTTGAGTATTTCTGAAATTCATCAGTGTCAGTTACATCTCCATTTTTGATTACTGATTACAAACCAATATAAATGGACCAATCACCATCAAAATCGGTAGATTACGAACGGATTATGTATAAATTACTGATTTCTTTTTTTTAATGTACACGAATTTTTAAGGTAATTTACTAAATTTCACAAAATACCGATCTTAGAATTTTTGAAATTCATCAGTGCCATTGCATCTCCTTTATGATTGCTGACTTCAAACCAATATAAATGGACCAATCACAGTCAAAATCGGTAGATTACGAACGAATTTTGTATAAATTACTGATTTCGTTTTTGTTTTTAATTTAAAAATTCATTTAAGGTATTTACTAAATTTCACAAAATGCCAATTTGAGTATTTTGAAATTCCTCAGTGTCAATTACATCTGCTTGTTGATTGCTGATTACAAACCAATATAAATGGACCAACCACGGTCAAAATCGGTAGATTACGAATGAATTATGTATTAATTACTGATTTCGACTTTTTTTAATTTGCATGAATTTTTAAGGTATTTACTAATTTCACAAAATGCCGATTTGAGTATTTTTGAAATTCATCAGTATCACGTACATCTCCTTTTTGATATACGGATATACAATTCGAAAGTGCTTTGTTTCCTCACGATCGAAGAGATAAGGGAAATGAAAAAGCGTGGAATTCTAACTCAAATATGAGTTTTATCCCTTGTAATATTTAAAAAAGCAAAATTTTTCAGGAATGACGTGAGACAGGATCACACGAAATGATTTACCTCCGTTTCGACGCTTCTATGAATATGACAAACAGAGATAACGGAAAAAAAGAGCTACCCTTCTAAATTGATAACCAAACCTAACAATACAAACGAACATAATTTTCCTTAAAACAATAACCCTAATCGGCGAATTCATCAAAATATAGGGTGCAAACGATAATTTGTGAAATGCACACCCATTCTCGTTCGATTATCGATAAGAAAAAACACTGCACCTATTACGTGTTCACGACTCCCTTAAGACCCCGTGCTAGGGTGCTCCGGATAAGAGATGAACGGCCGGCCATTATAGGGTACAGAACAAATAGAACTCCTCTAAACTCAATTAGCGTTTTAAAGAATTTCTATGCAATTGCAGTTCACGATTCTCTCGTTATCTATCATCATACAATTATTCATTCATCAAAGGAAAATCTTCCGCGTGAGTCGGGGATTCGTTCTTTTTCGGCCGCTTCCGCAGATAATTTCAAATTGAGAGTTTCTGCCTTTAACGTAATTAATCTTCCCGTAATTGGTCATTTTTTCCGGCTCCCGGGTCTACGCAGGGATCTGACGCAAGATTTACGCTGCTTTTTTTTTCAGATTTTTGCGCCATCCGAAACTCCCTATGCAAATACGGGAAAAAGGAAGAAAAAAAATATTAATTGTTTTGATTTCGTATGCAGCGAATATTTTCTGCAATTACGAACGATTTGCGAAAATTAATTACATCGATGATTATTAAAATTAAACGTAGTCTTACGTTTATCTTGCATAGTATATCATTCGCTTTATTGGCTCTTTGATCTAGGTATTTTCAACACTTCGCGTTTCCTCTAATTTTTTTTTCATCGTCCCACAATGATTAGTATATTTAAATGTATAAAACAAAAATCATAAGCTGCAATTGCAGCGCTAATGCACGCAGAATCGCGATAATTTTCTTTGAAGTACAGAAAAAAAAATTGCAACAGTCGACACTCGCAGTATTAGTAATCATAGAACACATTTTAGTAGTATTTCAGATCACAGTGATCCTATAAATTCATTAAAGTTTATTAAATACAATACTATTTATCCTGCATAGTGTATCATTCGCTTTAGTGGCTCTTTGATCTAGGTATTTTCAACACTTCGTATTTCCTCCAATTTTTTTTTCATAGATTAGTATATTTAAATCTATAAAACAGAAATCCTAAAGTTGCAGTTGCAGTGCTAACGCACGCAGAATTGCGATAATTTTCTTTGAAGTACAGAAAAAAAATTTGCAACAGTCGACACTCGATACTTGCAGTATTAGTAATCATAGAACTCTTTTTAGCAGTATTTCAGATCACAGTGATCCTTTAAATTCATTAAAGTTTATTAAATATAATACTATTTATTTGCATAGTATATCATCCGTTTTATTGGCTCTTTGATCTAGGCATTTTCAACACTTCGCATTTCCTCGAAATTTTTTTTCATCGTCCCACAATGATTAGTATATTTAAATGTATAAAACAAAAATCCTAAGTTGCAGTTGCAATGCTAACGCAGGCAAAATTGCGATAATTTTCTTTAAAGTAAAAAAAAAAAAGGCAACAGTCGACACTCGATACTTGCAGTATTTTCTATGATTTAAAGAGTTCTATGATTAGTAATACACTAATCATAGAACTCTTTTTAGTATTATATCACATCATATAAATTCATTAAAGTTTATTAAATACAATGCTATTTATTTGCATAGTATATTATCCGTTTTATTGGCTCTTTGATCTAGGCATTTTCAACACTTCGTGATTCATCTATTTTTTTTTTCATCGTCCCACAGTGATTAGTATATTTAAATGTATAAAACAAAAATCCTAAAGTTACAGTTGCAACGCTAACGCACGCAGAATTGCGATAATTTTCTTTGAAGCACAGAAAAAGAAAACTGCAACAGTCGACACTCGATACTTGCAGTACAGTGGAATCTCGATGTATCGAACATCGATATATTCGAATTCCTTGATAAATCGAAGTTTTTCTATTCCCCTCGAACCTGTCTAACAATCCCATGTTATTTTTACCTATACATATCAAAGGAATGGCCAGGAAGACCTCGATATTTCGAATATTCAGTTTACTTGACTTGGCACCGCACCTCTATATATCGAAATTTTTATTGGAAAACCTCTATATATCGAAGTTGTTTTGATAAAATCAATAGCATTTAGACGAAACCCAGTTCTTTACTCAGTGAGTATACAACTATTTTAGTGTGAACCTCTATATATCGAAGTCAGTCAGAAATCACGTCGATAAATCGAACATCGGTACATCGAAATCCTCGATAATTCCAAGTTTTCTCGTTCCCCTTGTGGTTCGATATATCGAGGTTCCACTTATTAGTAATCATAGAACTCTTTTTAGTAGTATTTAAGATCACAGTGATCCTATAAATTCATTAAAGTTTATTAAATGCAATACTATACAGCATTGGGCTACCAGACCTGGATTTTTCAGTGACCATATGGATTTAGGGTTGGTTTGTTTTTTCAAAATACAGTAAAACCTCGTTTACCCGGCCCTTGTTGATCCGGATCTCCGGATCATCTGGATCATATTTGTAGACATTTTTATTTAATGTTCACATTAGATAATAATTTTTAACTATGATAGCAAGAACGTGACTACAAGTACGCGAAATATTCGCTTTTTAGTTTGATTCAATGTATAGTTCCTGCTTAGATTGTACAATAATTTATGGTAATAAAATGTTTTTTCCTGTGTTTAAGAAAGCTTTACTAGACTTACCAATTATATGTTAAGAAATGATGTGAAAAGTTATTTTTATAGTTTTTAATGTCTTGTAAATAATACTATATAATTTTGCTACAAACATAGTTCTTTATCGTAATAAACGGTAAGTCTGCTTAGTTAAGGATTTTGTTTTGCTTATTACCCATATTACCCGGATTTTCGATGATTTGGACTGCCTATGGTCCCAATTAGTCCGGATAAACAAGGTTTTACTGTACCTCAAAATCTGGGTTATTCTCTTATAATTAAAAGTATAGCAAAAAATTAATATTTATATATCATTGTTAGCATAACTAGTTATGTAAATTTAACTATCTAATTTCGTTACGTAATTACGTCAATTAATAAATGTAAAATGTTACAGGTGGAGATCATTTCGCTTGAATCGGGATATATCGCCCTATTGCGAAACCATCTTATAATTTTGATATTTGTTACGTAATATAAAAGATGGATTCAATAATCACAAATATGAAATCTTATGTGGAATATTACGTCAATTAATAAATGTAAAATGATACAGGTGGAGATCATTTCGATTGAATCGGGATATATCACCCTATTACGAAACAGTCTTATAATTTTGATATTTGTTACGTAATATAAAAGATGGATTCAATAATCACAAATATGGAATCTTATCACACTTCATGACCCATTTGACCAATTTTCCTCATTATACTGAGTGCAAAGAGAGAGTTTTTTCATAAGTTAAGGAAGGAGACCAGGAAAATATTTGATGAATTTTTCCTTTTTTTTTCGGGAATACAAAAGCTAAAACTGAACTCATTGGTCCAACAGTCCGTGTGGACCAAGGCCGGTGGTGTCTATCCCCGCTTTCTTGACCGTGGGCTTGGGGTGCAATACAGCATATTTCTCGGTCAGGTGGTCAACCTGACGCGGGACACCCAGAGTTAGCTCCCAAGAATGTTTGGTCCTCATTTTATCGACCCACTCAAGGGATGAAAGGCTGAGTCGACCTTACCCAGTAGTAGGATCGAACCCTGGATTAATGGTGTGGCAGCTTAAAGCTTTTAACCACTACGCCAACGGGGGTCGAATACAAAAGCTATGTGCCTGAAATCGATGTGCCTTGTGAAAAAAAAATTGTTTTCTGTTGAGATCCCGTACTAGTACTACGAGTTGAGCGTTTAAAAAAGGTACCAAGAATATAATATTTAATGCTTCAAACTACAGTAACCACCGCTTATAGTGATGACTGGTTATAAGAATCAACCGTTTATAAGAATCAATATCGCGAAAACAAAAACAAATGAATTATTTCCATGTTAAAATTTTCGCTTTAAAGAATCAATCCACCGGTTTTAAGAATCAGTTTACACTCTTCACTTTCCTTTCATTTTTCCAAAAAAGCTACTTAAACCCTCAAAAGGCACGAAGTTCTTTCTTTTTTTTAAGAAAGATTGATAAGATGGGATGGAATATAGTCGTAAAATTCACCCCTTTCTTTATTAGACATAACATAATAGTTTCCCCTTAAACGCTTTACCACAACACTGTCCTATTAGCTTGATCTGGGGGCAACTTTACCCGTCCGAGTAAATCTTCGTCTGAGACTATAAGTATTGAAAGAGGTATAAACAGCCTTCTGAAAACTTCATTACGTCAAACTACCGTAGAAAACTTTTTCTTGCTCCCTTCCTGTAGTTGAAATGTTAAAACTGTTAAGCAGGTATATTGTAACTTGTAACAAATATTGTATTTTTTCTTCTTTTACTATAATCATGTGTATCTACTTATAGGTCTAAAAATTAAGTTTTATTTTTAAAACTATAAAAAATAATTTTAATAAAAGATAGTTAATGTAAATTAAAGAGTATTTTATGGTAAATTATTTAATATATGTATATATAGGTGTGTGTGTTCCTGTCCAAAAACCTAAATTTCGGTTATAAGAATCAACTGATTATAAGAATCAAAAACAGTAATAACAAACGTGATTCTTATAAGCGGAAATCACTGTATTAATAAAAATGCTTCAACCTTTTATTTTATTTTTCAGTATGGAGGGGCCGAAATTCTGAGGCCGATCCTCGAACTCGTCTTTTTACTACATCTTTTTCTCTTTTTTTTAAGAGGGGTCCAGGAAACAAAATTCTTTAAATTTTCGAAAAAAATTATTGCATTAAAAATTTTCTGTTCTTTTCCACTTAAAATGACGTTTAAATAATGTTTCTATCTTAATTAGAACAGGAGATATTAATTCTTTGTTTAAACCTTTAAATGTGTTTTTCTGCATGATGGTTTTTTTTTCACCATTTCTCGTCTTTAAATTGTTATAAGTCAAGAACCGTCAAAGATAAATGGTTCAAACTTGGAACATCTCTTTTTCAATTATTTTACTTTAATTCTGATTCAGAAAATTTGAAAAAAAATATTTACTCTTGAAAATATGATTTTTTAAAAATAAGTTGCACCTTCTTTTTTGAAATTTTTACTCTAAATATTTAATTTTTTTTAAATTGATATTTTTTAAAATGCTGAAATCAAATTAAAGCTTATATATTTCTGTTTAATTAAATGAAGAAATTTTGAAATTCGACAAATAATATTTCGAGTTATAAGAATTATAAATTACCCCACATTTTTAAAAAATTTTTAATTCAAAAACTTTTTAAAAACTTTATGAGAAACTTTATATAAATTTTGTTAACAAATTATATGGTTAACGATCACAAAAAATTCAAAATTTTAACTGAATAAATAAAAAAAACTTTAAAATGTATCCCGGACCCCCTTAATCTGGAGGGGAGAGCATCTCAAAAACAATCCAGAGAACTTTCTCGATGCAATATCTCTGGATGAAATAGGGGTAAAGGAAGAAGTATTCGTTAACAGTGAGAAAAAAATTAATGCAGGGGATTTTTGAGCAGTCAAAAAGCATTCGCGCTGCAAAAAATGCGAATTTATATTTGTGCGACGCAGTTAGTATGATTTTTTTTTAATTTCCAATGCAAGAATACAAATACCTACCGTAGCCAAAAAAAGGGGGAAAAACAAATAAACAGAACTACACAACATCTACAGCAAAATCTTGTAACCCCATATGGACATTGGCTTTCTAGCAACGATCGGAAAGAGACGCAGGACAACGGAGAGGGTGAGATCCGTCCATTTCCTATACCTAAGATCGCCGAGTTTGCAGAAAGGAACTTGGACGATATTATTACGATGTAAGATCTCCGATCGTTAATCCAGGCGAGTGGTATTGAGCAACAGCTCTGAGCCTTAGCCACTTAGGAATGCTAACAGTGTTGCCCCATGAGTTTTGAGAGGATCTTTTCGAAGAAGCATCGATTCACGTCATCTTTAACGGCTTTTTTGATTAGCTGTTTTATTGTGTTAAATTTTTGTCAAATCGATGCAGGTCTCCTAGCCAAGGAATCAGCAATTTTGTTGCCAAAAAATGACAGTGACTAGGAATCCGCTGAAGGTCGATTTGTCAGAGCTGCGTAAGTTTTGAAGAAGCCTCCGGCACTCGAAAATATCAACAGTGGGGAGGCCTAAAATATTTAATAAATTCTAAAGCAGCTTTGAGTCACAAAAAGTATGAAAATTACTATTTTGATAAATGTAGGGCAAATCTTGCAATATATACACCCAATAAAGTTTATATTTGATATCTAATCAAACTCCCCCATTTCTAAAATAATAAATCAGTCTCGTTTTCCCCTGCACAATCTTAAATCTTCAGACCAATCTGGGGCCAAATTTTACTCTCTACACTCTACGGAATATATTTGTGCTCAGATGGCAAAATGTTTTAAGAAATTTACGTGACAGCAATTCTGAGATTCAAGATGTCATGAAAAATCAGTAATTTGTTTTACATGAGCAAACGTGGTACCAATGCTTCAGAAAAATAGTTGACTATTACTCACAGTAGTTACAGTAAATAGAAAATATCGGCGAACGAGAATCCGGAATGTTAAAAACTAAATTTTTTAAAGAAAAGTTTCTTATAATATTTTGCCATCTGAGCACAAAAATATATAAGCTACTATAAAACAATGATGTCTTATTTCTGTCCCATGGTCTTTTGTGGTCGCCATTTTCAACTTTCATTTTGCCTTACAGCTCTTGTTTGAGCAATCTTTTTGATCTTCAAAGTACAAATTTCTTCCACTAATCACATGATGACGTGGTTTCTGCAAATCAACTACAGGTTGATCACCGCAGAAAGCATAAGTTAAAAAACATATTTGCTCCGGAAGGGAAAACCAAAAAACATTGAATGCCGCAAAAGTTTTGAACAATTAATTTTCAATATTGTAATAATACATGTATGTTTTTAGGACATCAAAACAAAGGAATCCATAGTATAAATTTAGAAATAATTCCCCAATAGGATTTAGTTCAATACTGTATTATTTTATTTTTCAAATACCGATAATCTAGATAAACGACACCAGAGAAACCTCGGGGAGTATTATCTAATTATAGCGAATACAAATACAGTTTAGGAGATACTTACTTTTAATGTCATTTATAAATTACAGTAATTTTTTTAATATATATTTATATCGAGAACTAAATTGTATTTTGTTGAATTTTGCTGTATTTTGTCGAATTATAGCAAATACAAATACAGTTTAAGAGATGCTTACATTTAATGTCATTTATAGATTACAGTAAATTTTTTAATATACATTTATGTCGAGCACTAAATTGTATTTTGTTAGCCATACGTGATGAATTATTTTACAATTTTAATTCATGTAATTTAAGACGTTCTTTGAAAGTAACTACCAGCTTACAAATATTTTCAACCCTCATTTTATATCCTGTTTGCAGTATAAATCTCTGCAATTAAACTAGTTACATTTATAAATAGCAATTTACTTTACGTTTCATACCACGTAATTTCATATATTATGGTCTCCATGAGGAAGAAACTGCGTCCTTAGACAAAAGTGCATATCCCATTTCATCTCCAGACGTCCCAGACACATGCGGCATGCAGAAACGGCAAAGACGTGTGGAATGCATAACAAATTAGATTAGTCCTAATAATATAAATCTCTCTCCCTCTCGCCTTCTTTACGTTACCCATAATTAAAATAACCAGCACTGTGGAAGTTAGGAAGTTTATACTTTGAATGAAAAAATGTTCTAGACAGACTGCAACGTGACGGTGCGATGTAGATGTACTATAACAAATTGAGCCTGATATTATCAGCTTTTATAGATCTCCACAAGCATTCTTATTATTCAAACTTGATTAATATGTTGGATGTTCAACAAGAGATTCAGCCAAGAAAATCGAATGTTGTATTCTGCAGTCTCTTAAGGAGATAGTAGGATGTTGTTAAATGTAACAAGTTGTGCATAGACTTGTGATGGTTACATCTGATAGAGATGAAAATATTGTCCTTTTTTTTTAGGGGAATAGCTTATTAACAAAGGCACGGGCAGGGAGCACGTGCTAAATTTCGATCTTTGTCTACTGATTCGATTTAGTCTGCAATCTAGATTACTTTGTCTCATTTTATCTGTTAAAAAAAAGGCTCGATTTTTTTTTTCATTCGCCATCGTAGTACAGGAACCTTTGATAGTCATGTTCACGAATACAGAATTCATGGAATTTTTTTAATCTATTCACATTTTGTAATGATTCTGTTTCACTATGTGTGTCTTTATATGAATATCATTCACAAATACTAAAAAATAAAAACATGAAATCTGTGCTCAGATGGCAAAATTTTATAAGAAATTTACGTGACACCAATTCTAAGATTCAAGGTGTCATGAAAAATCAGTAATTTGTTTCACACGAGCAAACGTGGTACCAATGTTTCAGAAAGATAGTTGGCTATTACACAGTAAATAGGAAATATCGGCCAACGAGAATCCGGTAATGTGAAAAACTCAATTTTTAAAAAAAAGTTTTTTATAGCATTTTGCCATCTGAGCTCAGAAATTTTGTCTTAAATAAATTTAAAATTTAAAACATTTAATTTTTTTGATAAATCTGCATGTTTAGTTATTTATATACTCAATAACACAATTTTCATCTTTTTCCTTTTTATGCGTATTTAAGATAGGTTTTTGAATAATTCGTCTTTAGGATTTATGAAATTTATATATATACAGTCGAACCTCCATATATCGAACTTCCCTTTATCGAAATTTTCAATATATCGAACTCTTAGCAAATCTCCATGTTCATTACGTAGAAAAACTGTTTCTATATATCGAAAAAATCTCTATATATCGAAATTATTTTCATGACATATTGGGAGATTTTATTCCACTTTAGAATAAAATCTCCCAATTTTTGGCGTTTGAAACAATACTTCGTGGACTTCAATTCGTGGAAAATGTCCCTGATGAAGTTTTTAATGGACTGAATAAATGCGAGCATTTCTTTGATGAACTTTCCGCAAAATTGGCTGTTCAGCAAGATACTCGTAGTTTTTTTTTTAAAGAATGTAACTGTGATCACTGTAACCACTGTCTGGATTATTGTTTTTTTTAAAGTAAATAGTACTCAATAAATCTTTCACATTAATTCATTTTTTAGTTATTAACTTTCACTTAATGTGATTCGCATATAAATTGTAAATGGAGTTTCGTATACGAAAATTAGGTTTAATTTTAATGTTTTATTAGAATTATTATAAAACTAAGATCAATTCTATATATCGAAATTTCTATACATTGAATTTTTTTCCGGCATTTTGCTACTTCGATATATGGAGGTTCGACTGTGTATATAAATATATATATATATATATATATATATATATATATATATATATATATATATATATATATATATATATATATATATATGAAAATAGAACAAACGATCGTTGCTCAAAAATTTCTCTAAATCTGCCATCCACTTAACTTAAAATGATCAACAGGGGAAGCTGTGATATTTATAAGTGAATTAACAAGCAAATAAATTAGTAATTAGGTGTGTCACATGCTCTAATTCATCTACATTCACCAAGAATTATAAACCTCAAAAATCGTCGAGAACCTCAAAACATCGCCAAAAGGAGGCCAATTGGTAGCTAATTGAAAAGACAGCCTTAATTACTGAGAATTAAACTCATTTCAGTTCCCCTTATTACGGAAAACTTTTGCAGCCAAGAAAAAAATTGAGTGTTTATTTAACTTTATTTGAATTTCTTTAATTTTTTAAATGCCCAATTGTCTAAATATCCTGAGGAGATATGTCATCAGTGTCAACTGAAAATGTTCTAACTGATTGATCTACACACAAGAATGTAATGAAGTCTATTGAATGAAGCCTTTTTCGAATCGCGACCCCCTCCAGTGGCTTCCACACTTCATTGCCCCCCCCGCCCCCTGTTTATTTTTTTTTAAAAGAGGCCTTTTTAAGACATAAAGAAAAATACCTAAATGCATTTTTCATTATTCAACTCCAACAAAATGTTTAATTCAACTAAAGAGAAAATCGTCACAAATGGAGAACATTAAATATTCTGTCATCCCTTATTCAAAGGTGTGTAAAAGCAAGAACTGAACTGAACCCCGAAGAAAAATAATGCACCTACCGTATAGATTCAGAATTATACAATATAAACAGAAAAACACCTGCTTAAATAAAACTGCTCTATTCCGTGGGGAAAGAAATGTCAAAATGACAACACAGACTGGTGAAGTAAATGATTGAGACGTTTGGAATTTGTGTACTTTACGCATTAAGTGACCGCGATTTTCAATTTTCGCCCAGTAAAGATGGTAGATTTCCAACGAACTGACTTTGCAGTTTCAATGAGACTTTTTCCTTTGAAAAACATGATTACCCTAGAGTGTCACGATTTAGAAGTTTTGAAAATTTTTTTCGGTGAAATTCATTTGAGAATTATTTTATTTGTATAAAACAGTGGTGACCCCCTCCCCCCTCAGAAAACACGACCCACAACCCACGAAACACTTACGACACACGACCCACAGGTTGGGCACAGGGGCGGCTCCAGTTTAGTTTTTTTTTTTTTTGTGGGGGGGGGGGGCCGCAACGTCGGCTCTTAGGGTTATATATATAAGAAATAAACATAGTCTCATTTTAAATTTAAACTCATTTAGTATTAGATACGATTTAATACTAAATGATTATATAATTATAGGCTATGAAAAAAAAAAAATACGCCGGGCTTTATTTGGGAGGGGCTATTGCCCCTATTGCCCCCCCCCCCCCCTGGAGCCGCCATTGGTTGGGAACCCCTGCTATAGAGTGAAGGTTTTGTTACATTTGCGCCAATAATTTCTGTTCTCATTTTCACTCCACATGCGTAAAGTATGTAAGCAAATATCAAGAAAGTATCAATAAAATTGAAATCTAAATTTAATTACAATTTTACGCACATTTACGAAAACGAATCTATTCCAATACCTCTCACAAACGTACGCGTACAGTTCAGTAACAATGCGTTTTCGCCTATAAGGAAAATCCCATTTTAATGGGCCGAAACGAACAAAGAATATTATCAGTAAACTATTCCACCTAAAGTCCCGATGGCAAAAAATGCAAAACACCTCTGGATTTTGTATGCCCAAACTAGTTTTAATCATTAAAAGTGCAGGTGCTGATGCCGGTTCCTGTCGCACAAAGTAGCGGATAATTGTGCCCAGCCTGATTTCTAAATTCCAATGTCAGTGCGATGGCTTAATGTGCCGTCATTAGCATCAGGTCATAAAGACGACGTTCAAAGAAAGAGAAAAAAAATGAATAAAGGGGAAAATTGAAAGAATGTTTGAACTCTCTCTTCCTCAAAAATCTTAATACTTGTGCTGCCATCTATGAGTTGTATTATAAACTTAAAACTTTTCGGGACACCGAATTGAGAAAAAGAATGCTGGTGATTGAAATAAATTAAATAAGTTTTTGAAAAAGCCATGTATATGTTTGCATCGAAAGAATACATATCATGAAGAGTAGAATTGATCTACACACACAAAATATACTGATATTTAGTTTCTCCATTAGTAAGACATTAATGTTTACATTTCTATATGCGAGGCCAGCACAACATACTAACATACTACCCGCGGGTCGATGCGGCACGCTAGCTCTCACTCTGTGGCCCGCGAAGCCTTTTGTCAACACGCAAAATATTATGAATCTAAAAAATACATATTTTTATATTTATGATATTACAAAAGGAACAGATAATAAATATTAATTTTTATTTACTTTTTTTAATTAATCAGTAATTCTTTTCGGTAGAAAAATACTTTTCGCTTTCCCATCTATCGTATTTTTCTACGCCCCTCAGCAACTTCCCAAAAGTTATATGGCCCTCGTCACATTTCGCGTTTATGCTATGTAAACTCTACTGATTTTCATATGATGCTTATGACACATAAACTTAATAAAAAACACACATGCAAAGCACTTGTACAATGAAAAAAATGTTATAATGATGTACAGATGTAATGGGTAACAGAAAATTAATGTTGTAAACAAACATAAATTAATGTTGTAAACAAACATAAATTAATGTTGTAACGAACATAAAATGTTGCAATGGGTAACAGAAAATTCTGAGCTGTTATTAATTTCCGCATTATATCAGATGAATTTCAAAAATAAAAAAATATTAAAACGGTCTTTTTATAATATTTGATGTTGATGGATTTCGACGCTAGTAAAAAGTGCAAGGAAAAGAAAAATACATAAATGTTCGCATTGTTTTCATTCAACACTAAAATACATCATTAAAATTTTCCATTAACGTAATAAATTCACAGGATATAAACCGCATTTTCA
This sequence comes from Dolomedes plantarius, assembly GCA_907164885.2. NCBI lineage: Eukaryota > Metazoa > Arthropoda > Arachnida > Araneae > Dolomedidae > Dolomedes > Dolomedes plantarius. The sequence goes on along the minus strand of OU015490.1, from coordinate 195,055,367 downwards.
TTTTAAATAATTTAAAGAGAATGAATGCTAACACAGGGGATAATATGTTCTACTCCTTTAAATGATAATATTTATAAAGTATAAACAATGCACATAAACTAAAAAACAACGAACTGAAAAAAAAGCATCGCTTGTTGAACAGCCGTAAAGTAAAAATATTGTAATTATGAACTTTTTTCATTTCAGAAAATTCTTATCTGCTATATACTTCCACTGTATGTCTTGGGTAAATTTCGAAAATTAAAGGTTTATTTTAGTTATATTTGGTGTCTGGCGTCAAGAAAATCTGCGATGACAATGTAGTAAATAAATGAAGTATTGTTATATAACGTTAAAATACACGATAAAAAAAAATTCTTGAATCCATACACTAAAAAAATTCTTAATTACATTTTCACATCAAACAGCATGAATAAAAATGAATGTAAGCAGCCGAAATTATCTTCTGTACTGCTTTTACGATATCAATAAAATTTAAACGATGCCCCAAAATGGAGGACGCCTGATTTTAAAACACTATTCAAAAGTAAATTGACCCAGAATGTCACAAAATCAATCGAAAAGAAATTCTCTGGGTTGCTTACAACCGTTCCATAAAAGTAGTTCTCCGACCAGTATTGTCGACAGCAAAGGGTCAACTCTCAACCAAACAAGAAAAGGGCCGAACTTCTCACTGCCCTTATCTCTGAAAAATATTTCTGGAACGATTCTGGAAGACTTTGATGTATGATATCGCACTCTGTATTCTTTTAAAATCAAACATCTGCATTCACTCACTGAGAAATGGTGCAGGGCATGCCAGAGTTCTGTCGTATACTGGAATTTCGGAGCAGCGCGATCGGCATTTAAAAATTCCTCCTACATCGTGTTTGCTCCTTTCATTGAAACGAACCTTGATTAATCGAAAGATAATCAGTGCGAAAATTGGGAAGATCGTCAGCAGAGATTTATGTTATAGTAGGGAAAAATGCTGAATGAATATTCATGAGCAATCTTGGAATCAAGCTGTTATGCAATTGGGCCTGTTCGCGTTTTTCTTTATATCCGGCTCCATTCATGTTTTTGAGCGAGAGAAGAAAATAAGGTATACCGGAAAAGCCATACCCAATAAAATAAAAAAGTATGAATAGAAGAAGAAGGTATGGGCATAGAATAAAAGTTCATGGATATGCCCAGGCATTCTTTTTCATGACTTTGCATGCATGTTGAATATGGATAAAGTTATTTGAAGATTTAAATTCAATTCAGTAAGGAGTACTGTTACTTATTATGCATCTTTATAAATTTAAAGTAATTCTAGGCTGATAAATAGTTGCATCTTCGATGACTTTTTGGTATAAGCTACTTCTGGAGTGGGCTAGCAGATCTTAGAAGTTTTCATAGATCGATTTATCATATGCCATTACCATTGTCCCAGTTTCAAGGTACCTCCCGGTGTCTTTGTCGGTCCCGATTTGTTAATACACAACTTATGTTAAAAAAATTAATGAAACTTTTAAAAACACTCCTATAAAGACACTTTTATGTTGATACAGTGTTGATTTCTTAATCTCCTAAATGCTAAAAACGGAAAATCCTTAAAACAAGCAGTGAAAAAGAATGAATTAATCTGCTCAATAGTTTTAAGGATCACAATATTTTCTTGCCGAATCTAAACCGAGTTACTACGAAAAAATCATGACTACCACGCTCTTCTGCGTCAGTCGAAATTCTCACATTTATGAGCAATATCACATCTGAGGTAAGAGGTTGCTCAATAATTTTAGGGATCCCAATATTTTCTTGCAGAATCTAAACCGAGTTACTACGAAAAAATCATGACTACCACGCTCTTCTGCTTCAGTTGAAATTCTCACATTTATGAGCAATATCACATCTGAGGAAAGAGGTTGCTCAATAATTTTAGGGATCACAATATTTTCTTGCCGAATCTAAACCGAGTTACTACGGAAGGATCATGACTACCAAGCTCTTCTGCTTCAGTCGAAATTCTCACATTTATGAGCAATATCACATCTGAGGAAAGAGGTTGCTCAATAATTTTAGGGATCACAATATTTTCTTGCCGAATCTAAACCGAGTTACTACGGAAGGATCATGACTACCACGCTCTTCTGCTTCAGTCGGAATTCTCACATTTATGAGCAATATCACATCTGAGGAAAGAGGTTGCTCAATAATTTTAGGGATGACAATATTTTCTTGCCGAATCTAAACCGAGTTTCTACGAAAGGATCATGACTACCACGCTCTTCTGCGTCAGTCGAAATCCTCACATTTATAAGCAATATGACATCTGAGGAAAGAGGTTGCTCAATAATTTTAGGGATCATAATATTTTCTTGCGAATCTAAACCGAGTTACTACGAAAGGACCATGACTACCACGCTCTTCTACTTCAGTCGAAATTCTCACATTTCTGAACCATATGACATCTCAAGAAAGAGGTAGAATAACTAAATCAAAAGTATAAGATCTCATGTCCTGTTAAATAAACATAGATCTTAGGTATTCAGAGTTTTCAAGGATAATTCAAAACTGACAAACCTTTTCTCAGAAATGCCCTGTCAAGAAACAGTATTAATGGTAAAAAAAAATTATTAATGCCTTACAAATCGATGTTAGTCATATTGTTGGTGTTTTAATTCTCTACTTCATTTGTACTCAGATTGATAACAACATGCAATATCAGATAGATCGAATGCTTAAAAATAAATACCATCTGGACAATCATCCAGATGCTTTTATATTAAAAATACTGACTAATTAAAACATTTTAATAACATTCTCATTCCTTTCACTTTCAATAAACCATCAGATTTTTCTCATAATAATATTCCGTATGACAAACGTCATATTATAACAAGTGTACACAGAGGCGTATCAAGCACCGTAAAGATCTTGATTGCAATCAAATTTCAAACCCTAAACACCAATAAGAACTCGATTTTACAATCTCTGTGCGTAAATAAACAGCAGACTTCTTCCTTAAAAAAATGTTCATAATGTTTATTTTCGGTAACAACTGATTTTTTTCCCTAATCGTCCAATAAATAAATGATATAGTTATTTATCTAAAAGCAACTACTTATTCAAAGCTCCACAATGAACATATTCAATTTTAAAAATATATTACAGTGAAACTTCTCTAGGACTGCCAGTAATTGTTCCGAAAAGAAGTGGCTATTTTGAGGGGTGGCCGTGGAAAAGAGGTTTCTTCCATAACATTGGCTCTGTGGAGTCTAATCGAATCTGAACAAATTATGGCCATTTAGAGAGGGGATCGTCGAATACGAGTGGCCAGCCAGAAAAACTTCACTGCATAAATAAAAATGTAAAAAACTTTTTGCGTTTTGAAATAATTAACATAAAAATTAAGTACATATTTTAAACAATCTGTCAGGACACTCTTGAGCCTTTAGCTATGTAAGACTTGCCAATAATATCTTCATAATCAAATGATTTAATGGCATTATTTTCTAGAAACATTACAAACAAATTGTTTGAGTTGCTGAACTACAAAATAGACCGTTCACCATTACTAATGTAGCATTAATACTAATAATGAAAATATGTTTTAAGTTTAGTTAATTAACTAAACTTATAACATATTTTCATTATTAGTATTAATGATATTATATTTTCATTATACTATTATTAGTAGTAGCCTCAACCATTCTCGCACTTGAACATATGCTTTACAACACCTGTTCAAGTATGAGAATCTTAGAGACTACATGTATGTATGACGAAGTGTTAACATTTGGTAGTGCGAGAAAATCTTTTCTGTCACTAAAATCATCAAATCCAAATTCAGAAACATATTAAAAGTGACTTGGAACTGTCAAATATTCTGACGACTACAACATCAAAAATGAAAATTGACGCCAAATCTCAGGAGAAAATTTTGACAACCACCTCCATTTTTATTAAAATATCATGCTAAAACCTTTATTAAAATATATCTAAATTACGAATAAAGGTGCAATCAACGTGTTTGACTTATCCAAGCATGATAGTTTGCAATCCAAACCATCTATTATGATGCGTCTGATGCAAGGTGGTGTATGCTTTATACAAAGTATTCTCGTTGGATAAAAAACTGTAATAATTTGTTTAAGAACCAAGCTGCAAAAGCAATTGTTATACGTCGAAGATTCAACTCTCTATCCCCTTATCAATACTAAATCTTCAGTTATTTAAATGAAAATAAGTTCCGCTCTCTGATATTAACCTTCATGTGTAACCTTCATTGTGTTGTCCTAGTTATAACATAGTTTAACCCCCAGCCATCAGTACTTTAAATCAAGTAACATACAACAAGACATATCATGGAAATTACTTACCTTTCAGGAACGGGAGGAGGAATCGAAGGTCTAGTCATCAGATCATTTGGCTGTAATGTAAGGGTCACTTCTGGACTTTCTTCGAAAGGGTTGCTGCATATGACAAAAGGATTCGTAGATTCCACGGTGTTTTTGAAAGGATTCGTGTCACTTTTTCTGAAAGGATTCGTTGTGCGTTCCTCTGAAGTGGCGGCTACTGGACCAAATTCAGAGCTGGGAGGGAAAAGGTCTTCAGCGTTGGTATCATCCTGGAACTTATTTTCAGACTCCAGTAATACAGTTGTTGTTTCACTGGGTTTACTTTCGAATGTCTCTATAAGGTTGTTAGTTTCATGGGTAGAGGTAATTTTTTCTAAGTTCTCAACGTTAGTTGATGCCAGAATCTGAGGCTCAGTTTCGGAATCATCTACAAATTTGACGTCGAAGACTATCTCGGGAGCTTTATCTGTCTTGTCAGCTCCCGCCGGCACAACTTCGTGGCTTCTATCTATCACGGGAGATTCAGATGTTGTTGCAGAAGTTTTAGAAGCATTTCTGTTCGATTTCGGACTTTCCACGAATTTTAGTTTTTTCTGGGCATTCATTTTAGGGCTGCGGTTATTTTTTGCGTTGGATTTAGGAGTAGCATTCATGTTTGGAGAACGGTTAGGATTGGAGATCGGCCTTGGGATTCTTGATGGTGCTGGATCTGATGCACCTGGATCACTTCTTGTCCGCCTAGCTGGTAAATGCTTGCTCATTCGCGGCGGTACCGTTGGCGTTGGATAAGATTTTTTCTTTTTGGGAGAAGACGATGGCGACTGGACGTCATGTTTTTCAGCTTTGATCCGCGATTTATCGGAGGACTTAGAGCCATTTACAAGTTTAGATCGTGCAGGCACTTGGGGTGTTTTACCAACTACTTCAGGTTTTGTTTCAATCTTATTTGAGCTATCTTCTGGTGACGGTTTCTCATTTGTGTCACACAGTTCAGGTTCAGAAGACAATGTATCTGAATTGTTAATAATAAGGGTTTCAGTTACTTGATGGACTGTACTAACTTCTATTTTCAGTTCTTCGTTATCTGTTTGAACGACACTTTCTGAGACTTTCGAGGTTTCATCTTCCTCTGCACTGTGTACATCTTCACAACTACTGCTGTTAGTAATGACAAGTATAGGTCCCCGAGAGATTTCCTTCCTACGGAGAAGCTCATGGTCATCTTTTGACTCATCTGCATCTAATTCCTTCTCCAACCTGAAAATGAAAATAAGTAAACGTTACAAAAGGGGTATTCAGAAATTCTTTTAAATATTTCTGCTAAGTATTGATAAATTAAAAATGTATTTAACGCACAAAAATTTTTTGAGAAAAATTTGAATTTATCTTAATTTCAAACTCTATCATTGAACCAAATCGCGAGAAAAATAGAGAGTAAAATGTTAAACTAGTGTAAATAAACAGAAGATGGTCATATATACAAGGCAAAAAGAAAAAGTTTTCATTACACACGATGCTTCGAAGTTCTGTCATCAGATGAGTAGAGAAATATCCCTTTGATGCCAATAAAAATTTAAATAGGTCATCAGTTGTGTAACAACTTATCTGTCTTTCCTGTTACCAACATTATTTCTTAACAAAACTTTTATTACTTGGAAGTTTCTTCCCTTAGATATATCTGGAGTCGAAAATATCGACAAGTTTATTTAAAATTATATCTGCTGCCTATTCAAACGCCAAAAGTTTTTATTCATTCCCTTGACGACATTTTTCAGTCTAAAAGATGACTGATTTCTCAGGTTTTGACATATCGCCTTTTGGATCAGAATTTTGGAAGGGCTGCCAGTTTTTAAAAGCAACCACATCACTGTCAAGCTTCAGCGTTCTAATTTAAACTGGAAACTGACAACTGGAAGAATGTCGCTCAGTCGGTGATAAGAGATTTAGAACTAGATCTTTTGGAGGACGGGTAAAATATCTGGGCACGTGCGTCCTTGAAGACTGGTTAAGATTCGTTTGATTCATTCAACTGAGGCTAAAGATTAGGGATTTTGAAAAAGTGTAGTAAGTATAAACAAACAGAAGGCGGAACTGCCACAATTTATTGTATGGATTTGATACAAATACAAACATACACGAGGGGTAAAAATTCACAAAATTCATAGTTTGAAAGGCTTTAATCGGAAACAGAAAGGAGGCTATAAGATTATTTGAAATTTAGAAAATCACTTTAATGTTTGACATGAAACACGAGGGAATGCTTATTATATCAGTATACGCACCACGTTCAGAAATAATGAGTAACTCTGTAAGTATATAAAACAGAATATAATATAATTATTATTAAGAAATATGTGTAGATAAAACTAAAAATAGAAAGTAACTTATAACTGACATATGATAGAAATGTATACGCACAAATTATAAAAGAATTTTCCAAAAGTAAACTTAAACATAGAGCCAAAATGTGTTTTCATCCAGGTGGTTATTAGAAATTTAGTTTTCTTATTACTATTATTATCAATATTATTATTACAACTAAACACAAACTGTCCTAGAACAAAGAAAGGTCACACGACAGTTCAGTACAGGGTGAAGGAAAACTGTCAGCTAATACATAACGCAAATAAAACTCTTATCTCTCAATTGCAGCTAAAACTATAGAACCAAAAGCTATTTATGACGTACGACAAAAATCGATCAGATTCATGGTATGGTATTTATAGACTTGTAAGAACACCTTTTGAGTTAACATTGTTTACTCTGATGAAAACTTCCAGAATATTATGATTTGAGAATATCTTAATAGTGTCTCCTAAATCGTACCATGCACGAAGAGCAACCTGTTTGAATTCTTGCCCACAGGCACTCCCCTTTCCAGAGGGTGAATGCCTTTCTACCAAATATCCAACAAACAGATGGTTGGGCTAGAAAATAAATTTGAATCAATAAAAACTATTTCAAATAACATGGCAAACTGTGCTACAAAATTTGAAGATTTTACGATTTCAGGCTCTCTCATTTTGCATTCTTAACAATACTGTACCAATGACTAAGTGTTAATTGTTTGGAAACTCACGGCACTCCTTCCTCTCTACGTGCTCTCTTTAAGGGTGGATGCCTATCTACGTCAACGAATCGTAATATCTAATGCAGAGATGGCTGGGCCAGAAAATATGTATGGATTTGAAAAGTGCTATTCCAAATGGTACGATTTACTGAACTGAAAATTTGCAGTATTTTGGGATTTGAGATGATCTGAATTTGACTCCCTGGTAAAATCGAAAATTATGGGGGAACTAAATTAGATTCCTGAGCAGTTAAAATATCAATTTGCTTACCATAATACAGATACTTTTAGAGAGAAGAATTTTAATGTATTTATTGGTAACTGAGCAAGTGATAAATATGAAGCCCTCAGTTAGAGAAACCAGTTTTAGAAATCTGAATCGTACAAATACTTCTAGTAGGGAGTTTTATGAATAAAATCATTAAACATAGCTCATTCCTGGTTAAAATACAAAATATACATGAAACCCACTGCCGACGAAGAGATATTCTTTATCAGACGATGCTAGAGTTACATGACGTCGATAGAGGATGCTTCTTGAGCGCGCATGCATATATATATATATATATATATATATATATATATATATATATATATATATATATATATATATATATACATATATATATATGAATGAATATGAGTGACAGCTGGTGAAAAACTGCTTTTCATTTCAATTTTTCGGTTGGAGCAATTTTACCTTCTTAGGAATATTCAACCATTTATCTCTTCCGAATCCTAAATTAGGTAGGGAGATAGGAAATTAGGTATGTAGTATTCTGTCTCAGAACTACAGAGTCATACAGACTAAAAGCCATACAGAGAGTGAGTGCGCTATCATTGTGTAATCGTGTTCTCTCTGTTAGTATATCCGTAGTTGGGACATCAAGAGTGATGTTTCGGGTTTTCACAAAAAAGTTCTCATTTACACAATTATCGGTTCATGGCTAATTACTATAGTTAATTACAATAATTTTTAAACTTACCTCTCAAAGGGTGAGAGGACTTTTTGTAGGTCAAATGTCACTTCTGTGGTGCCTTTGCACCTCTCTGAAAAACTTGAGTTGGCTGTGCTTGTCCTGGAGAATCTGTCGATTACGGTGGACACACTACTTCCGGTATCGTCTGTGTCAGATTCCAGAAGGGCTTCAAGGTCGTCCTCTTCTGGGATTACGTCCATGTATGAGAAGGCTGGATCTGGCAACAGGCCTGGAGGCTCGCGAAAGAAAGCCTGGTTGCCTGCCAGGAAGGCATCCCAGGCGGTGAAGGTGGATGGAGATGGGTGATCGTCTACTGGATAGAACTCGAGATCTTGGTCCATTGGACTGGAGCTGTGGATGGTAGAATACTTTGAGGAGGGATAATGGAATGGAAGATATGTACAGGTAGCATTTTTCACATGGGAACATCAAATGCATTTAAATATCATCAGAATAAATAAGAAATAGCTTTTAAATTTTGTATTAAGGGCAAATGCTCTAGCGTATTTGTCGACTAGATCATGCCGAGGAAACCATAACACGTACTTAGGCCAATGGCTTCTGGGAACACTGAAGATGAATACCAACCCTTTCAATCTCAACATAGAAGCTCGCTCTAACTAAGCTACAATGTGATGCATATAAAGATGCAATATTTTGAGTTACTTTCCTCATAAATTTTATAATTTCTTTCATCCCATATCAACCTAAAACTATTTATTTTTATTTCAATTTTCTGACAATCTACAATTTTTTGTTTTACATTTTTGTATAAAAAGTTCACAATACAGTTGAAAGTCACTACAGAGGTTTTCTGCAAGGGTAAAAAAATGAACTTCGAATTGGTCCCCATACCAAATAAGCTACTCTAGTATGTTACGGAGTTCTATTTTAAATCACTTTCTTGACAACTATTTGAAATTAAAAAAATTACGTCCTTACTCCATAATATTAAATTTCATAACCTCGTGAGAATGGAACTAGTATTCATCAAATGTTTACAAAAGAAAACCTTATTTATAAATACATTAAAAGTTACAGCGAATAACACCTCAGCATGGAAAATAACGCTTTACGTTCCAAAGTAATCACTATATTTAAGCGTCTTTTAGCGAGGATATGTTTATTCCTTTCAATTTTATTAGGGGCCACTTTTATTCCCTTTCTCAAATTTTAACCATTAAAATTTTCAGTTTTTCATCATTAAAACAGGTTTAACTTCTAATCTTAAGAAGTTTTAGTGAAAATCAAACCAAAGGCCAATTGACCAATTGGTTTTTTAACACCAATTGGTCTTTGGTAAACCAATTGACAACACTACCAGACAACTTAGAATTTTCGTCCTGTTCTTACCCTCCTGAAACATAAAATATGCTAATCTGTTAAATAAAATTTTTTTCCAAATCCTCATTCATGAGTTGTAAAAATTGCTAAGAAAAATCGATTGCTACAGCTTCCCGAATTGCATAATGTAGCTAAGAATGAAGTGTAAAAGGGAAATTCAAAATAAACGATGTGTGTGTGTGGGGGGGGGGAATTAATGGCATAGCCAGGGTATTAAAGTTAGAAGAACATGGATCTAAATGATATGTCTACTGTCTTGGCATATCGTTTTTAATAAGTTTTATAACATGATCTACGTTCTTCCCATATAAATGCAGTTATGAGAGATTCGTTGTGCAAATGAACAGGAACAGAGTATTTTTTAGTTTTTAACAAGAATTCAGTGTTTCTAGAATAGAAAAGAACTCTTAAACTGTCTATATCCCACACATACAGGGTTCCTCCCTATATCCGTTACACCCCCTTAATTTCTAAACTGTGACAGCTTAGGCCTTAAAGTTGGTGTCTAGGTATAGTAAAAAGGCTATGCACTACTCGATGAGACAAATTACAACGCCATCTATCGGCAAATTTTGGAATTAGCGTTTTTTTTCTCAAAAACGGTACGAGATACGGGGAAAAAAGTCAATTACAAAGTTGTTCAGCATCATCGATTTAATAAGAAAAGAGTCCTTGCGCACATTAATACTTAAAACAGAATGTAGAAAATGAACATTTGTTTGGTCACGATTTCGAAATTGCCGTGTCATAAAGAGTGGAAAAAAGAAACTGAGACACTTCCCTATCTTCAGGATTATTTATTTATGTTGCGGAAAATGCTCTCCATTAGCCACTATACACATTTGCACTCTGGACTGGATTTCTCGCTGCACATTGGTGCAACGACGCCATAGTGTTGAAAATCACGACCAAACTAATGTTAATTTTTTACATTCTGTTTTGAGTATTAATGTGCGAAAAGTGTCTTTTCTTATTAAATCAATGATACTGAACAACTTTGTAATTGACTTTTTTCCCGTATCTCGTATCGTTTTTGAGATAAAAACTAATTCCAAAATTTGCCGATAGATGGCGTTGTAAGTTGTCTCATCGAGTAGCGCATAGCCTTTTTGCTATACCTAGACACCAACTTTAAGGTCTAAGCTGTCCCAGTTTAGAAGTTAAGGGGGGTGTAACGGATATAGGTGGGAACCCTGTATATACCAGTTACATCCTATTGCCCCTAGGTCAATTACATCACCTCTTTCTTTATATTTGGGTGATTTTTTTTTATTCAGAATTCCTAAAATTGTGTCAGATGGTGCTAAATCTTAAACATATTTCCAAAAACTGTTGGGAGGCCTCAGAAATGAATGTGTGTTAACTATTTGGGGACCTGAATAACCATTTTTCTTCTGTTTTTCACCAGGTGTCTATTACGAGGCACTCAAACGAGATGATTTCGATTACCATGACATCCTGCTGTAATGCTTGTGCATCATATGTTAAGAGATAATGTCACGAGGCGATCGCAAACAGCTTTGTGCAGTGTCATACGCTTACTTATCAGGCACTTTCTTCTGATCTTCGCTTTGTTTCCTCGTTGGACAGCTATAGAGGTCCCTCTGAAGTCGGGCAGGCTCTTCCTCGAAAGTTATGGTTTGGGTCTGTAGATCGTAGGACCTTGCAGAGGACTTGTTGCAAGAACAGAGGGAGGCATTCCCGTTCACTTGGGGATTGTAGTTGAGGTGATCAAGGAGATCGGATTTACGCAGTAGGTATCCCTTGCGCTTCCGCTCCATACTCTTCAGAGGAAGAACAGGGGCTGGGCATGGTACCAAGCGTGATTTTCCATTGGTTTATCTTCAAGCATCTGCGAGAAAAAAAATTATTATCATTACTGTGCATACAGTATGTTTTTAGGATGTTTGTAAGGTATAACTTTTTTGTTTGTTGTTTGCTAACCAATTATTTTCCAAGTTCGCTTTCCTATCTTCCACTACTTATGTTGCCACCAGTGGACTTCTTAACACTAGAAAGACGGCTGCCGTCATTTTGACGGTTTCGGACATACTATTGAGCGCTATGTCTGTATTTATGTCCTCAGGTTTCTGAAATTTTATGACTTTGTCTATTTAATTTTACGCGGAATATGCACACACATTTACAAAATTATATTCGATAGTAAAGAGGGAGAGAAAATGTGTCGTATACCTTCTAAGACTGAAAGCCGTCGATTTGATGGAAATATAGAAAACAGGCAGAGATCTTTAAAATAATACCGGAAAAATGTTAGTTACTTTTCGTCTCTTCCCTCTTTTGCAAATAACAGAAATATTGGCTCTTCGGAAATATTGGTGTTGAAAAATAAGGACTGCACAAACCATGCATGTTTTTTTACGGATAAACCATACCAGGTTGTCAGCTCGGCATACTTGCATGAAAATATATCTAAATATATACTAATTTATTATATATTGGTGTGAAATACACTCATGGACAAAAAAATTAGCGCACCAAGAAATAATTGCGTGATCGTAACGAAACTTGCAATGAAGGTACATGTCGGGGAGATATGCAAATGATTAGAAATGCAGCGTGATTGCGCATTACGTATAGCCGGTAGAGGGCGTTGAACATCGTACTCTGTGGAGTATAAAACAGGTAACCAAAGCTTGTTTGAGTGTGCTGAATCATTTACAAAGGAAGAGCTGAGATAGACATGCCATTACGCCGTGTTCGAAGACAATATAAGCAGTTGTCGCAGTTTGAGAGGGGAGAATCGTCGGGATGATGGAAGCTGGGTGGTCAGCTAGGCGAGTAGCTCGTCAGTTAGGCCGCTCTGATTGTGTTGTGAGGAGGTGTTGGGACCAGTGGACCCGAGAAATGTCATGTATACGAAGACCAGGCTCAGGACGCCCTCGACAGACCAGTCGTCGAGAAGACCGCCACATCGTAAGAAATGCACGCGTACAGCCAACTGCTTCATCGGCCGCCATCCAGGCACAGGTAGCACCTTCACTAGGGGCCTCTGTGTCTTCTCGAACCATACGAAGGCGCCTGGCTGAAGGACAGTTGGTATCGCGGCGCCCATTACGTGTACTGCCATTGACGCCCACCCATCGACGCCTCCGTTTGGAGTTTTGCCGCGCACGAGGAAACTGGACTGCAGCGGAAGGGAACCAGGTCGTCTTTAGCGACGAATCCAGATTCAATCTCGGCAATGATGACAATCGTGTTCGTGTGTGGAGAACCTGTGGTGAACGCTTCAATCCTGCCTTTGCTGTACAGCGACACATCGCTCCCACAGCTAGTGTGATGGTATGGGGTGCCATTGCCTACAATACACGGTCACCCCTAGTATTGTTCCGTGGCACCATGACAGCCCAGCGGTATGTTTATGAAATCCTGCAACCACATGTGTTGCCACTCATGCAACGGCTCCCAGGAGCCATTTTTCAACAAGACAATGCTCGGCCTCATACGGCAAGGGTGTCACAAGACTGTCTCCGCACTTTTACTACCCTTCCTTGGCCTGCCCGATCCCCAGATTTGTCTCCAATCGAGCATATCTGGGATCATTTGGGACGACGAGTTGGGCATCCCACGAGTTTGAACGAACTAGAGGCAAGGTTACAGCAAATATGGAACGAAATGTCTCAAGACATCATACAGAACTTGTATGACTCAATGCCCGATCGTATCGCATCGTGCAATCGCGCTAGAGGGGGTCCAACGGAGTATTAACTCCTCCGTTCTTTTGCCTTTTTCTCTGAAATAAATTATCCTTTGTCTTTGATTTTCTTATCATTTACTTATATCAAAGTAGTCATTACGTATGTAAAATTTCGCTTCATTTTGACGACTCCTTCTTGGTGCGCTAATTTTTTTGTCCATGAGTGTAGTTCAAACTTTAAAGTATTTAACCATTTAAAAAAATTAAATATTTTAAATTCTTGATTTTATTTTTAACCGTCAAAATGACAGCGTTCAGTCTTTTTAATGAGAAAAAAAATTCCCGTCTTTCTAGTGTTAAACAGAAGAAAAAGATGCCAAATTGGTTGAATTTTTGTGACGAAAGGGAAATGAACAAAAATAACATTGAAAAACAATCTTTTCTAAGTTCTGGTGAGTTCAAGTTTTCTAAGTTCTCTAAGTTCAAGTGAAAGTGGAATAATTCATTTTTATTCCTGAAAATTTATTTCCGAAAAACTGATTTCTGAAATTCTGATCCTTTTATTGAAAGATCAATAACAAGAATGGTTCTAATATTCAATTGTCTCTATACTTACACAAATCTTTCTTTACTCGTTTATATCGAAATTACCTTAATTTCTTCAAAACAAACGTATGCTGAGGAATCCAACGGGTTATGGGTGGTCTAGTTGTTGTTGTTTTTCAGATTTATATCCTGTTTTTCAATTATTTTAACAACTTTTATGCCATTTTTTTCCTTTTTTTTTTTTAATGTTCTTTGCCTCAATTCGAAAGACATGTATACGATCATCCCGATCGAAACGGAATTTTTGTTTAATTTCCAAGTATAGGTCTGTTGATTAAGGTTGATGCAGTTTATTCAGAGAAATGTTCTATTCGCACAGAATTAAATATCTATATACTACACGAAATTTTATCACCATCAGTACAGAATCTCTAGAAATTCTACTGTAATGTTAATATTGGAAAGAAAAAAAAATCATCTAACCATACAGTCACGTACTGGTTCTTAACTTATGAAATCTCACTGTAGAATCTTTCGATCGTAGACCATTTCCATTAACATCTTTCATTTTTATTCAGCTATCAATCCTTTATAGTTATTTTTAGTGCAGCTCGTAATGTCGCTAGGCGCAGCTACTACCGGTTGAACGAACGGAAACCGTGATTACCCGCTACGGTTGAAGTTAGGGCAGATGAGGTCCTTTCTCTGTCTCCTGGGGAGTTCGTCTTCAAGCTACGAAAGCATTTATTTTTCTTGTATGTAAATTATGTTGAATGTCAACTTATATCACTGAATGTAGCATGTTCACAGTCAAATTCCTTGCATAATCCATCACTAGTAACACAAGCCGATTAAAGGGGAAAAATTCTTACTTTTCCATACAAGACTCTGTTGACAGAACATAAGGCTTTAAAGATTTAATATATAATTTCAAAGTGAAGTTACGTTGTCTTTAAGATACGCAAGTACCCACACAGTGCGCTGATTTTTTTATGAAGTTGCGTAGGTGCCTAACTTTCCAGGCACCCAACCAACTATAGGATATTTCCACAAAACATCATTGTGACGGAAAATATTACTGTTGATTTTGATAGATGATGCGGAACACAAAATAATAAATTATATTAAACACATTATGCATAATTAATAAAAATGACCAAAAAGTATGCAATACAACCAAATCTTACATAAACTGCACTTACACGGTTTTTGAGAAACATAAAATTCTATAGCTTAAAACTTTCAGTGATAGTTTAAACTTAATACGTGAAAACGTTAAGTTTTATAGTTTGATTTAGAGCGCTACGGTCGACTTTTTTCTACACGAGGACTAATTATACCGGGACCTACAGTTTAAAGCCGATTCCGAACGGCTACAAACATTCATGCCAACAGCGGGACTCGAACCTACAGGATCTGAACCGAATGCGTCCTAGCCATTCGGCCATCTCCTGGCTTAAAGTTTTATACAGAACATAATCATTCGCTACGGTATTTTGAGATCAATTCCAGCATCAAATGCTGACTGT
Source organism: Dolomedes plantarius (assembly GCA_907164885.2). Classification (NCBI taxonomy): domain Eukaryota; kingdom Metazoa; phylum Arthropoda; class Arachnida; order Araneae; family Dolomedidae; genus Dolomedes; species Dolomedes plantarius. Next base: position 195,039,918 of record OU015490.1, on the reverse strand, counting down.
ATGAATTAATTTAGTATACTAAATTTAATACAAGTGAAAAATTATATTGCACGAGAAGTGAATCATATAGGCAACCTTGTCAGAACAACAGAGCTTTAAGCTAAAGAGGCAAAAATAGATGTAGATAATGTCGACAAAATAAAGACTTCTTTTAATAACACAAAATGGAATAATTCCGAAGAATTAAATAAGGTGTAAATTCATTGTTGGCATTTTATTATAATTAATTATATTCCTACTATTAGTTAAAAATCACTTGAAAAATATTGATTTTTACTATCTTAAAAAAAATTCATGCTTAGATATATTTCTGCACCGCATAAATATAGAAAAGTTAGAGGAAACAGTGCGCAGAAGTGAAAAATAAGATTCATTAAACTAATTTATTGTAAC
>OU015490.1:195017025-195032025 GCA_907164885.2 Dolomedes plantarius | reverse complement strand
CGGTAATTCAGCTATACGTTGCTTGCTCAAGAACGGGTACTCTAAAATAATCATACCTTTTTTTTTTCCTACGCACGGAAAAACCGAAAATACGGCGAACAGCAAGGAATTTGAAAAGTAAATTATTCGTGTTCTGCTAATACATGTACTTAGCACGACCCAACAAAGTGATATAGAACATAAAATTGTAAATTATACGAGACGAGTTCAAAAAGTAATAAACCTGTACCAAAAAAAAAGGGGGTATAAATACAGAGAAATTTGAAAAATGGTTAAGATACCCTGATCTAGTCTTCCCGCAGTTGGATACATCGATCCCATTGTTGTGTCTTTCCTCGAAAGTGTGAAGGCTTATGCTGATTGATCGCCTACCCCTCCCATTACAGCATCATTAGCTCAACCTCTTATTTTCCTCTTTATCGTTGTTTTTAGCATAAGGGAAGACGAAAAAGTCACATTTTGCTAGGTTCGGAGAAAGGGTTGAATGTGCCATCAATTCGATACGCAAATCTTCCATCTCTTGGAAGGGTTATTATCGCTAGACCTTCAGGGGCATTATCCTAGTTCAGAATCTGTTTTCTTTCGGCGTACCTTAGGCGCTTTAGGGAAATCTTTAATAACCCCGGCCTAGTGTATTCTACAGATCCGTAGGATACGCATATAGTAATTTGTAACACTTTTTGGGCGTTCCTCACGTGGTTTGGTATACATTTATTGCGACGTTTGTAACTGACGTGGAAGATCATCCATACATTGCTCAAAGTCCATAGACTTTAACGCTACCCAGATACTAGATATTGTGATGTCACACTTTCTATAAGGTGTTATTATCAATTCATAAATTTCTATTGCTATTTTAAGCAAAAGGAACGATGAAGATTATTGTTTCCCGTCGTTTCAGTGTAGGATCTAGTTTGGATACAACAAACAAGTTTACAATTAAAACCTGCTACTGTTCATCAAACGTTGACAATGCGAACAAATGCTATCGTATTCCTTCATATTTAACAATAGTTCGAGCTCTTTCATTTACTGCTACTCTATACCAATCCATACAGTCTCCTTGCATATTTTGGAACACCTCTCGCATACCACTATTAATTCAGTAGCGCAATTCCAAAATCAACTGTATCCATCTCAAACGATTGAGTTATTTAACAAAAACTGTTATGTTGCAATAAAAAATCATTTTGTGGTTTTGATGTCAAAAAGTATTAAATTCATGTTGTTGCCTAGTAATAATCTGTATAATGTAGGGAAAGCATAGACAATTATATTTAAATAAATAAAATTAACATAACTTGTTTTGCACCTATCGATTGGATATAACTGTTTTTGGAAATGAACTGTCTGATTTTTAACCTTCTAACTGGAGTTTCACTAATCATCTCCAAGTCCTTTTTTTTGTAACTACAAAATATAATATGTTGATGATAATGGTAGACAACACAACGTTATTAAATTTCTGTAGTATTTACATTAAGCTAAAACTAACATTATTATATTAAACACTCCACTATTGAAACAAAAGTACATCTAATAGGTTAGTGAGGGGCTAAACTGGCTTTAGAAGGCAGCCATTAATGTTTGTAGGATGTAACTTATTTTGGAACTGTCATTTGGGATATAACTGGTCTTGCATCTTTCATCATTATTTTTCAATTATTTTAAATGAGATTAAGCTTATTTTTGAACTGTTTCTCAACTTCAACATGTAGCAGATGAATAGAAGTACCCATAGCAACTAAAATCTCAGTTTTTTATTTTTATGGATATAACTGGTTTTCGCAATGGGCAACTCAATTCTCCTCAATTTGTTATTTTCTGATTTTTCCTGATTTTACAAACGCTGATCTTCTAGATATGAAGAGTTCAACCCTGGGGCAACATTGTTTAAATGTGATGTAAGTGATGTCATTATTATGAGTCCTTATTCACTCACAAAATAGAGGTACATAATTTTAGTTCTCCAAGTCAATACTTTACATATTTAAATGGACAGCACAACCCTCCCTTTGCAGCTGCACCTTAACTGATCTTCAAAAATTATGCATTAAAGTGCGACTTTAAACCCGGAAAAGACAAAAAATCTCTCTTTTGACTATGACCCTCCGACGAAACACGGAATTAACCGACGCGAAGGTGTCAAAAAAGTTAAGTTTTAGGTTGACAGCATATTTTTATTATAATGGGCCGTGTACCTTTGTCAACCCGTCAATCTGCATCATAACGAGTTTCCACAACAGTTCAAAGGCATTATAATAACGTCTTGCCATCACACATCCTCGGCTCTAAACAATTTCTCTGTATTATCCGGCTTAACGCGGGTTAAAAATTTTATCATAACTGACTGGATAATGAAAGGGTTGAGCTTTTAATATAATATCTCTAAAGTGAGAAGGAGTCAAATTCCATCACATTACCGGCCAGCCACACCTCGGCTGTGATTAATGTCCATCCTTTACTGCTTTGTCAATTTTCATAATTTTGCATTAGAAATTACGCGATAGAGCCCCGAAAGCTATTTTTTCTGTATCCATCCCAGACTACTGCATTATATCACGTGATATCAAAAAATATGAACGCTTTTGAGTTATAGCGACACCGGAAAAATCATCATATGCATGAGTTGATTATGGTAATATACCGAGGACATTAATAGCAATGTTTCAAGTTTTGTATTCATTGATTCGGTAGTTTCGATTCTGTCAATCAATAATGCTTCAGATGGAAGCGTAACTACAGGAAATGAAACAGCTTAAAGGTGTTATTATCATAAGAAGATTAAACCAGGATATAGGTCTAGACGCAGACTTCAGAGCAACGGAAACAGTTAAAACAATTGCGACGCTGGTGGTGGTGTGTGTATGTGTTGTCAATGAACTACCAATCAAAATGTATCACTTTGAAATTCTGACTGTCAGTCTGTTTCTTCCCAATTGAATCCTAAATCCTTTGACTAATCTGGACCAAATTTTGCATAGTTATTCGTTAGGACCCTGAGGCAAATGTAAGCTACCATCTACTTTTCCTCTTTGACTCCACCCCTTCACATTTTGTGATTTTGTAGTAGTTAGGGGTATTTTACGTTTATAACTGCTCACAATACAAGAATGAAAATTACTTCAATCTAAATATTTATTAGAACAGTTACAAACGCAAACTACATCTACACACAAAAGAAAGAATATATTTACAGAGAGGGGTTCCAAATTAATGACGAACATAGCACATAACACATGCTACCCCATCGGCGGCTCGTAGCACACTGCCGAACTTGGATGCCTTCCGCTAAGAGAGCTACAGTGATTGAGAGTAGAGAGCTTCACTGTCCGTTGCAATTTCCATGTCAAAGCTTCGTATTACTTTCATGTTTTATCAGCTTAACTTTCTGATCTCTTAAGGATCTGCTGTGTATTAGCCCTATTGGATTCATCCATCTCAATGTTAACTTATGAAGAAAATGTGTCCAAGGGTTACCGACTTGAATTTGAAAATTTTTTCTATTGTACTCCGTAATAGAGAAAGAAATTTTATACTTTATAGCATTTTTCATTTCTAAAAGAAATACAAATAATATTTTTAAATTTAAATTATTCGGGGGAAAATGTGGTATAGTGTGTTTTAAACGCTCATAAATTCCTTTGGTGGGCAAAATTTAGAAAAGGAAACCTGTTTCAAGGTGCAGAAAAGTTCAGGCTACCTGAAAATACCATTTTTATTAGATTATGAGCATTTGTGTGGCTGTAAATAGTAGGCAAATTTTCTCCATAGGTTAACACTGAGGTTAGTGAATCCAGTAGGGTTAGAACACGGCAGCCATAAGTACTAATTTCTGCAGTAGACCATCAAATGGCTTGGTTTCTGAAGGTCGTCTATGCGATCTTATAGGAATGGATAAGCCAAAACATCTATATATTTCAGCTCCGGAAAGTAAAATGAATAATTACAAGATAAAAATAACTTTTTATATACTACGTTTTTCACTTTCATTCAATTTTAATCACTTTTTAGTCGTTTCCACTATCCACAGACTTTATAAACTGCTAACTTTTATACTTTTTTAAAATTTTTCGCACAATATTTTTGTAAACCATCTAAATTCACATGTATTCTGTTTTCAAAATCGTCAAACGCCGTTACGCAAAAGTGCAAGCATTGAATTCGATCGAAGCGCCACCTTGCGGATTTTCCCCGAACTAACTTTCCATACAAAACAAAATTAACTGAAAAGGAATTCAAAGCTGCTTAAAGATAGCTAAAAGTATTAAAATAATGCATTGTCATCGTGTTCCGAGCTATTCTAAAAGTTTTAAATGTCTAGCTAGTCGGGAAGTTAGTTAAAAATCGATTGCAAGATTTGTACTGGACAAACAAGGAAGCGAGTTAATAAAAACGTGGTAAAAATGTAATCCATCGCAAAGCATTATGGTAACAAATTACTCGTTTTCCAATAAAACATGGATGTACGTAACAAATCTGAACAAAGAATAAGAATTAATTTCTCTGTAAAATATATTTCTCTGTAAGGTGATATCAATATATTATTGTTTGACCCATAAATGCTGATTTAGCAGAGAGAGAGAGGTGGGGATAGTACTACAGCAAAAGCTACTGGAAACATATTATAGATCCCTCTGAAAAGTGGGTTGTTATGGGTGGCACAAGAGAAGAGAACAGGAAATCAGTAGCATGAAAGCAATTACATCTTCTGATTTTTACAGCCTTAAATATTGGACATAGTTAATTTCCAGAAAATAAGGCGCTATCCCGTCATTTTGAAGCCTAGCATATAACCCCCTCCTAAACATCTTCTCCAGAAACGCTGTTTATTCCCAGGCTATTCTTTTAACAGCAACAAAGAAATAAGCAATGTAAAAAAACATAAGGAGGTCAATTTTTTAACAAAAAGCCTTTTTATTATGCAAACACATGGATTTGACAAAAAAAAAGTAATATTTGTTATGCATAGTAATGTTATTACCATAGGTATGAATATTCAGAATGACATCTTCTAGTGCACAAAGAAGCAAATAAATGACCATCATAGAGTTTATAAAACTGATGTCGAGCAGAAAGTCATGTATGTATTTCTTTGACTGTAAATTCAGTATAGTAAAAATTGTTATTAAAGTAAATGCTTTCTTTGCATAACATTAATAAGAAAATAAATTTTGCACAATCATCATTATAACCGAGATGCAGTAACAAGTAAAAAAAAGGTTTCACGTTTCAAAATTATTTATCACGTAAAATTGTATGTAGACAGATCTTATATTTTGTATTGTTTTATAAGTGTTTAAGAAAACAAAAGAGGAAAATATTTTTTTTTCTGCCAGTCACAAAAAAATTCAGGAAATCCACAGCTACCTAAAAAGGCATGTTACTGGCTTTACTGGTAAATAGTTTCAAAACCACTAGCAGGTTATGGGTGGCGCAACCGAACTTTCAAACTATGTGCCACCATATTTCTTGATGATTTATTATCCCATTGTCTGAGCAATGTATTCTGGGAAAATGTTGATGGTATAAGCCGCATTCCGAAATGCGTGAAATTTGAGGAAGTTCTGAGATAACGTGCTTCAATTTTTTAAGGTTTAATATGTCATCTCTCCTAAGAGTATTAAGCCAGTTGAATTATCATCACTAAATTTTCCCCCTTTTACTAGCGTATTTACAGAATTAAAACATAAATTGTGGAGGAAAGAAAAGAGTAATGTAATTCCTAAAATTTCCCATAATATCATCTAAAAGCAACATTACATTTACAACACTGGTTCTTAACCGGTAGTCCGAGAGATCCTACGAAGTGGTCAGCAAAATCGGTAGTTAAAAAAAAAAGAAAAAAAAAGTTTCATTGTTTCAATACTACAGCGAATTTCCACAATCCCCTAACCAAAAAAAAAAAGGAAGGAGAATCTGGTTACTCACCATAAATTTATGGGTTCATAATTTTTTTACATTTTTCACAGCTGAATTTTAGATAATTTTTAAATTACAAGATATTTAGGTGGTACGAAAATGCTGCATTTTTTTTCTAATTAGCAATATATTAGCATAATATTTTGGTGATTCATTGCTATTTGTCAAAGAGTTAGGGCAAATTGAATACATGGCATTGAAATTTTATCTGTAAATAAAATCCATTTGACCAAATTTTTTTATATGGATCATAATTTGAAAAGGTAGTTTTTAATTAAAAATGCAAAAAAAAAAAAAAATCTAAGTCCAACGATTCAATGATTTTTCAAAAATATTTCTAAGTTTCATAATTTAAAAAAGTGGGTTTATTAAAAAAGCTAAAAGAAAAACCCAAAATTTCCAATATTTAAGAATCATTTTTTCGAAAAAATTTCCAAGTTTCATAATTTAAAAAAGGGGTTTTTACTAAAAACCAAAAAATAAATCTAAGTCCAACGTTTAAAGGATTTTTCAAATTTTTTTCTAATTTTCATAATTTAAACAGGGGATTTTTATTAACAAAGCTAAAAAAAATTCAAAGTCCAGCGTTTTGAAAACACCGGTTAAAACACATTGGCGAGAATATTTCCACTCCTCAAAACAAGGTAAAATCACCAAAGTTGGCGCAAAAAAAATCCAAGATGGCGGCCGTGCACACAAATCTAGAGTAGTCCCAACGAATTTATAAAACTGCGCCCCCCCGCCCCCCCCCCAAAAAAATAAAAAAATAATAAAAAAATAATTCCCAAATTTTTTGTTCAAATTTTAAAAATTCCTGTATTTCTTCCATTTAGAGAGCGAAATAATCCCTGTTCTACTTTAAAATCTGTAATATATATTCTGAGACGTAGCGGTCAGTAATTTTAAAAATGTAATCTCAAATGTTTCGCTAATTTTTCCCTCTTCATAGGCTTTTATGCTTGATTTTGTGTTTACTGTTACGTTAAATTTCTTATTGTTTATAAGTTTATGTGTAACTTTATATTAAAGTTGTTAAAAACCCATTTTAACCACTAAAAAAGGTTGATTGGGAGTTGGTCCTCGACGAATTTTTCTTTGGTAAGTGGTCCTTGATCAACAAAAGGTTAAGAACCACTGATTTACAACGAAAGTTACGCGTAGCACTGAAAAAAATAACAAAATTTCAAAAATCTGCTTAATCTCACTGTAAAAATAAAGAAACAATCATGTGGAAGTCAACAGAGACAAGAAGGTCTTAAATTTTGAACCATACGTCCAGTGCTGCCATCTATGTGTTTAAATTGAAAACAGCTTGAATTCCGTTATTCAAACGACAAATACTAATACTGCAATGAAAAAGAAGTAACATTTTAATACAGAATGGAATGGTTTGACAGATTCAGTGATAGAAAAAAACCGCCATTCTACTTAAATTTTACGTAAACAGTAAGTAGTGTTAGGGAATACTAGAGTTTTATAGAAAGTAGAAAATGATTTAGATTATGGTATGTTCTGGTTGATTAAATTTTATTTCGCTAATGACATCAGAACCAAAAAATACCATTTTTGAGCGTTAATGTCTTTCTAACTCAATTTTAAACAAAGTTTTGATTAAATTTAATCACTCTATTCAAAGAAAAATTATTTTTAGTCTCCCTCTCTGCGAAAAGTGTATAAAGTGCGATGATGTGGAAAAGGAGGGACAAACATTTGACATTTTTCATTAAAAAAAACCCTCTAGAAAGCTGTAAAAAGTTTCTTTTTTGAGGTATTGATGGGAGGGAAAGGAAGATACGAACACTGGTAGCATCCTTTGGCTTTACCGGAGGGATAAATTCGGCACTATTCAATTAAAATAATTAACCCTGTTACAGAAATTCCCTTACATAACTTCTATATTTATAGCTATAAACAGCTATCACCTTATAAGTGTCATCAACTAATTTATAAAATAATAGACCATAAAAGAACAGACCAAATAGGGACTGTTTTTTTAAGGGTGTTTTAAATCTAATCATCCCAAAAATAATATCAACAGTCTTTCAAGGAAAATGACCTTTTAAACAGTGGTATAATGCACTTAATATTTTTCAAAAATACTTTTATTTTTGCTCTCTATACTTGAAGGATGTTAACTGGAACAAGAGTTGAATTTGTGTGCTTTATATAAATAAAGCATTGTATTTACGAAAACATTGTTTATTAAGTAGGCTGCATGCTCCTCGTAAAAAAAGTCTCTTCTACCCTAATTTTAACCCAACGAGTAGTAGTATTAAATAGAAGAAAAGAATCAAACTTAAAGACAGACGTTCCAAAGTCGGACATAGCGGGAGTCAGATGAAACAATGTCCGAAATATAACTTTCCTAAACTCTCAATGTTAGAGGCAGATGCATTCAGGGCCTGTGATCCCTTCTAAAAGTCACGGAGTGTTTAGACAAATATCTAAACTTCGTAATTTTATAAGATACATCCAACGATGATCACCTAATGTCGTAAATATAGCTATCGTATAGAAAAATACGAACAGGAACAAAATCCCAGATTTAGAGAAGAAAATTCTTTCCCAGTAGCGAAATCAAATTCCTGATCCCATTTAGTTTGCATTCTATTTTTTTTTATAGGTTCTACATCAAAATACCGGGACATAGATATTTAGGTACACTTTTCAAACGCCAGATGTTTATAATTCAGATGGTTTCTAGTTCCAAACTGACAAAGCAGTGCATTTAAAAGGTACAAGAGTATTTCCCTGTTATTAATGCTAGTTTTACTTTCCTGCATTACAATATTCTAATTGCCGCAAATAAACTCCAAAGCATGGATTATAGGCATATCATAATGTTCTAAATGTTGTTCGTTTGTTTTAACTATACCCCATTTATAAATATGTAACTGCTATGTACAGGTTTGTTAGTCGTCCCCTGCAAGAATGTACTTGTATAAATCATTGAAAAATCCTCAAACTTATTGAAAATGCTTAGAAAAGTGGTTTCATTGATTGAGAATACTGACTGAGGCAATCAATTAAAAATTATTCAAGAATTTTTTTTTTCAAATATCTTAAAAATATTTTGCAAATATAGGATTCAAAACTTATTGTACTTGCAAACCAAGCTTTGGACTTTTGAATGATATAAAACCATATATTAGAACATGAAATTACAAATTAAATATTACGGCTTTACTCAGCAAATTACATATCCCCTTTACATGTAAACTAAGAAGGTCCAATACTGAATGCTAAGGATTTAAATTATTGAGGTTCTAAATTCAATAAATTATAAAATTTTGCATTCATACATAAAAGTTCTGACTTATTTTAAGGTTTCTATTCTACAAATATCTGCATCAATTGGCATTAGTTTTCTACTTTTGCTTTTATTTCAACGTATAACTATTGAAACAAGGTAAAGAGAGAAAGTGTATTTGTTCGTCTAAAACTTTAACATTTTTGTACCTTGATTTTCATGGGAGTCATACTACTCAGGGACAAAAACGGTTGTAAAATTTTATTTTAATTTAATGTTTCTTTAGGGCCATAACATATTGCATTTTACGGTACAGGTTCCAAATCTTTATTCAGTTATCACAAAATGCAGAAAACTATTTGCTGAAAAATTGTTTAATATTTGTGAACAGAGAAAAAGTAAATTCTAAACGAAGATGTATTAGTATGGTGTCGTATTTTTTCAATACTTCCTAAAAAGCGTAAAAGTGGCCTTTTGTTCTGTCTATTGTGCTTCAGAGAAACACTTATATTTGTAAATGGAATATGAATTATATCAGTTCTAAGATACTATTTTTAGGTCATAATTTTCAAAGACATTAGAAGTCTACAAATATTACTCTCGAACTGATTAGCTTCTCCTTAGTGACTAAGTACAGAAGACCCGTGTTCATGTACTTTAAACTTTGAATTACAATTAGAAAAACTACAACGAAAATATCCCCTTTTACAGATAAAACTGCAAGTAAAATCCTTTTTTGTATTATCGGTCTATTTTGCACATTTCACTCATAGTTTTGCACCAGCTTTATTCAAAACTCATTAATCTAAATTCATAAAAATGAAAACTATATAAAATGATTAAAATGTTAAAAAATTTCTGAAATAATTTTTTAAACCTTTTGATCTCCTTTAAAATAAACAAAAAACCTAATTACACTGTTAGAAAGTAATTTATTGCGAAAAAAGTTAGTTAATCAGACATTACAAGTTTAATAAATCTGAGCATATGGTGAGCCCACTAGTAGATGGCAGCACCATAAGTATGTTGAAGCTTTGAATAGTTTTGACAATAGTCAATAGATGGCAGCACCAGATTCTCGCTTGCGGTTGCTAGCAGCGTTTACGGAATGATTTGATTTATGGTATGTTTACAAAATGACCTGAAATAACTAAAAAGTAAAGACAGAATCACATTCTTTCACGTAATACATTTAAAGCAGTTTTGGAGAATGTTGTTTTTAAACTGAGACACCATAAACTAGTCTGAAACGTTAATTATGGTTCATATAACATTGCATGTTTCAATTAACATGTTAAACTATGGATTTTTATTTAAATTTCAGTTTCAATAGTTACACTACACTGAATTCCCTGTAGAATAAATACATTACAATTAATTACTTTCACTTATTAGCTAATATAAGGATATATTGTACTTTATAACGCTTCAAAAAGAAAAGAAAAAATGATAGATTTTTTTTTTTTTTAAACATCCTAGCATTATGTCACATAAAAGAGAAAAATGTTTCCAATGAAGTATTTATTTACAGTTTTATGTTTCAAAATATTTGATTAATAACTTAAAATACAGCAAATAGTTGCAGCAAAAATATTTCATTTTGTCAAATAACTTTTTTAATTATATTATACACGATTTCAATTATTTCAATTTCTAATGTGATTTGATTAAACAAGGATGTTTTTCTAAAAAACGTGACGAAATTAAAAAATTTGATTTCGGGTCACGTTTATTCTAGTAGTGTAAATTAATAAAGACGATGGATCCAACAATTTGTTATCAGCACCCCCAAAGCTTAGAAAGAAAATTATAAATATATATAAATATATTTATAATGATGCGTCTATTTTTAAGCATGAATACATAAATGAGTAAAGGACTTTGTACTCCAACAAAAATTTCACATTAATTTCTTCCACCATCTTAAAAATTAATTATTATGCATGTCTACGACTAAACATTAAATGCGTGAATGTGTGTGTGTTAATGTAGCAATGTGCTTTGCTGAAGGTCATCAATTAGTCCTAAAGCATCAAACAAATATACAGGAAAACTATATCCACCTATATATTGTTCCAATCTTTGTGAAGCAAAAATAATGCTGTCAATTGTGTTTTCATGTGGAAAATCTGCCTTCCCACCCAAAATCATAATACGTTGCATACAACGTTTAACTCTTCAAATTTTAAATTTAAATCTATGAAATCTAAAATTTAATCTATATTTTAATATTAATTTATATTTTAATCTATGAAATCTTTAAATTTTAATCTAATCATATTCGACAAATTAAGTGTTAATTATCACTTCAGACATTAATTTTGAAATACATTTAAGTTTTAAAGGTGCTACCAAAACAATTTTCGCAGCAATTTTTCCTTACCTGCAATCCTGGATACTCGTGCTTTTATATCATTTAGACAACATATAAAGCAATACCACTATCCACGTATAAAGGAATTACCTTTCTCTACTTTTAGTACTCGTAGGCATATAGATATTCGTTAACTCTGTATGCAAAGTCAGGAAATTCTAGCCAATAATATAATTCCAAGCTAGAAAAAAAAAGGATTATAAATTTCGTCCACCAAAGGAATTTAGGAGCGTTCAAAACATACTTCACCAGATTTTCCCCCGAATAATTTAAATTTAAAAATATTTGGATTAAAAAAAAATGCCCCAAGGTGTAGAATTTCTTTCTCTATTAAGGAGTACATTTTTTTTAAATCGTTAAATCGATGTCGACAATCCTTGGACACATTTTCTCCATAGGTTAAAATTGAGATGAGTGAATCCAATAGGCTTCGTACACAGCAGCGTTAATTATGTGTGCTAATAGCTTTATTCTTTGGGAAATGTCAACAAGCGGACCCCAAAATAGTCACAAAACATTGTCACAAAACATTATCTAATCGGATTCCTTCAGTGCCGTAATTATAAATATAATTTAACAGCATTTTATATTCTTGATCCACTTACTTCCATATTATACTACTAGCCGGGCTTCGCCCGGCTATACTAAGGCTTTGCCCAGCTATCGAATAACTTGACACTCGATTCACAGTTCACTTGAATTTAAATTTTTTTTCACTTTTAATTGCCAAAAAATCCCCCAAAAAACAGTACATCTTCAAATGATCTATTTATGATTAAAAAGTTTGAATTAAAAGTAGAAAAAATAGAAAAATAATTAAAAATTAGACACACGATGAAACATTTCCTTTCAGTGATTCATTTTTTAGTGAGAATCACGCTGTGTTTACATCGTAAAATATGGCGGTTACGTTTTGTTCGGTGGAATTAGAATTCGTTCATTTAGAATTGAAATATCTCTAAAACTATTTAAGTAACAGAATAAGTGTAAGCAAAAAAAAATTATGAGCTTTTAAAGCTCTTTCCAAATATGTAACATTTATGTACTTTCATGAAAAAAAATACATCGATTTCTACATTTTCAAACATGGCCGAATTTCATAACGAATGCCATACCGGAAACGGTCGACCCGGAATTGTTCTCCGTTTCCGGCCGACAGACAAAGGTTTCCTTTTGCTTTTATAGATCCTAAACACATAGTGCAAGGGGTAAGAATTACGGCCTGTTCTTCATCAGAGAAAAAACGTAGTTTTAACGTAAATAAATGGGAGATCTCAAAGTTAAAAAGAAAATTATAGCAGGATCATATTTAATATTATCGTGATCTCATAAAAATTTCAATCTTTCATACCGTAAAATCTTGAGTATAATACGCACTTTTTTTTCACATTTTAGACCGCAAAAATAAGGGTGCGTATTATACACGTGTACAAAAAAACGTAGTTTTAAACATTGAATAAACGAGAAACAATAAATGAGCTGCATTCTAGTGAAAGTGATTAAGACTGATAATTTCACAGTATTGTTTGTTTTGAATTAAAAAATTTAATTTTTTTTTCTACCGAATTTGACGTTTTCGTTTATTTTTATTACAAATTTTATTTATGTTAATAAATATATGTGCAATTTTGAAATAAAATACTGAAAAGTTTTGGGTGCGTATTATAGTCTAATTTTAATTTTTTCCGAAAATTTCACTCAAATTCAAGTATGCGTATTATACACGTGTGCGTATTATAGTCAAGATTTTACGGTATGTATGGAGAAGAATGCTGAAAGGTAAAATTATAGGCTACATTGAGAGCTCCCAGTACTCTAGAATAAGCTGTTCTTTACAATTATCTCAGAAAATAAGTTCCTTATTTCAGAAACGGAACAGAATAATCTCATAAACAAATATTGCCCGACTGTTATCTCGAATCTAAAATTAGCAGTAATAACAGATAACAGGTGTTACTTTACAGTCTAGTACCCGACATAATATTTCAAGTTAAGAGGATAACGGTTTTGTAATAAACGCATACAAGTGGTAGCTGTGGAAAATGTTAGAATAGCATTATTAAATTCACATCATTAATGCAAAAACTAACTAATGTCCTCAACATCAACGAAAACATGTTTATTTCAATTAGAGGAACATTGTACGACGCTAAACGACTGATAATTTTAAGAAAATCTAAGCAAATCCAGATAAAATATTGCTGAAAACAAATTTTCTTTCTGAGGTCAATATTTTTTTTTCTATTGTGGCAGAAAACTATCCTTTGGATATTTACCCACACACGCCCCAATTTCTATTGGCTACATTATTATCCAATAGGAATATCCACTACGTAAACCAACATTGCTCCAATGAAAGAACACCACCGGAATATCCATGTCTTTAGCGGAATTCGAACTGGGGTTATTGTATACTAGCCGGGGTTCGCCCTGCTATCGAATCACTTGACACTTGAATTTAAATTTTTTCACTTTTAATTGCCAAAAAATCCCCAAAAAATCAGTACATCTTCAAATGATCTATGTATGATTAAAAAGCTTGAATTTAAAGTATGAAAAATAGGAAAATAATTAAAAATTAGACACACGATGAAACATTTCTTTTCAGTGAGAATCACGCTGTAAATGAATCTCGCTGTGTTTACATCGTAAAACATGGCGGTTACGTTTTGTTCGGTGGAGTATGCATTTAGAATTGATATATCTCTAAAACTATTAAAGTAACCGAAATAGTCCTCAAATTTATTAATCTAATATTTTATCATTATAAGTAGATTACTTTCACGATGAAACTGTATCTGTTTCTGTTGTGAAGTTAAAACGTGGCTTTTTCCTTCGATCTAGATTTTGAATGTCGTGATTTAGAAAACATGCCCACCCTTTGAAAAACATTTTAAATTTTCAAAATTTGACCATAGTAAGTCTGTTTTTGAATATAAGATACTTCATAGCAATTTATTATCCGATATTGTATTGATAAAAATAAACAATTTAAATATAATGAGATGATTGTTTTAAATTATATTGAATTTATATGTGAGGTATTTTTCAGAAAATTGCAAGTCTAATAATACTTATGGTCCTATCGTAATATTACAAGAAACAGGTTTGCCCATAGGAAAGATATTCAATTTAATAAGAGGTACATTGATCTAAGATGAGCAGTTTATGATTCAAGAACATTCAAACAAAATAAATGAAAACTGTTTTCATAAAAGTTATTTAGTAGTATATATAAATATTATTAGAGGAAAGTAAGATAAAAAAAATTTCAAGATTAAAATGTCTAAGATACAAACTGTAAGAATAAAGTAGAGATTACATAATGTAAACTGTTAAGTTTAGGAGGAAGACAGAAAGGTTTCCCCATTATTGCAACATACCATTAGAGCGATATAAGCTGCACAATAGAAAATGCGTGAAAGGATTATCCGAGATTTAAAAAACAGTTTAA
>OU015490.1:194854525-195012025 GCA_907164885.2 Dolomedes plantarius | reverse complement strand
TGATGATCATCAATTACGAATTATTATACAGTCGAACCCCGTTATAACGAACTTCAAGGGACCAAAGGTTTTGCTCGCTTTATCCAACGGTTAGCTATATCAGAACGTTAAAAAAATGCTAGAGTTCACAAACTGTATAACTCATTAGTTGCAATGTGTATTCAATAATGATGAATTAAAAAAATAATAAAATATATTAAAAAATGATCATTAAGGAATTAAATCGACTAAAATCAATTACATTAAACTGACACAATACTAATTCAATAACGTACAATAGGAAAATGGCGGGACCAAAATTTTCATTCGTTACATCGGTGAGTTCATTATATACCGGGTTCGCTATAAAGGGGTTCGCCTGTACAAGTAATACATCAATGTGATACATCAATGAACCATACGCAAATCGAAAATTCCATATTCAAATTACCTCTTGGTGTTTTAACTATAGATTATCAAATTCATATTTCTGTGTTCTGTTTTCTTTTGTTTTTCCGTATGAAAATAGGTCTTAAAATTTAATAAACCACTGGTCTTAAATTAATTACTCAAAAGACTAAAACTTTTCTTAAACGTCTATACTTGCATGTTTTACTTAAACGACTTCATCTGCGAAAATCAGAAAAACACTCATTTGCTAACCATGATAAGAAAAATTCACTGTGGCATAATATAGATTGAAGATATGCGATGTCTAACTCATGCTCCTTAAGGAAAAATTGGCAAAAAAAGTAGGAGAAAATAAAATTTTTGCAAATTTTTTCTCTCTTGACAGCTAGAAAAATTTGCCAAACTATAATCTTCTACAGCATACTTAGTTTTCAATTTTTTTTTCTTACTTGATTTTTTAATTTTTAAAGTGTAGAATAAAGACATGATAATTTACATTTCTCGAAATTAAACAAACTAAGTACAATAATTTCAGTACAAACATTCTACGATACAATGTTATTAACTTTTTTTTAACATATAATGATTCCTAAAACGATATAATGCCATAGCAATTAAAGTAGAATTCTTAAAACACCTTTGTCAGATTTGAAATACTGCATTACACATAAGCAGTTTCTTTTATTTCTTTCATTAAAAATTGCTCCTACAAATTAAATAAATACTAAATAATTTTATATTAAATCATTTATAATAATTAAAATAAATTAACTATAAATTAAATAAAATTAATTAATAAAATATATTTATTAATAATACAGGTAACCCTCCTATTACACGGCAGATAGGTTCCTAGAAAATGCAGTGTTGTGTGAAACCGTGTTATATCAGACCCACAGACAGTTCAAAAAAGGGGGGTTACGTTCTGAAAACTTATTAAAAACATTTTTTTTTAAATATTCCATATAAGCAACTTAATTTTTATTAAAAATATAAATTTACGCATAACACAAAATGAAAAGAAACAAAAAAAATTCATTTAATGCGACCTTAATTTAATAAATTTCTTCTTCATCACCGCTCAGTACAATCAAACGAGAACGTTTTTTTTGATTGAACGATATCACCTTCACTTTCAGAACCTTTTTCTTCATTTAGATTTTTTGCACCTTCTATCCTCTTTAAAAAATCTTTAATTTTGGTTGATTTGCTGGTTCTTACAAGGTCATTGTAGATTCACGGTATGGAGATAGACAATTTTGCAGCTCCCATTTGAATTTTCGGCTTCTTTCAGCGGAAGGGTCTGCATTCAGGAAAAATAATTCAAGGTTTTTAGCTAAGGTTAGGCATTCTTGTAATTTTATAGAGTTATAAATGAATAAATTATGGTTTGTTTATACATTTTCATGTGAAGCCACTATATTTCATTATTCTCTCCCGTCATTATTTTAGGGTAATTTAGTTCTTAAATGTGTTAAACAAAAATCCTGTTATCCAGTGCTATAGAAGTACAGTGCTGTACAAAGGTTTTCGCAATATTTTGATCGTGTTAGAGCGAAACTGTGTTACAGGTTGCAGTGTTATACGAGGGTTCCCGCAATTTATCTTATCGTGTTAGAGCAAAACCGTGTTGTACAATGCCATGCTGTAGGAGGGTTACCTGTATATATATTTAATAATAAAATAATATATTAAGTCATATTAAACAAATAATAAATTATTTATAATTTTATATTAAATATTAATTATTTAAAAAATTCATCACACGATTTAATTTCTGTATATTTAATCGTGTGGTGAATTTAATAATTAATAATTAATATTTAATATAAAATTCCTCTAAAAAATGTATTATTAGTTTAATTTTATTTAATAAATATATTATTTTATTATTAAATATTATTAAATATTATATATATATATATATATATATATACACGAGGGCCATTCTTAAAGTAAAGAACGTTTGTTTCTCTAGTCATTTTTATTCAAGATAATGAAAGAAAAGATATCAAAATGTGTTGCAAAATAAGTTATCTATTTTTCTACATAGTCGCCGTTCAAATTGAACCATTTGTCAAAGCGCTGTACCAGCTTTCCTATGCCTTCTGCATACTCACTTGCCGCCAAGTTTTTGAACCACTCACTAACTCCTCTTTCAGTTCATCATCATTTCCATAGTGGTTTCCGCCCAAAAAAATCCTTCAATTTTGTAAAAAAGATAGTAGTCACTGAGGGCCAAGTCCGGCCTATAAGATGGGATGTTCAAAAACTTCCCAGTTAAATGGATGAAGCAATTGCTTCGTCAACGCAGCAGCATGTGGACGCGCGAAGAAGCACAATGCCGCTGGACAACAATCCACGCCGTTTGTTTTGAATGGCACGGCGTAGTTGGTGAAGGGTCTTCACTAGGTTACGGCATTTAAACACAATGCACCATTTTCAACCTGAAGCTTCATTCATAACATTTCCATAAACTTCAGGTATCTGTCTATAAATTTCAATAGGGGGAACGTGTTTTTGTATTCAGGAAGCGTATTAGCTACGAACCTCACACTTGGCGGGATCCTTAATTTTGTCACCCATTTTAAAATAACAAAAATAAACAGCAAATGACCGCAGCTGCTCGCTGTTAGCGTCAAACTGGTGGGAATGATTTGGTAAGTAAATTTCACGGCAGTGGGGGTGGTGGGAGAATTACGCGGCTCGTCAAATCAAAACGTTCTTTACTTTTAGAATGGCCCTCGTATACATATATAATAGTTCCCATCATGTTAAATATACAGAAATTTAATCGTGTGATACACTAGACTTTTAGTCGAGTAAAGAGAATGCAACCTAAAAATAAGTTTAGAACAACCTATTAACAAAAAATGCATTTGCGCAAAAATAAATCCTATTTTGGTTCTGTAAACTAATGCGGAACTATTCTAAGCCTAAACATAACGGACGATATATTTTTATTCAAGGTAGTTATTCATATGTGATGTCACGGCCAAAGAGCTCAAATGAGACATATAGCATGTCATTCATGCTTTAAGTAACTATTTTCGTCGTTTTCCTGTCTGAGGGCAAAAATTCATTAGTTATGACGAAAATAAAACATTGAACTACGAAAACAACACACTGAAAGCTTTCGATCTCTGAAATAGCATTTCAGAGATAATAATGAATTTCCTTAAAACACCTGTACGGGATCAGCGTCACGAAAATGTGATGACATTTGAAACAAATTCACCATTTCCTGTCTAAATTTAATGATAAACATACTCTGAAGCGTAACTAAAAATACCTATAATGAGGTAACCTGTGAAAGGGTGTTAACGTAGCCTTTTTAAATATGTTTTTATTTATATGATAAGAAACGCTTTTTTTACGGTTATGCTATTGAGCATTGTTTTTGCTGTATTGAGCACAAATAAGAATTTTTGAAAGCACAAAAAAAAATAAGTGAGGCACGATAAATATTAATATGTTAATAGGAAAGACCTTTCATCCCTTCAGTGGGTCGATAAAATGAGGACCAAGCATGCTTGGGAACTAAACTCTGGGGGTCCCACGTCAGGTTGACCACCTGACTGAGACATATGCTGTATGGCACCCCAAGCCCACGGTTACGAAAGCGGAGATGGGTACCGCCGGCCCTGGTCCACATCGGACTGTTGCGCCGTGAGTTTAAGTTTAATAGGAAAGACAAACATTTCACGTTTAAGATAAGAATACCTTTTCATATGTGAATAAAAACCTCCTTCGTTAGGACATATTGAAGAGTTTTAAAATTTATTTCAGTCTTTGGATTCGCTCACTTCAATGTTTATGAACGTATGGAGAAAATCTGACCAAGGATTGCCGACTTGGATTTAAAGATTTTTTTTTAAATTGTACTCCGTAATAGAGAAAGAAATTTTACATCTTGGTGCATTTTTCGTTTTTTCTTAAATGCAAATATTTTAAAATTTAAATTATTCGAGTTAAAAATCTGGTATAGTGTGTTTTAAACGCTCTTAAATTCCTTTGGTGGACGAAATTTAAAAAATGAATCCTGTTGCAAGGTGCAGAAAAAGTTCAGGCTATCTAAAAATACCATTTTTTATTGGATTATCAGCATTTATGTTGCTGTAAAAAGTAGACAAATTTTCTCCATTGGTTAATACTGAGGTGAGCGAATCCAATAGGGTTAGTACACAGCAGCCTTAACTTCGTGATACGTGTTACAGATAAATTTAAACCATAAGTTTTTAAACCATACAAAAAGGTTTTATTTAAACCAAATTATTAGCATTCCAGAAACTGCAATCGAGAGGTATTACAGAACCAAATATTTTAATAACTTTATCTTTAGAATGGGCGGTATTTGTTGAATGTCCTTCCTTGTCGTCAAATCACGAGCGTCATCTCAAAAAAAAAAAACATCGACGAATAAATGTTTTATTTTTCCCTATCCGTTCAAACAATAAAATAAGCCCACTTCCTCGCTAGAGGAATGGAGGAATTATTTTCATCGCATTTAAATTGTTGTAGATTTTTATCGCCTGAGGTGACGCCTTACGCGAAGGTCAATTTTAAATGCGACCTGCTGTCAAGGACTTTTTCTCAAGCTATTATTTCATTAGGATCTCACACCGATGTTTTCCTATCTGAAATGCCACTATCACACGACATTGTTGTAAAGAATTGTAAAAAAATGCTACCATACGAATATAAGCACATCCTTGAAGTAATTTAAGAAAATTGAGAAGAAAATGCATAAAATAATTGAAAAAAATGCATACAATATAATCTATTATATAAAATATCAATAGTGTATTATATTAAATAGACTATTATATAGTCTATTATATAAATAGTCTATTATAAAATAGTCTGTTATGAGTCTATTATAAGTCTATTAAATTATAGTCTATTATAAGTCTATTATATTATAGTCTATCATGAGTCTATTATATAGTCTATTATGAGTATATATAATTGTCTATTATGAGTCTATTATATTATAGTCTATTATAAGTCTATTAAACCTATACCTCGCTATACGGCCGCTCTTTATACGGCATTTCGCTATAACGGCCTTCTTTAATTATGGCTTTTTTCGATTTACGACCCACAATGTTTCGTTATACGGCCACAACAGCGGAAAGTGATGATGCCAGCATATTATAGCTTAGTGATTCTTCATGTTAATGTCTGTCATCACATTAAAACAGTTTTTAAACATTTTATTTTATGTTTTTTATAATATGTATACATATGTGCATACGATTTCTTTTGTTTTTTATTTATATTTTTACTTTTTGAATTTCTGTTTATTATTACATTGTTTTGTATTTTTATATTTATGTAAGCATTTTTATAGGAAATAAAAAGAATAAAATGCTTTATGAACTAAAAACTACATTATTTATAAAAAATTGGAACAGATCCAATTATATTTGTATTGGTTTGTATCAAAATAATTGATTCGTTATACGGCTTTTCGTTTTACGGCCAACTTTTCCGGAACGTATCTAGTCCGTAAAGCGAAGTATGGGTGTACATTATAGTGTATTATGAGTCTATTATATAATAGTCTATTATGAGTCTATTATGTAATCTATTACAGTCTACGTGCATTTTATATGCATGCAAAATAGTCTATTAATAGTCTATCATATAAATAGTCTATTACATACAGTTGAGTCCTAAAAAAATACTAAAAACTGCCGCGTACTAGACACATTGCCAATGTGTTTCCTTCATCTTTTTCTACACATCTGTCATCCTAGTATCTGTGTTTGTCATGTAGTCAAATGTGCTTACTCCCTTCTATCCTAGCGGGATTCATAGCTGAAAGTTAAATTTTTTTACTAAAGACAATAGATAGAGGGGGCTTATCCCTTTATCCCATGGTCATATCTCATAAGAATTGTATATACATAGAAAACAAAGGATTAATGAGTTGCTATATCTTTTAAAATTACAAAGACTTGGTTGCATACTTGGTAAACTTTGATCTAAGAAATCAATCACCATATTGATAGATGTACATTAATATCCCAATTATTGGTGCTAGCTAATACACGTAGCAAGGAAAACCGAAAAAACTACATAATTAACAAATGGCCCACTACATTTAAAGTGGACTATTATAAGCTTAAAAATAAACTACATGCAGTAATTATATAACTAATCAAAGTAACGAAACACATAAATTTCCATCTTTGAAAAGTCTGTCATATTGCTGCATTGTTTTCCAGCCATATTGCCATTCTATAAGACAATTTTATGTCACTCATACTATATTTTTGGAAATAATTTTATTGTATATATATATATATATATATATATATATATATATATGCCTAAGTCAGTTTTTTCCAAGAAGATTTTGTTTGCTTATGTCTCGGCTTTAAAAAAAATATTATTTTCAATGTAAGAAGTTCCCAAGTCTGTACAATGGTTTAGAAAACACTTTTAAAGCATCGGACAGGCTTGAGTACTTCTTACATTGAAAAATATATTTTCTTTAAATAGACATAAGCAAACAAAGTCATCTTGGAGAAAACTGACTTAGGCACTTCTTGTACCAAGCCACAGATATTTAAACAAACTACAAAAGTTCTAACTTAGAAAGTTACTGGACGATCTCTTAAAATCAAACGTAAAATTTTCTTTATATAAATCTATATTAAACAAAATTTGTAAAAATTGAAATCTCAGGTAAAGCTTTCTGAGATGATCAATAAACAATCTCTTTAAAGGAAAGGTAAAATTTCATTTATTTCTTCAGCAGAGACTCTGCATTTAAATCTGATGTATTTGAAAGAAAGTTACAACCCGAAATCTTACGTAATCGGAAAACGAAAGCAAAATTACCTTTACATGTAAGTCTAAATTACATAGAATGTGTCTGTGGAAACATATCTCCTTCAGGTCCTGTTGCGAATCTGATTAAATTCCTCCATGAGTGTAAGAATTTCAAAAATCATTACGTTTGCATGAAAGAAGGGAGCATTAAATCTTTGGATCCAAGGTCAAGGTTAAAGATACCTAGGAAAAGAAGGGAAGTATATCTCTATTTTCTTGGGTACGCCCTACTTAGGAGAGTCTGTCTTTCATTTTTTAAAAATACAAAGTTTCAGAAACCTAGCCATTGTTTTTATGTTTCAGTGTCTAAATCAAAACGATTAAAACTCTTTACATGGTATAGTTCAATGATCCCAATTAAGATTTCATATGCTAATTCAAATAATAATCATTGTAACCAGATTACTTGGAGATCTCCCCCGGTCAATGACTGGTACTTTGATGTCTGCCCTGGTATAGCTCTTATCTTCAAGGATGATACAGCTGAGCAGACTGCAATCTCTGGGTTTGCCAGTGGCCACTTGAGGTGCTTAAAATTCGATAGAAAAACAAAACTTTTCCCACTCGTAAAAAAGTGTAATAAGGAGCACGTCACTCCTGGTCACATCCTAACTTGCTTAAACTTATCTACGGAGGACTTTATTACCGATCCTCGCCTAATAATGGACCTACTGAAGATATATGGGCTCATGGACTCTGGTCTATCGCCGCTAGACCAAGCGGGATTAGAAACAACAACAAATAATAATAATAGTGATGAAAGGAATTATCTCTGGAGAAACATAATCACCAAAAAACACTTATTTAAATTCCACGTGTTTTTTTCTCCATCTTGCTAAGCCTACCCAGAGACGAACAGACGTTGAATTTGCGAACAGCTTTCTATGTTTGATGTATGAATGAAACAATAAATCAAAATTTTTCAGGTATCTTGGATTAAAATAAAATTGCCTTTAAACACCACCTTAATCGGTATCCTTATCTCATTTTTCTCTCTACTTAAGTCCGCAATTGGGGATATCTCTGGAATCGTCACACTACCCTATTTTTAACGCCATTTTAGTTATTTAAATTTTGAAGCTGCTACATGAAGGCGATATGCTAGGTCAACGTAATATTGGCTGTTATCTGGAGGCATTGTATCCATGCCGAAGTGCTATGCGTGTACATAATCAACATGCAACATATATCCATTAGAAACCACATCGTTGGAGATTTGGATCCCATTACCCGAAAGTCCCACTGGTCGCATTGGGCAATCCAATATTCTGAGCTTTCTCCGGAGACAACGCATTTAAATGAAAAGTTGCATCTCATTATAATATCGCATACAATATTATCTCCATAAACAATCGCCCACGGATAAAAAAAAAAATTCACCTCCTTTTTTTACACACAATATGAACTACGCCTTCATAAGGGAGAAATTCGGCTTTAAATCAGGCAATCACGCCGTACGTTCTCCGGTTTTCATGGCCAAGAGTAAAAGTAACTAGGCACGAAGTGGGCCATAGTGAAGTACAATCCGACAGCCGTTTCTCAATCCAGGGTTACTTGCCAGTCGATATTTCACATCCTACGCGTTTCCTATCTACGTTTCCGTCTCTAATACCACTACAGAGATCTCCGTTAGCTTGAAGATAATGATGGCAGTAACACAGTAGCCTCTCTGGAGGGCTTTTCAGTTCTACCCACATCTGATGGAGGGTTTCGGAGACGGCATTGCAGGAAGGGCCCGTTTAAGTACCTCGCAGTTACTGGACTAACTACACGCTCGGCACACCCTTTTATTAAATACCACGATAATATGTATTGAGAGCTCCGAATAGCTGATATCCCGTCGGGTTTGTGATCTGGTGTTTATTGCAAAAGCGGTGTTGAAGCAGGATCTCGGAATACGAGTTAGTCTAGATTGTTTAAGCAAGGTTATACTAGATTTACGCTGTGGCACATACCTCGGGGGAGGGAAAGCATATAAAAGAAAGAACCAAGAAAGAAACGTGTAATTAGGAACTTAAATAGATCGAAAAAGGGAAGAAATTCTTTAGTACTACAGGAAATGATTTGCTTTTTTAAATTCCAAAATAAATTTCAAAAGACTATAATAAGTAGTTTTGGTTTACGGTATGCAAAGATGGTATTTTATTACGCTTTTATGGTAATATAGCATATATCAGGAAGGTACCGAATAATCAAATATCATTACGTTCTATCATCATGAATACATTTCACAGACACATCTCTTTTAAATAAATTACACAGCTAAATAATGGCTGACTTAAATAACGATTTCTGAAACAAAACCATCGCAAAACTCAAACTAGGAATTAAACGAGTTGTTTTCTAGTAAAAAATGTCGATTTTGTTTCAAACAAAACCGTGCACAGTGTAAATAAAGTAAACAAATAAAAGTGTGTTGTTTCCAATCGCTAATCTGCGGCCGATCTGCTTAAACGAGAAAAGAAAGATGATATAACCTGGAAAAAAATCAGCATGGAACTGAAAATTATACTTCATTTTTGTTTCTTAATATTTACACAGAAGTTAAACAGAAAATAATTCTTTCGCTCGCTATTTTTTTAGTGACTCTTATCTATGTAATAAAGGAAGATTATAAGTCCATGAGAAAAAGAACTATAACTTTTACAAGAAGAGTAAGATTTAGCCTCAAATGATTATTAAAAGGTTATTAAACACTTTCTTCCCATATTTGTATTCACAGGTAATTTTACTGCCTGAAGATTATAACTTGAGATTCAATTTTTAAAAAAATGCAAAATACATAACTTTATCTGTGGCAAAGTTAATGCATCATCTTTAAGAAATCCGCATTAAAAGAAAGTGTGTGAGAGAGTAAGAAAATAGTTATCTTTCACAAAATTTAATAGACAAAGATATTAAAAAATAGTCGTTATATAGATACTGAAAAGAGAAATTGAATCAGCACATGTGCTCAAACTGTTATGGTCATTTGCTACATTGGAAAATAATCTGTAACGGTTAAAGTCGATCGTTCAAAAATAATAAGGCCTACACACCATACGGCCCGCTGACCGCATGTGGCCCGCCAGCACTTACTCTGTGGCCCGGGAAATATTTTGTGAAGACGCCTAATATAAAAAATGTAAAAAATACGGAATATTATCTTTAGATTTATAATACTACAAATGGAACATATAAGTATTGAATATTAATATATATTAAATTTTTAACATGAGTGATTTTTTTTGTTAGATAAAATATTTTTCATATATACACACATATATGTATATACATAATATATATATATATATATATATATATATATATATATATATATATATATATATATATATATATATATAAACCCCTTAATGGCTGTTTTTGCAAAGGGGTATGAAATTTCCCATTCTAAAGAGGGAATCGGAAAAATGGGCCCCGTAAGCTAAAGATTAAAGCAATATGGCCCTCATCAGATTCAGAGTCGTGCAGGCCTGGTCTAAAGGATATCTGCATGACTAAAATGAAGTATTGGGTTCAATACTTTAGCCTGGGTGGTTTGTAAAAAGAAAGTGTGTTTGTTTAGCATTAAAACACTGCCAAAGGCAACTATAGCACAGTTTCATTTCATTTCTTCTTTTCAAAACATTCCACTCGTGATAACACAGAAAAAAAAATCGACATTCTTCTGCTCTTTTCCATTATTCAGCCAAAGAAATCTGCATTGCGGAGAGCGGCAAACTGTAAAAAGGACCAACGAAATGCATGTGCCACAAACCCCATTTTCATTGTGAGAACTCAAAAACGCGATCGGTGCACAAACCGGTCGCTCGTGGTAAAGGTTCGCCCTCCTGCATATTTATGGCCTATGTAAGTGACCGACGGCAGGCAGCAGCATCCTAGAAGATCTTGTTTTGGAGCACTCTTCTGCGATGGTATGCAACCTGGGTGTGTATTAATTCCGAAGGGATGAGTCAGTTGAAAGGGGTATAAAAAAAAGAGCACATGGGTATATCCAAATAACGGATGTTGTTTACCAAATAATGACCACATAAAGCGGGCAACCTTGAGACTGACTTTCATTAACATGGGATCACGAATGTCAAAGAGTCACAGCAGAGTCGTTGCGGAACGATAAATCATTCAACAAGAGGTTGTGTAATGAGTTTTGGACTATTATAATTGCTTTCTGGTCGCAATTGTTGAATTAAGGTATAAACAAACTCATCCATTCTATTGAAATCAACACCTGAGTAATGAATATTCCTAACTAAATGAAGAATGATCGTGGGTTGAGCTATTAGCAAAATGTTCCTTAAGTGAATCATAAATCACCTGATATTGAAATTGGCTAAAGGAGTAGGGTTGAAAAGAAATTTCAATTACATTTTTTGTATGTGTGTGTGTTAAATTTTATTAGTTATAAAGATATATAATAAATAATTTATGATTATATATATATATATATATATATATATATATATATATATATATATATATATATATATATATATATATTCATTTATCGAGTTTCTATACGTGTTTTTCCATGCATGCATTGGTAAAATAAATTATATACAGTGGACGCTCGTTAATTCGAACTCGGTTAATTCGAACTTTCGGTTAATTCGAACTAATCCAAAGGCCCCCAAAAACTTGTATTGGAGTTAATGTTAAAAATATCTCGTTAATTCGAACTAATTTTTATCACTTCGGTTAATTCGAACTAAAAATTTGACAAAAAAAAATTCTTTTTCCTCGTTTAATGGAGAAAATACACACTATATTTATTATTTTGTGTGTCAAAATTTCTTTTCTGTGTAAAGAGGCACATGCCTGCATTCCTAGACTATTGCATGTCCGCTAAACGTTAGTAGCTAGTGTCCTTCTTATTAGTGCTAAAGGAAAAAAGCAATTTTCCTTTATTTGGGTCGATTTTCTTAGAATTTCAGAAAAACTAGTCTTTACTACAGATTCTAGGGAGCTGCGTCAGTTATAACTGCAGTGCAGACAAGTTAATGTGGTCTAGTTTTTCTTCCTTATTGTGTGGTGTGAACGTGTAAAAATTCAGGATGTCTACACGTGGAAAGTACAAAACCCTAACTTTGGAGACAAAGGTAGAAATTTTAAAGAAAGTAGAGAATGGCGAATGTAAAAAAAAGTTAGCAGCTGACTATGGAATTAAAAAAATGCCTTGTCAACTAATTTGAAAAACAAGGAGTCAATTTTAGATTCATGGGAAAAATCAAAATTTGCTAGAGGAAGGAAACGCATGGGAAATGCGTCCCAAGAAGTTCTAGAAAGAGCTCTACTGCTATGGCTCCAGGATGTTAGATCTCGAAATTTTCCGATAAATGGACCCCTAGTGCTGACGAAAGCTGATGAATTGGCAAGTCGAATGGGTATTGAAGATTTTAAATGCAGTGATGGATGGCTTTCTCGATTTAAGTCAAGGCAAAATATTTCTTATCAAACTGTATGTGGCCAAAGCTCTCATGTAAACGAAGACGTATGCACTAATTTCGGTAGGAAACTGCCAGGGCTTTTTTCTACTTACTTGCCGAAAGATATTTTTAATGCGGCCATAATGAACTCTATTAAAACTCTGAAAGCATTTATTCAGATGGAACCTTCCTCTGAAAACGAATTGAAATGTTTACTTCAAATCGAGAAGCTGGCTGAACAATGTAGGCATCATAAACAGAACCAAACATCCATTTTACAGTTTTTCCCCAAAGTGTAATTTATATTTTTAATAAAAGTTTACTTTATACTGCATATCTTCTGCTTCATTTTATGATTAAGGTAAGTCTGTATTGCTTTTTAATATGTTTAACTTTAGATAACATAGTATAATATATTTTCTGGGGTTATACATACTAGGAGAGTTTCTTCTTCAGTGATACACATTTAAAGTTATATATTTTCTCTTAACATCGGATAATTCGAACTTTTTTCTGAGAACCTTCGAGTTCGAATTAACGAGCGTCCACTGTAATAATTTTCAAAAATGCATAATAAATTATATAATTATATCTCATAAATTCCTTTGATGAACGAAATTTATAAAATGAATCCTTTTGCAAGGTGCAGGAAAGTTCAGGCTGTCTGAAGATACAATTTTTATTGGATTATCAGTATTTATGAAACTGTAAATACAAGACAAAATTTCTCCATAGGTTAACATTAAGGTGAGCGAATCATGTACGGTTAGTACACAGCAGCCTTAATATGCTTAAAAAATAATTTTAAATAAATCAATCAGCACAAACAGAAAAAAAAAATAATTTTATAAATAATTCACTAATTTCCTAAATGATAAACATCCTTACTGAGAAATTGCTTTCTTAAGATTACGATAAATGATGTTATAGTATTACAGTAAAAAGAAATGATTGTTTTGACAGATTTGTTTTTGCAACTGCCATTTATTTATTTACTGAAAGAAAACAAACAGATGAATATAGGGGCATTTGCAAAAATACGTCTAGTATGAGGAAGAGATCTGAGAGCTTAGAAAGTTTCTGAACAACTGCAGATAATGAAAAAAAAAAAACGAAACTACAACATTTCGATATGATAATCTAGTAACATAAGAAAAGTCCAACCTTAAAACTAGAGCTGCCTTTACTGCTGTAGAAAAAAACAATATCATACAGTGGGTAACTTCCGATAAAAACAGGTATTATATACACTTAAGGGGGGCTTGTGGCGGCCCAGTTGTATAGCGCGCTGGTTTTCGGTGCTGAGTGTGCTCGGATCGAATCCTGGCGTCGCGCCACGAAAAATGTCTCCGTTCGTGTCGTCCCTTCATAGGGGGTAATGCTGTTCGCCTATATGGTGTCCCCACAATAAAATGGGCAGTAAAATTGCGGCGTAGAACAAGCGAATGTTTGACGACAAGTGCCTCCGCATTGGAGAAAAAGAAAGAAAAAAAAAAAAATATATATATATATATATATATATATATATATATATATATACACACTTAAGGCTGGCGTGTACTAACTTTATTGGATTCGCTCCCCTCAATGTTAATCTATGGAGAAAATTTGTCCAAGGATTGCCGATTTGGGTTTAAAGATTTATTTTTAAAAATTTTAGTCCGTAATAGAGAAATAAATTTTACACCTTGGGACATTTTTCGTTTTAAAAAAAAATGAAAATAATATTTAAAAATTTAAATTATTCAGGGAAAAAATCTAATATAGTGTATTTTAAAAGCTCATAAATTCCTTTGATGAACGAAATTTATAAAATGAATCCTTTTGCAAGGTGCAGGAAAGTTCAGGCTGTCTGAAGATACAATTTTTATTGGATTATCAGTATTTATGAAACTGTAAATACAAGACAAAATTTCTCCATAGGTTAACATTAAGGTGAGCGAATCATGTACGGTTAGTACAAAGCAGCCTTAATATGCTTACATTCTATCTACATCATTAACAGACAATCTTTGGTACAGTGAACATTCTACATTAAAAAAGCAACGATTAATATTAAAGATATAAGTATATTTGAAGATAAAATATTTCTTTTGAACATTGTAGTTCAAGGATCATTGATTGTGAAAATAATAGAGAAACACAGAGGACCGAAAAACATGGTTCGTATTTCCTCGTGGATACCCAAAGTTCTTGAACCAATAATATAGTTCAGTCAAATGAACTAGAACAGAGGGGGCCAGCTGGTCAACTACAACGATCATTTTTCATAATTAACACTTTGGGGACCAGCCGCTTTACGCAGATCTAAGGTTCACATGTTCACATAAAATCCGTCATCGTTAAAAATTCTGTTTGTGCTGATTGATTAAATGAGTCAATGATTGTATATGATTGGTAAAAACATTTTACGCTGATGCTGACGGATTCTATGTGAAAACACCCTAACCGTTGCTCACAGCATTAGTTGTGTCGGGGTGGAGCGTTTGACTGTTCTCGGCGTATATTGTAAAAAAAAACTTTTTTTGAGGAAAATAAGGGGTTTACCAAAATTGGGGGGAAAAATAAAGTTTGTGTGTTGTGCCAAAATATTGTACAAAATGTTCATGTTTATTTACGAAAATTTTATTGAAAATATTATTATTCGGACCAAATGTTAATAAACTCTTACAAAAGAGTTTTTATTTCTAGGAAAATTTCGCATGCGTTGACTAAAAAATAGCACGTGTTGATGCGAGTGGCCGTTAATTAATGTCTCCGGTCCACGAGCGCTGGCTATACAGAGAAATTAATTCATGTCTCCGGTCTTTAGTGTGTTAAAATAACTATGCGATCGTATAAAGTGATGTATATTCAGTATTGGCTCCATAACAAATTAAAAGTAGAACTCAAACATTAAAGTTATGTGAAAAAACGCTCAACAATACGCACTCAACTTCTTGTCTAATTTTCTTTAACCCTTCAGCGGGCGCGACAATTTTTGGAACACCAGAAGGCGCACGTGGCACAAAGTGCAACGTCTCTTTCAACCTTGATTATTCCTTTTGTAATAAACTTTTTTTTTCAAATTGAAAATAATAATTCTTCGTTTTATGACAGGATATAAAATGTTGATACTATTGAGATATATTTATAATTAAAGGCCAAAGAATGCAGATACAATCACCTTATCTCAAAACTGCCCGGTTTATTGGATCTAAGGACAACTTGCGAATTGAATCCTATTATGTCCAAAAACCTAAAAAACAGAGATTGACCATCTTCGTGTTATGCGGGATACCGTGTAATAGCTGCACATTTGATCGACTACATCTTCTCCTGCTTTGTCATATTGTAATCCAGTATAATCGCTGGTTTACCACGGTTAAAATCACGACTAACAATGAATGGAAAGGAATATCATGGTCAGAAAAATCAGACCTGTATTAAAAAGGGTGTAGCTATAAATAGAAACGGCTTAGAACATTCAAACCTTACATGTAAAAACAAACCATTCAAAATTAGGAAAATGTTGCACTTTGTACACGGGCGCGTCCACTGAAGGGTTAATTTTACATTTGAATATTTCTTTAATGTCTTAAAATGTGAAATTTTAATATTAGAGCTTCAGTTTTCTTATTGCTTTTTATTACTTTTAAATGATGGATCGAAATTAGTTCCCCTCAATAAAATTTAATGATTTGCTCGCCTTTTTTTACCGCATTCGAAGTAAAGCTGCGAATACGCATTGCAGTTTTAAGCTATGTATTTGCATTGACCAACTCCCAAAAAATAGAAAAAAAATTAATAGTAATTTTAAACGAAAAACTGTGGAGAATGTAGTTATAAACGGAGAGCAGAAAAAAAATAGAAAATTGAAGTCCAAATGTACTGTAATCATCCTAACAAGTCGATATGTCAATCGTAATGGATCAGTAGTTAACCAACTGTATAGCTGTTAGCCTATTTAGAGCATTTCATACAATAAGATAGATAGGTATTAAAAAACAAAACAAAAAAGCTTACCATGCGTAAAATAGCATACTTAATGAATTTTTTTTTCTTTATGTTGGGGGAATTTGACAGAATAAAACTTCAAGTTAATGGCCATAACCAAGTGACTAAATGATAATCCAGCAATTTAAACTTTTGAAGCTTTTATTTGTTATGCAAACTGATTGTTTTAAATTCAGAAAGGATGAGTTAGCTAAAAGACAGAAGAAAAATAACAGAGTACAGACGAAGATAAAGGACTGTTTTCTAAATAATGGCCTCATTATAGATGGTATCCTTGAGATGAACTTTCATTAACGCAGTTATGAATGTTAAACAGTCACAGTTAAGTCGTTTTGGAGAGATAAATCATTTTAATGAACAACTGCACAAAGTTATTTTTCTTGTACTGTTATCGTTTTTCATGCTTTAATACCATTTCTAGAAAAATTCCCGTCTATTATTTTAATACGAGTGACAGAGAAACGGAAAATGCAAAATAACAAAGAAAAACCAACAGGATAATACAGCTGCGTAACTGATTATATGTCACTAATTTTTTTTCTTTTCTGTAAAACTAAACAAGCGCAGATGTTATCGTATCTCAAAAGTACTGCACTGAATTAAAAAAACAAAACATTCCCGTTGAGGACATTATATTAAAAACAAAGAAGGCTCGATAAAGAATTACACATTTAAATATTTACAAAAATTTATCTTTAATACTCCGTTGCAAATCTCCAAATTGGAAATGATAGCAGTTACGGGGAATTTTCGTTACAAGCGAAACGCGCGATGGTAATCACTGATTATACACGCCGTTATCAATGCCAAAGGAAAGAACGAGATAGAGTACTGGCTCTTAACCGACGAGAACTCATGAAGTGGTCAACGAAGACAGCAGTCATAAAAAAAAAAGGTGTCATCGTTTCAAAGCGATCCCAAATTTTAACACCTCTATGAAATTTGGAATAAAAAAAAATGTTATTCTAAGTTTTTGGGTCCGAATTGAAAAAAAATCCTGTTTTCCTTTCCGTTTCCTGACGTTTCGCGTTCGAAAAAAATCCATGTTCTGCTTAAAAATTCCTCATAAATTTACTCTGGCATACATTCGCAGCGTCACAGCAATATTGCAGCTAGTAAAGCAAATGTAAGCTGAAATCCGTCACGTTATGGTAAAAACACACTTAAAATTGGTTCTTTAATGTGGCAAGAGCTGATAGTGGAATTATGAAATAATACTAAGTTATTCGTATTGGCAAATGCTGTTATGTATAAAAGAGGTAATACTTGGTCCCTGATTGAATATTTTAGCCCCTAGTTGAAAATTTTCATTGAAGACCAGCCATATGCTTGAGGTTGAATATGAGTATTAACTAAAAAATATTCGAATTGAAAACCATAATTGAGTGATTTTATATTTCACAACAAATGTTACTTTTTTAATTTGCCGAAAACATGAAAAAATGACATATCAACATCTGCCAAAACGCCACAGAAATATTTCATTCATTTTTAAGTTTTCATACGCTTGCTATTAAGTTTATTTTTCCATTAAATTTGTTATTGCCAGTAAGTTTGTTTGCAACTTTTTATTGAAGCTGTTTATGGAATATAGTTTGTTAATTCAAAAAATAAAACCCATTTGGTTGGGAGATACGCATGCTATTAAGTTTACTTTTCCGTTAAATGTGTTATTGTCAGTAAGTTTATTTGTAACTTTTTATTGAAGCTGTTTATAGAATATAGTTTGTTTATTCAAAAAATAAAACCCATTTTGTTGGGAGATGGTCTGCAAGGAAGAAATGGTCCCTGATTAACAAATCCAGCTTATTTTTCAAAAATATATTAAGATAAGTTAAAATCCTTACGATAAGTTAAAATTGGTTCCTTAATGTGGCAAAAGCTGATAGTGGAATTATGAAATAATACTAAGTTAGTCGTATTGGCAAATGCTGTTATGTATAAGAAAGGTAATACTTGGTCCCTAAATGAATATTTTAGCCCCTAATTGGAAACTTTCATTGAAGACCAGCCATATGCTTGAGGTTGAATATGAGTATTAAATAAAGAATATTTCGATTAAAATACTTAACTGATTTAGGATTTAGTCATGAAAAAAGAATCGTAACAAAATTTCTGCTATTTATAGATTACTTTCCTAAAGCACCATAAAACTAAAAAAACAGTCATTCTTTAACACTGGCAGTAATTATAAAATTGACCTCTTTCAAAAATGTGTCTATGGTACCTCTCACATAGATAACAACAAAAACGCAGAAAAAAACAAGCTTCCTTAAATCTGGTCCATGGACCGAGTTACAGGTATTTTTATTATATATCATAGCTTATTCACTATTGAAATCAAACGACAGATGGAGCAATAAAATGAAATGTTTTGCCTGCCATCTGTCTGCTGTAAGATGCATCTTTTGAGGGCTTGGTGGCCCAGTTAAACGTCTCTGGTTCGATGTCGGTAGCTGACAAATCCACCGCCATGTTCACTAATGGTGGTCGGGGCACGTAAAATGTGTCGGGGCTGCAATGTCCTCCAAATTCTCAAATTTACCTCTGGAAGTGAGGGGTCAAGTGTGCCGGTCTCGTCACTTGACCTTGGTTCAAAATTACGGGATCGGCCCATAGGAGGGTAATACTGGACCACCTATACGGTGCTCCCAGAAAAGTGGCCAGAAAAACCGCGGTGTCATATGGTGGTAAGGATAATGTCCAAGAAACCATCTGCGGCATTGAAAAAAATAAAGAAAAAACAGATGTATCTTTTGTTGAGGAGAAGCTTATACTTTAGAGAAAAAGAGCTAACATCTGCTAAACCTGGCTTTTAGTCTAGGAAAAACGTTCAAAGATTTCGAAAGTAAGTAAATCCACCAAGAATGATGCTTTCAAAAACATGCTTTGCTGAGAACAAAGTTACTGCACAAAAATTTGGAATTATTAATTTCGATTCACAAAATACTAAGAATTGCTTGAAATATTCCGTGAAATCATCTCAAAAGGAACGCACATTTCGGAGCAGCATTGAAATTAGCTTGAATTCTTCCTAGCATAAATAATTAGTGGGGGGTCCCACTGGTTACGGATTGTTTAATTTTTCAAAAATTTGCGCATCTTATATCTTCAATATCTAAGAGTCCGTGGACGTAAATTTCCTGTAATTTTTCAGCCCTGTTTTCCCGTCGAAAATTATCCAGTCGGAAAACTCATTACAATCTATTTCGACCCGGGTTCTGCGTACCTGTTTTTTAAATAACCTTATGCACCCATGCTTGTTTCCACGTAGAATATAAAAATGACAACCTGAGTAAAAAGAAATCTTTTGTCTGCATAATTTTTTAAATAAATGAAGCAGCTTAAGGCTTCTGTGTACTAACCCTATTGGATTCGCTCACCTCAATGTTAAACTATGGAGAAAATTTGTCTACTATTTGCAGCTTCATAAATGCTGATAATCCAACAAAAATGGTATTTTCAGACAGCCTGAATTTTTCTTCACCTTGCAACAGGATTCATTTTATAAATTTCTTCCACCAAAGAAATTTAGGATCTTTTAAAGCACACTATACCAGATTTTTTTCGCCAAATAGTTTAAATTAAAAAATATTTGTATTTTTTTAGAAATGAAAAATGCTACAAGGTGTATAATTTCTTTCTCTATTACGGAATATAATTTTTTTTTCAAATCTTTCAATCCAAGTCGGCAATCCTTGTACAAATTTTCTCCATAGGATAAAAAAGCTCCCTAATGACGAGAAAGCATGGCTCCCTGATGACGAGACCAGTCGGTTACCTCGATTTCTGATTTAGTTCCGGACCTACTACAGAATATTGCCTTATGGGGCGTAGAGCCCTGAGTGCTTGATTTTTCTTTCTTGATTTGTCTACATTCTTCCTATAATTATTTAGCTAAGAATATTTATTTTTAGTTATATTTGTCCATTTTCAATATGAGGATTTGCTGCAACTGCGCAATCTTTTATTGAAAAGTTAAAAGTTTTCAACGCTAAGGTAGGTTTTCAGTTAATTTGTTTGGCAGTCTATGCCCGCTTTATAAACTTTTTTGTTTGTGTTGAATTGTTTATATTATTATACTCCATAGGATAACATTGAAATGAGCGAATCCAATAGGATTAGTACACAGAAGCCTTAAAGATTAGTGGAATCAATCCGGTGCCATTTACGAGAAATTGGCATAATCAAGTGTCAATCGTTGGGAATGCAACTTGAGGTGGTGCCCCACTCGACACTGCAAATTTTCAATCTAATTGTTAAGCTGTGCGGAATTTTCCTCTCGTTATTTTTAAAAATCACAAATTAGCAAATGCGTATTTTTTAATTTCACATCTTCCATGGGCATGTAGAGTTACATCCGTACTCCCAATTTTTTTTTTAATTTTCCAGGTCTTAATTTTTTCTATGGCTTTAAATTTGGCTTGAAAATAAAATAACAAATAAAAAGATTTTTATAACGAGAACATTGCCTTCAAAGATCTAATTCGAAATGCAGAAACAAATATTCAAAAATATGCATTTTCTAATCCGTGATTAGAAAAATAACGAGAGGAAAATTCCTCACTGTTTCACAATTGGATTGAAGATCTGCGATGTCAAATGGAGCACCACTTTAAGTTGTATTCCCAACGATTGTCATTTAATCATACCAATTTTCCGTAAATGGCATAACATGATCGCATTAATTTTTTAGTTGTTTCACTTATTTAAAAATAAAACATATGCTGAGAAGAAATGGTTATTTTTACTCGGATTCGGATTTTAATAATCTATGTGATTTTAACATTATTACAGATTAGTAAATAACCATTTTCGAATTCAGTCTCACTGTATATGTAAAAGTTTAAATAAAGAGCTGGTACTTTTTAATGTTTCCAGTTGTTAATTTTTTCTGGGCTTTAAATTGTAAAACTGCTTTGAAAAAATTATTTTTAAAACAAAAAAAAATTCTAACAAGCGCATTGCATTTAAATATCTATTTTAAAATGCAGACAACAAAAAAAAAATTCAGGTAGCCTCTTCTAACGAGACTACCGCGGGTAATTAACGTAGGATTACTCATCGCTGCTTACCTCTTTTGTGTGTGTGTGTATATATATATATATATATATATATATATATATATATATATATATATATATATATATATATATATATATATATATAAAATATATATATATATATATATATATATATATATATATAATATATATATATATATATGTATGTATGTGTTATGTATATATGCATCTATATATGTACGTATGTATATACAGTGGCTTCCAAAAGTGTTCGTACACTTACGATTTTCAATGAAATAGGGGTCTGTCCATTAATTGAAATGAATATTTCAGAATAGGTATTTAATAATAAGATCTATAATCTATTTTTAACAAAACTACGTGAAATATTTTAAAAACATAGTAAAACTTTATTTTTAAGAAACCAATAATCAAAAAGGAACAAAAACTTTATCTCACAAAGGTCATCGTACACTGAAATATTTTCTGATAAATTTATAATTAAAATTATCGTCTGCCGCTGTATTTTTATTTTTGAATTGTGGTGGCATTTAAAATATCGTTTGGCTTTAATTTTTTCTTGCCTACTCCGTAATATTCTATTTATTATTTAAAAATTGCTCGTAGTCGTAAAGAAACAACAAACAGCATTCGAAAATTGATTATTTTTCACCATAGTTCGGTATAAATAAGTTCGGAATATTGCTAAACTACTTAATTTATCCCATTCTACTGTGCAGAATGTGATAAAATGCTTTAAAGTAGAAAATTGGATCGAAAACAAGGTAAGAAAAGGTCGCCAGGCAAAGTTAACAAAACGTGACCAGAGATTTATAATTAGAAAATTTGTGAAAAATCCACGTTTGAGTGCTGTAACAGTTTCTGCAGAATTTAATGAAACATTTTCTACTTCAATTTCATCTGAAACTGTTCGACGAGTTCTCAGAGCAGCTGGATAACATGGGCGTTCTGCCCGTAGAAAATTTTTTGTGGGTGAGAAAAAAAGAAAGCTGAGGCTTTCCTTCGCAGTATCAATGATAAATAAGCCCCAAACGTATTGGAATAATGTCTTATTTGCCGATGAAAGCAAGTTTAAAATGTTTGGTTCCGATGGGCGTATAATTGTATGGAGAAGAAAAAATGAGGAACTTAATCCCAAGTACTTAGTAGGAAGAGTTTAGCATGTCGGTGGAGGTGTCCTTGTGTGGGGGTGAATGTCAGCATCAGGAATAGGTAATTTGGTATTTATTGATAGCATAATGAATCATGCTGTTTATATAAATATTTTAAGAGACAATTTAAAATTAGCAGCCTGAAATTTCGGTATTGGAAACAACTTTGTTTTTTATCAAGATAACGATCCTAAGCACACGGCTCTCAACGTTCGCATCTGGTGTCTCTATAATTGTCGACAAGTTTTGAAAACACCACCTCAATCGCCAGATATAAACCCAATAGAAAATATATGGAGGGAACTGGAGGTTCGAGTACGAAAACACGACATTCACACTTAAAGCGAACAAAAACACTTATGATGGAAGAATGGATGAACATTGATGCAGAAATTACAAAATAACTAGTGCAATCTATTTCCAGACGTTTAAAAACTGTTGTGGATGATAAAGGATATCCTACTAAATATTAATTTAATGAAAAATTAGAATATTTACTAATATGTAGCGATTTTTTAAAAGTTTACGATGACTTTTGTGAGATAAAGTTTTTGTTACTTTTTGATTATTGGTTTCTTAAAAATAAAGTTTTACTATGTTTTTTTAATATTTCATGTAGTTTTGCTAAGAATAGATTATAGATCTTATTATTAAATACCCATTCTGAAATATTCATTTTAATTAATGGATAGACCCCTATTTCATTGAAAATCGTAAGTGTACGAGCACTTTTGGGAGCCACTGTAAATATATATGTCAAAATTTTGACGCATTTTGGTACTTTTCTGATAAACCGTTTACTGCTTGCCCAAGCGATACATTCTTGGTTTGGCGCGCTGCCAAAATTATAACTCGCGAGGTACGGACGGACGGTTTTAGCGTCTGAAATTTTGCTTTCGGGAGAGCCGTTATGAAGGAACGCAATCCTGCGTCAAAATGCTTTTCCTAGTTTGTGACTAGGAAAATACGTTAAGAAAAATTATCGTTTAACATAGGAATTCAAGATCAACAAGATCAACAAGGTCAACTGTGGCGCGTGCTTAGCGACAGACAGTCAACGGATATTCCTCTAAACGTCACTCTCGTGGAATAAAAACGTCTCATTATGTGTCTGTGCGTGAATATTCATAAGAAAGATAGTAGTGATAGAAATTTTTGCTGCACTTTAACGTATGAATGATACTAACACTAAAAGTACCAGGCCGGTCGATTTTACCTGTTTTAGCATTGGTGGAAATGAGCTTATCTAAATTGTTGGTAGTTCTAATCTTAAAAAAAACGCTTCGAACCGAATCGACGTTCTTGTTGCTAACGACCCCTGGCCGGATAAACCTTAACCAGGTCTATCGAAGGCTGAAGAAATGAGACTCCAATTTAGCTCACTGTTATTTGACACCACAAAGTTCGGAGCGTGACTTTTTACCACGTGCGGCCTCATTCTAGACAAAACACTTTCAGGGACGACGTCTGGTGGGCTTGTAACTTCCTCCCACCTCCACGAACCACACGGAGGGGATTTCCGATAGACAGATTTAACGTGCCTATACCTGACACGAAAGCATTCAGTTGCACTTGTCCGGATTCAAACCCAGTACCCTCTGTGCTGAATTCTGAGGCGCTAACCACAAGGCTGCCCCGAGCTCCCGAATGGATATTTGAATCGATATCGATCACTAATCGATTTCGATATTGTATCATGAAAATAGGAAGGGTGAACGTGTTAAATGGTGATGTTAGGAAATTTAGACATGTTTTGAAATTTTGGCAGAGTAGCCGAAAGCTTTATAAATTTTGCCGGAGGGAATACATCTTACACTAAAATAAAATTTCGAGGCTTTCAGTGCTTCAGAATCTTATTAATGTAAGACGTATGGTAACGTTACGTGTTGAATAACTAGAATAGTTCCTCTGAACTCTCAATTACCTCTGCTAATATCGCCCAAAATTAAGGATTTTGGGCGATGGAAAGATGGAAAATAAATAGTGATTAAACAGTGTCCTGGTATGCAGTAAAAAAAATTAACTGTTATTTTTTATATAGGGTTTACCTATAATAATAATAAAGTTTGCATTTTCAATTTTTCTAATATAAAAAAAATCTGTGATATATTCTTTAATTTTCAATCATGTTAACAATTCGTCTGATATTTTACATTTAAAATCTTTTTTTTTTCAAATACAGCAGGAATAATCTTCAAACTGATTATCTATTCAGATATAATAGGAAATTCAGTTTCTATTTTTACTAATTCTTTTCGCTATTCTACAAACGTGTATATACATACAGTGGCTCCCAAAAGTGTTCATACACTTACGATTTTCAATGAAATAGGCTCTATCCATTAATTAAAATGAATATTTCAGAATGGATATTTAATAATAAGAACTATAATCTATTCTTAACAAAACATGAAATATTTTGAAAACATAGTAAAATTTTATTTTTAAGAAACCAGTATTCCAAAAGTAACAAAAATTTTATCTCACAAAAGTCATCGTACACTGAAATATTTCCGGATAAATTCATAATTAAAATTATCGTCTGGCGCTTTATTTTTATTTTTGAATTGTGGTGGCATTTAAAATATCGTTTGGCTTTAATTTTTTGCTTGCCTACTCCGCAATATTCTATTTATTATTTAAAAATGGCTCGTAGTCGTAAAGAAACAACATACAGCATTCGAAAATTGATTATTTTTCCTCATAGTAGTGGAAAATCAAATCGGAATATTGCTAAATTACTTAATTTATCCCATTCTACGGTGCAATATGTGATAAAACGCTTTAAAGAAGAAAATCGGATCAAGGTAAGAAAAGGTCGTCCGGCAAAGTTAACAAAAGGTGATCAGAGATTTATAATTAGAAAATTTGAGGAAAATCCACGTTTGAGTGCTGTAAAAGTTTTTGCAGAATTTAATAAAGCATTTTCTACTTCAATTTCACCTGAAACTGTTCGATTAGTTCTCAGAGCAGCGGGATTACATGGGCGTTCTGCCCGTAGAAAATCTTTTGTGAGTAAGAAAAACAGAAAGCTTAGGCTTTCCTTCACACTATCAATGATAAATAAGCCCCAAACGTATTGGAATAATGTCTTATTTGCCGATGAAAGCAAGTTTAAAATGTTTGGTTCCGATGGGCGTATAATTGTATGGAGAAGAAAAAATGAGGAACTTAATCCCAAGTACTTAGTAGGAAGAGTTTAGCATGTCGGTGGAGGTGTCCTTGTGTGGGGGTGAATGTCAGCATCAGGAATAGGTAATTTGGTATTTATTGATAGCATAATGAATCATGCTGTTTATATAAATATTTTAAGAGACAATTTAAAATTATCAGCTCAAAATTTGGGTATTGGAAACAACTTTGTTTTTTATCAAGATAACTATCCTAAGCACACGGCTCTCAACGTTCGCCTCTGGTGTCTCTATAATTGTCTGGTGTCTATAATAACAAGTTTTGAAAACACCACCTCAATCGCCAGATTTAAACCCAATAGAACATATTTGGAGAGAACTGGATGTTCGAATACGAAAACACGACATTCACACGAAAAGCGAACTAAAAACAATTATGATGGAAGAATGGATGAACATTGATGCAGAAATTGCAAAAGAACTAGTGCAATGCATTCCCAGACGTTTAAAAGCTGTTGTGTATACTAAAGTATATCCTACTAAATATTAATTTAACGAAAAATTAAAATATTTGCTAATATGTAAAGATTTTTAAAAGTTTACGATGACTTTTGTGAGATAAAGTTTTTGTAATTTTTTTATTATCGGTTTCTTAAAAATAAAGTTTTACTATGTTTTCGAAATGTTTCATGTAGATTTGTTAAGAATAGATTATAGATCTTATTATTAAATACCCATTCTGAAAGATTTATTTTAGTTAATGGATAGACCCCTATTTCATTGAAAATCGTAAGTGTACGAACACTTTTGGGAGCCACTGTATACACATGAGTATGTGTGTCTATGTTAAAGAGAGAAAAAGAGAGATTGTAAATTCTAGCATTGGGTCAAAATTAAATCATTTACCTTTAAAACCATAAACGTTTTTGATCTTATTGCTTAATAAAGCTATAAAATTCTGAAAATAAAACTTTTTTATTTTTAAGAAAATTTAATAATGTTTGCCAGATTTTATTCCAATTAAACTAAATCTCTAATACCTCCTGCTTTAAAAAATATTGCTCTATGAAACCTTTTATTCTGTTTAATGCTGCTGAATTTTTTTAACACAATCGGCTTTTTGAAATTTCTCTCTTTTAATAGAAATTAGAAAATATAAGAAAAAAATAAATTTTTTGTTGATATTGAATTTAAGACAATATTTTGAAATTACTATTTTTCTCTGACTAAGCAATCAAGCTAATATAAACTTAGCGGTTGCAACAATAATCAGTGTCTTTAAGCATCCCCGATAATTTTCTAAGATTTCTTAAATCAATCTACAATTGTGAACCTTTATCTTTAAATCTGGCTGCATAGTCAATTTTCGTATGATATATTCTCTAAACTTATGACGTGATAATAACAATAAAGTAAACACCGGACTTTGATGCCAAACAAGCTTGAGCACCTCCTAACTTTGCAGTTTTATAGGCGTATGAGAAGGAAATGTGTGTAATATCACAAATCTATATCCTTGAATCTACCTGCTTAATATATA
Source organism: Dolomedes plantarius (assembly GCA_907164885.2). Taxonomy (NCBI): domain Eukaryota; kingdom Metazoa; phylum Arthropoda; class Arachnida; order Araneae; family Dolomedidae; genus Dolomedes; species Dolomedes plantarius. Next base: position 194,984,506 of record OU015490.1, on the reverse strand, counting down.
GACAATAGGTTCTTTTACATTCGTCTTCATTGGTCCAGTCCCTAGTCATCTATTATTGTTATTTCTGTGCTATTATTGTAATGAATCTATTATTGTAATGATTCATCTCCACCCTATAACTTTTTTTAAATGTGCAATTACGAAATGGAGAAACATTGATATAGAGACCTCCCCTATATGTATTGAATAAGAAATATATCTCTAAAAAGATCATCTTTAGTAAACATGCTTATAGTGCTCAGATTAACGTTATAAAAATATTAAGAGTAACTTACATAAAGCACGATAGAATAAGTTGAAAATGGCAGTTCTGATATCATTACTTACCTAAAAGGAAAATAAAGATATTTTTTAGAAAAATGCAATACTTTTAATATCTGAAGTATTCAATAAATAATGAGAAATATACATTTTACGGAAACTTAATTTTTTCGATTACACAATCTGAAAAAAATTATAAAGTTAAATATTGAGCTTTCATCAAACTTAATATCAAGTTTCTCTACAGTATTCATAGACATAGGTAACTACATACTATTTAGACATTATATAATTAACAAAAAGAGAACATTTATTAAACACTATCAATTAAGTAGGATTGTTAATAGTTTTTAAAAGTAATAGTATAATTCCAATAATCTCTTTTCCAGCTCAATGGAAGAATCGAAATTCAAAAGAAACTTTGCCACAGTTATTTTTGTATAAATTAAAGGAACTGAAACGTGTATATCATTATACTTCTTTCTGTATGTTAGTTGAATAAAACAGAACTACTGTTCAAAACAGCCATAATTCTGTTTAAGTACCTTATAAATCACTATTCAAATGGTATACTATACGTAATACAAAGCGAACAATTCACAAATGCTCATTGTAACAATCATGGCAATGTTCCTCGGCATGATGATGAATAATTAACTAGTTCGAAACATGTAGCCATCCTTTTTATTAAATTTATTTTGACACTGAAGAAATGTTCATACGTATTTGTTATCCACATGTTTAATATTTACCTATGAAGAAAATTTGGCCAAGGATTGCCGGCTTAAAGATTTTTTTTTTAAATTGTACTCCGTAATAGAGAAAGAAATTTTACACCTCGATGCATTTTTCATTTTAAAAAAAATGCAAATAATATTTTTAAATTTAAATTATTCGGGGGAAAAATCTGGAATAGTGTGTTTTAAACGCTCATAAATTCCTTTGGTGGACGAAATTCATAAAATGAATCGTGTTTCAAGGTGAAGAAAAGTTCAGGCTATCTGAAAATACCATTTTTATTTGATTTTCAGCAGTAACTAGTAGAAAAAATTCTCTCCATAGGTTAACATTTACATGAGCGAATCCAATAGGGCTAGTACACAGCAGCCTTAAAAACTCTCAATCAGTTGATATTATCCTACTCGTACAGTCAACCTATCTTTCAAACCCTTTTGGGCGACATTAGTATGAGCGGAGTAGCTTGAGCAACCGCCTCGGGGACAGAAAACAAATTTTCATGAGCATAGCCATATCTTGACTCGATTAACTTCCATTTTGCTCCATTCAAGTCGGATAAAACTCAGCGATAATGCATCATCCTATTCCAAATTAGGAAGATACGCTTGGACTATGTTCAAAGGCGTAACAAAATAACCTTAAAACCTGCGAGCAAGATAAAACTGTCACACTTACTCTTCCACAAAGCACGTCAAAAACATCTTGATTAAACCCTAGACCACAAATATACGCCTCCAGAAATTAAAATGAAAAAAAAGTGAGGAAATAAGATTGCATATTCTCCCTTTCCGAGCTTTTTCTGATTAAAAGATCATATAAAAGTTCAGAGTTTGGTCTTAATTCATTTATTTTATCTTATTTTAGAAAAGCTGAATACCCGTGCTTTCCTACAGAGAACATTTTAGGATACTTACAATGAAAAAATAATTAAATTGCTTTAAGATAAAGCTCTAAATAAGCAGGCTACATCTCCTAGAATAGGAACAACAGTTTGATGAACATTTCTCCTGTCAATAACTAAATTTTTCTCAACCATTTTTTGGAAACGTTTTTTATCCAAAGTAACGGTATATAAAACGATAAATGTAAGCAATTAATGTATGCAATGTATGCAAAATGTATCAATGTATGCAAAAAAATATATATTTATAAAAAAAATCGTTTTATAAAAAAAATCGTAACGGATATTTTTATAGACAAATTAATGTAGAAGAAAATATTCAAATTAAATACAACGGTCAATGTATGCAATTAACGTAAAAAAAAAAAACCAACAAACTATATAAAAAATAATAATAAAAAATAATTTTTATAAAAAATAATATAATATTATTTTTTATAAAAAATAATTTATATAAAAAATAATAATTTCAGGTAGTCTCTGCTAACGAAACTACTGCGGGTTATTAACTCAAGATTACTTATCGTTGCTTACCTCTTTTTTTTTTCTTTTTTTGTTGTCGGATTTTGGTTCTTTTCTGTTTAACTGTTTACTGCTTGCCCAAACGATACATACTGGGTTTGGCGCGCTGCCAAAATTAAATTCTAAAAATTAACTTTCAAAAATTCACCAAAAATCTGAAAAGGCGGGTTAAGATTTCATTTTAAAGGAATTTTTATGATCTTTCTCGTGATATAAATTTTATAACCCTCAGATTATTATTTTAAATGCAAACTTAAAAAAAGTTACAAAAACAGCTTAAAAATTTAATTTTAAAAATCTACTGAGAATTTTTCAAAAATCTTTCTTAGTGCACCCCTACACTATAAGAAGAATCGCCATGCAAAATTTCAGCGCTTTAGGTCCAGCGATTTGGTCTGTGCATTATCTGTCAGTGAGATACGGAACTGTTTTATATATATAGAAAAATGAAAAACTGACTGAAATAAAATTATCCTTTCTACATTGTTTTCATAGTATCTGACCCTGAAGGTTGTCCACAATTCGAGTATTCTCTCTTGCTTTAGTCATTTTTAACGTTGTACTGTAACATTATGAAGGTATCACAAAGGCGAAGAATAAGGTTAAATTCCGTCAGCCGTGACACGATTTTGATATCCCATAAGAAAAATTCTCAACAGCTAAAGAAGTTATAATCAACAATCCCACCCAGTCGAGGCCTATGATTAAATCGAACGGATACAGGGCGAACGACAACGGACAATAACGATAAGTAACGATAACACAAAGGACAATAACTGTGGGAATAACGGATAAAGTGCGAACAGACAGTCACAGCAATGACAGGAAAAAAAAACTTATTGCTAAACAGTGGAAGTCCCATGACTGGAAACAATAGTAATGCTTCCAAACATCCGTACTTTTACATACATTTAAAAGGTAAATCTTAATGATGACCTCATAAACTCCTCTCCAAATTACTTGAATATGTTTCTTCAAAAATCCCCAATGATAAATTTTTACATAATAATGATTCACGGAAAGTTTTACAAAAATAGCGGGAAGCATGGATTTCCAGAAATGAGAGCGACAACTCTAATTTCAATAAAGATTAGAAATCTTAAACGATTAAATTCCTCATGGCCGTACAAGAATATATCAGATTTTTAATTGTTGCTGACCTTTCAATGAGCTGTAAACTCAGAAAATGAAAGAAATAAGATTTTTAGCTTCAGCAATACTTTTACAACCTATAAAATTCTGTAAATTTATGTTTACAATTCAGCTTTTTAAAAAGTTTTGCTTTTTATAGATGAGTGCAGCGTAAATTCAAATCCCAGCTAATTGTAAGCTGTTTCCTCGAATAAAATAATTATTCACTATATTTCTCGTAGTAAAGTATGAAAAAAAATAGGATTGATCAAACAAACTGGACGTGTTTCGTTTTACACAAAACTGGACGTGTTTCGTTCACTACAAAATGAGGTATTTCCACTGGAAGCCATCTTACAACCGCTTTACAATATCAATGATCTCTCTACGTGCTGAACAAGATTTTTCTGAATTTTTGTAGAGAGCTTTCAGTAGCGATTGATAAACTAGAGAAAGTGAAAATTTATGACACTCTGAAACCCCCATCTTGATTATGATGGTTGCCTCTCAAAACTCCCCTATCATTTACCATAATTGAAGGTTCTACTGCGGTTAGAAAGAGTGAATAAGTGATTTAATGGTAACCGGAATGAAATTATTTTGCAGTTAAATTACGGCTGTTAGAAATAATCTTTTCGTCAAAATTGCCATAGAGGTCCAATTATATGTTTTCCGATATTATCATTTACGCCCTCTCTCTTTGATGTTAACACTCTATTACCATACGGATTCAATTCTCTACAACACATTTGATAATTTGTTTCACGTTTATGGAAACATTCCTATCTAGGAACTAAGTAAGTCGTAATGGTAACGCTGAAAATGCTAATTTATATATATATAAAACAGTTCCGTAACTGATTGACTCACTGACTAACTGACTGACATACAATGCACAGACCAAACCGCTGAACCTAAAGGGCTGAAATTTTGTATGGCGATTCTTCTTATAGTGTAGGGGTGCACTAAGAAAGATTTTTGAAAAAATCTTAATCTTAAATTTGAAAAAATCTTAATCTTAAAATTAAATTTTTAAGCCGTTTTAGTAACTTTTTTTAAGTTTACATTTAAAATAAAAATTTGAGGGTTATAAAATTTAAATCACGAGAAAGATCATAAATATTCCTTTAAAATGAGATCTTTTTCGAATCTTTACCTCCATTTTCTGATTTTTGGTGAATTTTTAAAGATTAATTTTTAGAATTTAATTTATTAAATGCTGATCACGTGATTTCTTTTTTATGTACTTTAAATAAATTTATCGTCACGTAGATAACAACTAAATAGACAAAAAAAAAAATTTTTTCTTGCTAATGCCGCAGACGATTGGACATTATCCAAAAAATATTAAAATGCAATAAAAGATATTATGTTCCTCAAACTGTACTATATTAACTGTACTATATTATATTATTTAGTATGTCCTATTACATTTAATTTGAATATTTTCTTCTACATTATTTTGTCTATAAAAGTATCCCTTACGATATTTTTATAAATATATTTTTTTTTTTTACATCAATCGTATACATTGACCGTCGTATTTATCATATATATATATATATATATATATATATGTATATTGGCATTAATTGCATACATTGACCGTTGTATTTAATTTGAATGTACTCCGTAGCGAAGTGCGGGTTTTCAGCTTGTGTGTTATACAGAAATCTTCTGATGCGCGTTCTTTAACAATATTTTTTTTCCTAATGCGAAGGCACTTAGTTGGGAGACACTCTCATTTTGTTATTGACCGTTTTTTGCTGACTACTTTATTATGGGAGCACCATTTAGGTGAGCCAACAATTCTCCATAGGAAGGGGAGGACACGGAAACACCAAGCCTTATGCGGGATTTGAACCCGAGCCCACTGCGTAACAGCTCACAACACTAACCACTATACAACGTGGGCGGTGTTTTAACAATGGTTGTTGCAAATACATTTCTCGCAAGATATATGCAAATTATTTCTCGTAGTGAAATCAAGATGGCGTACTCCTTCGCCTGTGGCATCCAAGATTGTATAAGAAGAACGTCTGTGTGTAGTTCGAGGATGTCGAATTTGGACTGACTTAGCTATTTCGACTTGAGTTCGATTTTCTTTGCTATTTTGCAATAAATGTTCTTGCTTTTATGAAGTGGTAGTCTTTTTGAGAATTGTTCCTATAGTTGTTGAATTGGACATTCGAGAACCACCGATGGCTAATAAACTTTTTGAATAATAGTAAAATGCATTATTTTAAATGTGTGCAAAAGTTTTAGGTTCTTTAGCTTTCGACTAGTGATAAATTACTTAAAAGAACTGGACTTCTCGATCAGCTGAGATTACAGATCGTCTCAACACTAAAAATTCAACAACCGTAACTAATTCGCAGATTTTCAGGATGATGAAATCCAGGATGTCCTGCGTTGCTTTGTGGGAATTCTTCCTGGAGGGATACCCTGGAATTGCATTGTAATATATGGGACTTTTGTTAGGACATTTCTTACATATTCCTGTAATGTCACCTCTCTTCAAATATTCTGTTACAAAGTCATTCTAAATGCTAATGTGATTTTTCTTTAGGCGTCTAAAATTTCCCTAAACTGCCGACTCCCTCCATATAGTATTTTGTTCATATTAGACCATTATCGAAAACATCAATGATTTACGTAGTATTTGATGTGATTTTTCTTTCGATATGTCTCTTATTTTCCATAGTCTTACTCCGCATATTCTGTCTAAAACTCAGTTGATTTAGGGTATGACTATATGATTTCTTCTACTATATAACTACTTTGTCCCTGATATATTACTCCTTCCGGTATTCTGTTTGCTTAAACTATAATAAAAAAAAACACTGATTTATGTTATAATCTATGAGATTTCTTTCTGAATGTGTTATTTCCGAAAGCCACCCCTCACATATTCTATCAAAAACTGATAGATTTAAACTACAACTGAGAGATTTCTCCTTGTATTTGATACGAATTTTCCTGATAAACCACTTTTCTCCACATATGCTTTTAAAATTAAATAATAATCGTAAACATCATTGATATGCATTGGGCCAGAGGTTGCCTATCGGTAGCGTGTCGGCTTTCAGTACTGGGGTGCTCGGATCGAATACCGACAAGCGCCGTTAAATACCTTCGTGAATAGGTTGGATATGGGCAAGTTAAATCCGTATACGAGAAAGTCCTTCTACGAGGTCTGTAGGTGAGGAAGGTTAGATTCCCCACCCCCAGATGTCGCCCATGGGGTTGATCGGTCCAAATTGTGGCGGCACCTAGCCAAGATTGACTCCGTTCTTTATAGTAACCCTTGTGGTACTATTATAAACTGGAGTCTCACTACTCAGCCGAAGCCTATATGGACCTGGTCTAGCTCTTCCGGCCAAGAGGCATTAGAAACAACAACTGATATACATTACTAGCTGAGTGGCAACCCGATGTGTTGCTTTTTCGATTTAAAATGAAATAGTTTCATTTCTTAAAGATTAAAAACCGTTTAATCACTTTTAAAAATATATTAGAATTTTTAAAAAACAAAATAATAATTTAAAAATTTCTTCCTCAAATTTCGGTTTTTGGCTTTTGAAATATTTTTTTCAAATCTCCGTTTTCAAATTTTGCTTTTTAGACAAAAAATAAATTCATTCAATTAGAAAAAATTCAAAAGGTTTTAAATTCTCATTTCTTAAAACTAAAATTATTTCTGGTACTTTAAAATTATTTCTGGATTTCAATTATTAAATGACTCGTTCTCAACTAATAATTTTTCCTTTTGGCAACTGAGCAAAATTTCTTTTGAAGAGTAGAGTTCCTGGGTCTATTGACTTTAAACACATATACATTGATAATAAGCAAGATGCTTATTATCAATGTATATGTGCTCAATAGAAAAAATTATTAAGTTAAATTATAAATTTAAAATTACCAGTTACATTAATATAAAAATTAAGTTTGAAACCTTCAAAAAGTAGAAGGGTCAGATAAATTTAAAAATTAGAAATATATTAAGATTAAATAAATTAAGATTAAAATGAAGCATTAAAAAATTTAAAGAAAATAAGTTGATATTAATTATAAAGTTACGAAAAATATGGCCCTCAGCAAACAAGATGGAAAGTTCGCAAAATAAAAGAAAAAAACAGGCCCTATGCAGGATCAAACAATTCGTAATAAGATGATTGCAGAGTTCCGCGGGGGGGAAACAAAAAACACCGAGATAAGGAAAATTGGAAAATGCAGCACCACCTAGGACCGAACCCGTAACGGCCGGTTCACCAAGTCAGAGCGATAGCACTGCGCAGCGAGAGCACACAGGCAGTTGAAAAAGATGGCAGGTGTATCGCGGTAAGGCCGAATGTAAATATTAATCTCGGGTGGTAAAAGTGCTTAAAAAAATAGAAAGACAGTTCTGGCGAATTCAAAATCGGTGGTGGAAGAATCCTATTAGTTGCTCATTAATTAGAAACAAATTTCACGAACTTGCTGGAATTATTAGTGAGTAAAATAATAAGTCGAAATATTACGAACTCGGCATTCAGTTAAAAGTGAGTTTTGCAAGTACGCTCTTTTAGAATGAAAACTTTTTTTTTTATTGAATGTATTTGGTATATTTTGGAAGCTGAACATCTAGCAAATGCCGTAAATCGTAAAATTGACATTAATAGGTGCAGAAAACCGAAATATTTGTCCATCAAAATTGTCGATTTCGTGAAATTCGGAAAACTGCTTTGGGGAAAAAGCTTCGTTTGCAATGAAAAACATTTTTAACTTTATAAAATTGTGTTTATCCTTAAAGATGAAGAGTTGTAAAACACATGGAAATAAAAAATTTGTCGATTGGTGGGCGAAAAATTTTAATTTTGCATGCATGAAAATAGTGGAAATTTGCGAAACGGAAAGGAGCTGGCCCACCCGGAATGTCAGCTGTTTCTGCTCTCATCTTCTATTGAGTTCGGCGGTTTTAATTGAATAATTAAAAAAGTTTAAAGTTTTGAAAGTTGAGGATAGCATCAGTGCACGTGTCTCGGCCGTCCACGTATATCGGTACCAGTCGCGATATCCTGCTATGCTCGGTTCGCGAGATTAGCCCGTCCCCGTGTCTGGTGACTAACAAACTAACATTTGTTTACCTTCAGCTGTTAATAGTAAGATATTCTATATCAGCGGTTTCCAACCTTTATGCTACTACGCCTCCCTAAAAAAGAAAATTTTTTCTCGCGCCTCGCTATAAAAAAAAAAAAAAAAAAATCTTTTTCCGCGCCTCCCTATCATTTAATAGATATAATAATATAGACACGCTTTAAATAATAATAACTTTATTACAAAAAAATGAAAACTGCAATTAACAGAATAATAAGATTTTGCTATAACAATACGAACATGCATATTTATTTTTATATAAAATTACTAATTAAACTACATCTAACGCATCAAAATTTAATGCGAGGATTGTTTATTGAAACAAAGTTTATCAAATCTTAGAGGCAATGTGGAGAGTGCCGCTCGTAACTCCTTTTCGACTATTAACCTGGTTTGATATTTGGTTTTCATTGCAACCAGTGCCGAAAAGCCCGTTTCGCATAAATAAGACGTTACAAACGGTAGAAGCCCCTGCATTGCTTTGTAATACAAAGATTCATACTCTCCACTAAGATTCACTCAAAATTGAATTATGATTTTATTTTGAAACTTTTGTTTTAGTGAGCTATCGCATGACAATTCTATCAATTTTTCGTTTTCGATGGTTGTCAACTCAAATTCGTCTATTTATAGATATTACGATTCATTCGATTATTTATAGATATTATGGTATGAACATTGATTTTTTATTAAAAAGTTTTGGCGCCTCCCCTGGCAATAGTCCGTGCCTCCCCTGGGAGTCGCGTCTCCCAGGTTGGAAACCTCGGTTCTATACTGTAACAACCTGGTAACGACTTAAGTGTTCTTAACGATATCGTGGCAAACAGTAAACAGTGTCCGAGTGGTTTCTAAAGATTGAAACAACAAGCCAGAATTTAACTGAAACTTAACAATTTCATATAGAACAAAGCAGGTTGAACGTTGGATTTAACAGTTTACAGCTGAATGAGACGTCGGGTACAAAATATTTTAACAGCGGCTTCTCCTATTAACTAGTTAGTCTCTCAGGAATCAAAGGTTCGTGTGGCCGCTTTAGTCCAGATCTTAATGGGACTCTCGAAACAAACAGTCTCGAATATATATCCTTCGAAAATTCCTTAGTTGCGACGGGGTCTTCTCAGAAAAACGCCTGTTTTCGAGATAGGAGCATGGGATTAGCTCTCGACGACAGCCGAGTTGTGGGTTTGATCCGATGGGTCGTTATGTGAAAACTTATTGCTTCTATAGTGTTAAAATCGGTGAATAATGGCCACCAAGGGATAGCTTTATGAGCACACAAGGATGGCCGATGATTTTTAGCACATAGATATCCCCAGGCTTTCGGGGGACGAGACTCGAGGGCTTAAGACCCCATAACAAAGAATGTTAAATTTGATGGGGCCCCACTGATCGTTCCTTAAGCCCGCCAGATGTTTTCTTGCATTCTTTTGTAGCTAGGAATTGTCCCAGGAGGTTTTGCGTGCCGCTACAATATGATGCATTTTTGGCTATGTCTTCCGTAAGATACGGCATTTCTCAGCATAGTCTGTCCAAACACAATTGATTTAAAATAAATATGGGATTTCTTCAATAATATGTCCTGCATTTTCCTAAGATACAGTCTACATCCACATGTTTTGTCTAACCAGTAAAATCAAAATCATCATCGCGTGGAAATAGAAAGACCGCAATAATTCAAGCTTGCCTTTTTTTTTCATTCTCTGTTGTGCATTTACGGAAGATATCCCTGTAAATCTTATTTAACCCAAATGTTAGCGAGGAAACCGCCAGTGAAACCAGATTGGCAGTTTTCGCTCAGAAGCGTAATCCAATTCCCTAATGAGATCTCACATTTTACCGTGCATCACGATATCTCGTTTTATTAGCCCCTTATCCCAGTTTCTTTCTCTCTCTCTCTTACTGATTCAGTAACCAGTAACCTTTATTCTTTTCCGTTTTCACTCACCTATATTTGCCCACCGATGACCATCGAATTCGGAAGAGCCCAATGTCTGGCTTCCGATCCAACCTCCTCTTCATGATCCGTTCCGCTCGAGCAATCGAACACAATCTCCCGTTTTCCATCCTCACGCAACGCTCGTAAAGCTGATTTTTATTGTTTTCGGACGGCCGTAAAAAAAAATAAAAAGCGCTGCGACTGTTTAAAGCAAAATGGGATCGGAATCACTGACAGAGTGAGAGATCACCGCCGGGTCATACAATAGGGGCATAATTTATTCAAAAGTCACGCTTCAAATACATCTGTGTCACACAGATATTTTTTTTTTCGCTTTCGAAGAGAAGTGACGATGGTGATGTTATATATAAAACTGGTTTCGTGCATTTATAAGTATAAAGTTGTGATCCTTTCACCTTTTGCTTTAACGACCAATTAAATTAACGGATATAGGAAAAAAAAAATTTCCCCGCAGACTAAGAATTCTAATATTCCGACGAGAGGCAAGGGGAAGTTTAAGCAGTTGTAAGAAAAGTAATAGACCATTTTATCCAAAGAAGTCTATATATAAACCATTTCTAGCCCTATTAACTATGAAAGGTAGGGAATTTATTCAAGCATCACGTTATGAGCAATCATTTCAATAGTCAATTATTCCTCCTGTCACTTGGTGTATCACCTACAAACCCTTGGTTTTAAAGAATTGAAGTCTATATATATATATATAAACCATTTCTAGCCCTATTAACTATAAAAGTTTGGGAATTTATTCAAGCATCACGTTATAAGGAATCATTTCTATAGTCCTATCACTTGCTGTATCACCTACAAACCCTTGGTTTTAAAGAATTGAAGTCTATATACATAAACCATTTCTAGCCCTATTAACTATGAAAGGTAGGGAATTTATTCAAGCATCACGTTATTAGCAATCATTTCCATAGTCAATTAGACCTCCTGTTACTTGCTGTGTCACCTACAAACCCTTATTTTTAAAGAATTGGAGTTAATTTGAATTTTTTTTAAAAGATTCTTGAAAACCCGAGCTCCGCATTTAAGGATCATCTTTCCGATGCAACCAAAATATGCAGCAATAGCTGTTGTGTATTGAATAATCTCCAAAAAGAAAATTCCGCATAGCTTAACAAAGCTATTAAAGATCTGCGAATTAAAATATTTTAATTAAGGCAAAGCAATCCGCACATAAAATTGGTTGTAGTTGAAGATAAGGGGGGGTCAGGACCCCTGCGAAAGTGAAAAAAATACGCATTTGTCCATTCCTCTTAATACTGTTGACCATATTTCTCACTCACAATACACAGCGGTCAGAGAACACGTTTTAATGATTTCAAATAGTAAAGAAATACATGGCAGTCACTCAAAATTACTAGTTTAAAATTCTAATATAAAAAATGTAAAAAAAAAAAATTCGCACAGAGTGAGATAGGCGCAATATTATGTGCATACAATACTTAAATATATTAAAAAAACACTAAAATTTGAACAATATATTTATATACAGTACAAAGTTTATAGCAATACGGGCATATACGGACGCGGTGGCCCAGTTGACAAGAGCAGCGGGCCAGTGATCTGAACGTCCCTGGTTTGATGCTCGTCGCTGCAAATGGTGCGTTATCCACCGCCGTGTTCACTAATGGTGGCCGGGGCACGTAAAATAGGTCGTGGTAGCAATGTCTTCCAACTTCTCAAATTTACCTCTAGAGGTGGGGGGGGGGGGGGGGTCAAGTTCTGGTCTCGTCACTTGACTCGGTTCAAAATTACGGGGCCGGTCATTTAGCCAAGTCGTACTCCGACCCTTGTGGTACTAATTCAAAACAGAGCCGCCCCTTTCAGCCCAATAGCCTATTAGGACATGGTGAATGGAACCTCCAACCAGAGGGCATTAGCAACAACAACAAAGTTTAAAAAGTTTTCAAAGTGTTTTATAAACACTACGCCATGTATTATAAAAATTATAGGGAATTTTAAATAGTTAAGGAGTGAAACTCCCTAAAAACCTATTTAATCATCATTGATGGAAAAAAAACTAGTTAAGCACTTAATTGTTTATCTAATACTTTTTTTTAAACTTTAAGATCACACATTAAATTATGTGAGAAAAAAGTTAAGTTTCATCTTATAAAAATTTACTCCCAGAGAACTTTTTTCCATGAATGTAGTTTCAGAAATTTCGTTAAACTATTGGTCGTGATCAGTTTACCTTTGTATAGCAAAATATGATATCATCACTCCAACACTAGCCATGCAACCTATGAATGCTGAAAATCGCGGCTGGTGAAATAAAGGATTCAAACATCGACAGAGTTCATGTTTGAATTCTTTGAGTGGGACGATGTTACTCATGATTTTAAACACTCTTCTATTAAAATGCCCTCATCATGAAGCGTACTCGCTTTCTGGAATGATTCTGATAAGTTACACGTTATTACGTTTGAATGCATCCACTACCTGCTTTACTCCAAATGACAACGTGAAACTGTTAAACCAAATCAATAATTATCATCACTTATTCTCGTATTCGTGAACATAACTTTTATCCCAAATATTCCTTCCACGTATAATCAAATTAAATTAACTTGTCTAGAAATTTTAAACAAATTTAGTAAAAACAAAACGTCACGAAATAACGTCATGTTTTCCGTGACTCTTTCACATTTCAGATCCTCTAACAAGCCAGCATAAACCCCAGTTTCCGGAATTAATTTTTTTTTGTTTGTTTATTAGAAAATAAAAATTCCCAGTGGCCTAAGCAAACATGAACATCTCCTAATCGTCTATCCACTGATTAATAGCTTAACACAATTTATGAGCCAAAATTGCAGAGTTGGCCTGGTGTGAAGCACTCGGATTTCTCGTGATTTCCTGGCGATGAAACTTTATTGTTTTGTTTTCTTCCCGAGAGAAACATGCATAACGGGATTCAAATTCTCGCTGCCATCCGAGTCAATGAACCTGCAGCCCGACTCTACCTCGGGGCTACTACTGGAAGCTAGCTCTCAATCAAGCAATGTTGCCGGCTTGTGTGTGTGTGTGTGCGTATGACGAAAGCTGCCAGTGTGACGGGTTCTCTTTCGAAATAATCGTCGGAGAGCGGTTCCACGCCAGCTAATTTAACAGACCATGGCGCCGGTTTTGAGAAGAGTGTCTTTAATCCGATCTACAGTCTGCATTTAGGGGGGACATAACACCCGTAAATTGACCGAAAAAAATGAGGAAAATGTCTAATTTTAATTTTTTTTTCTCTTACAGTATATTTTGATATTTCTCGTAGTAAAGTTTTCTGACGATTCGATTCTTTCACGAGTAGAAATAATGTTTTTTTTTATTCACATTATTTAAGGTGACTGCCTACGTTCGGAGCCAATTTTTTTTTAAATATTTTTAAGGATTTTTTGGGTTTTTTATGGTAAAATAGCACTTAATTTAAAAAATAAACAAAAACTTACCTGTAAATGCCATACTTTTTTATAAATTGGTCATTTTGAAGTAATTTTTAATGAATTTAGCTAAAACGCCTATCACTCTGCACAAAATTCTAATGCTACTATTTTAATTTCCTTCTCACACATGATACATATGACAGTTATCTTCAAAATGACCCACAATCTAAGAGAAATTTTAAAATGCAAAAGTAATACAGACAATTTTATTTTCCAAAATGAAAATTTTCCCCGAATCGTCATTCCTTTTCTGATAAAAACAGCCCCAAATAAAAATGAAAAAACTATTTATTATACATCAATTATTGTGCGTCATTTCATTAACAATGGCATCTAAAACATTTCCTAAAAATTTTATCAAATTATATACATTATTATGTGAAATATCATGATAACGGTAGAGATTTGTGCTAAAAAACATAATTCTGAGAAAAACGCATTTAAAGTTGTTTAGCACTTTTGTAGCAGACGATGTTTTTTAAAATAGCTATAACTCTGCTTCTAATTGATGTAGAATGAAAATCAAAACGGTTTTGACAGGAGAAAAGATTGAATTACTCGATTCTTGCAAAAAATAAAATTGACCAAAATAGTAAAAAAAAAATTACATTTTCAACGTAGGTAGTCACCTTAAAGTTTGAAACTTTGAGGAGGTTTTATTTCTGTTTGTGTTTTTGTCGTACTTCTATGTGTTTAAAATGCTAAAACTACGACAAAAATATTAAATACGAGTTGGTTTTTTAATATATTATGTATGATAATAGAATTGGGGATTGATTTTACAATAAACTAAGAGAAAATTTTTAAAGTAAAAATATAAAGGAACTTGTATTAAGTATAATAACTTTTTCCATAGATTTGGAAGTTTTATTTTATTCACGAGATAGAATTTATGAACTAACCACTATATTTATTCAAAACTGAACCTAAATTCTTAAAAGACACTTCTGTAAGTAATAACATACAATAAAATTTTAACAAAAAACCAATTTTCTTTTTTTAATCATACTGGGGATATTTACGCTCAAATATTATTTAAAAAATATAAAAAACCACTTTGTCGAATCATATCATTTAAGAAAATCAAAAACAAGAAAAGAAAGAACTTATAAAAGTTTTTACAAAGATTGTAGAGACATCTTTAGAGAAATTTCTACGTGATTCAGGATTTAATTAGGAAATACCACTTGACAAAATTATATTTTCTAGCATATTTCAGAACTTTTTTTTAATGCAAAGCCAGTTTGCTTTAAATGGTCCCTAATACATAGGTAAAAATTATAAAGGCAATAAAGTAAAGAAAACAGTTTGGAACGGATATGAGAAGTGTCTAGTTGAACAATTTTCAGCAGCAGTTGACTCCTAAGCGTCCCACGTGGAGAGAAAATTTTTCAAAAAATCTGCTTAGGTAGATCTAAACGCTTTTCTTCTCATCAGATCTTAATTTACAGCCGTGTTAAGAAACCTTAAGCTGGTAAAATTACTTAATATAAAAAATAAAATACCTTGATATCTCGTTATGTAATTTTAATATCGTTTTAATATTCTCGTTATTTTAATATTCTAGATATATAGTTTCTCATTATGAAATTTTAATTTGTTGTCTTTATAATAGGTAGAAATTATAAAGGCAAAAAATTAAAGAAAACAGTTTCGAGCGGTTATGAGAAGTGTCTAGCTGAACAATTTTCAGCAGCAGTTGACTCCAATGCGCTTCACGTCAAGAGAAATTTTTCAAAAAACTGCTGATTTAGTTTATCTATGCGCTTTTCTTCTCATCAGACCTTAATTTACAGCCGTGTAAGAAACCTGAAGCTAGTAAAATTACTTAATATCAGAAATAAAATTCCTTGATATCTCGTTATGATTTTTTTTTTTTTTGGGGGGGGGAGAGGCGGAGTAGGGGAATTGTCTTTGACAAAGAAATACTAATAAAACATAATGAAGACAAGCGTATTTTTGTTTAAATAATAAAAAGGAATTTCTTTGTTGTAGAATTTACACCGTGGTATATAGATTTAACTCATCAGTGTTACTAAAACTTAATATTTTTAAGTTTCCTTTTCCTGTAGATCATACGCCGCTCAAAGAAAGCTTGGAATAAGCAAGTCAGGAATCAGGGAACGTAAGATTGGGGGAGAGGAGCGGTTGAACCACTTTCCTTCCCCGAAATTCCTTCTTAGATTATCATTAATTTATATACCAAAAATGAACCTGAGCCACCCCCTTGCCCATAAGTTCTGATTTTTTTTTCATCATTCCTGTCCGGAATTTCGACAGTGTTTTTGTGTTCCACATTCTAATGTCACATACAATACCTGGTCGGCTGGCTTCTAGAGCTCTATCGTCATCTGTTATTATAAGTGGTTTAAACAGATCAGGATCTAAAGTTTAAAACCTATTCCGAACGGCTACAAACAAGATGCCGATCCCAGGGCTCAAATTCACTGACCCTGGTACAAAAAGGTCAATATCCTAAGTATTGGGCGTCATTTTCCCTGGAAAAGATGTCCCTCAGAGAGTTCACTTAGTTTACCCCTCTTCAATTTGTGCAGTCTTCCTCGTAGTACACCATTCAGTATAACACTTTAAACGACATAGTCTACTGTATTTCGTACATTTTTCATATTTATGTAAGTTCTCTGAATATTATTTACCAATAACGGATGTATCCGTAACTCGCCAGATGCATTACTAAGTGCATCGACATCAACCCACATCCAGTAACCGAGCGCCGCTGTGAAAACGACCCTTCCAATTTCTATGGGGTATCTGGTGCTTTCCGAAAGTACCCAAGCTCTCAATAGAGAGGAGATAATGGTTGTTCCGGGGCAGAGCACTCCATTACTCTCTTCTTGCTGGCAAGATTTTTATAATATGAGTGCATGAGCTCTAAGAGAAGGATCCTCCCAACTCGTGATCATTCCAAACTGAATCGTCCCCAGGATCAAACATCTGAACAGCAAACAAGACGAAGGATGACGGTGTTTTTTCATGCAGTTGAAAACATAATGATCTTGCTTATTTCAAACCAGAAGGGAAAGGGCACAGTGACATCATGGATTGTTTCAGTAAAAGAAGAATGGACACTTACTATTTCAAACCGTTTCTTAAGGCAAACTTTCTCGGGCAGGTGGTCAATAATAGACTGCATCCACATAATTGCTTTGCATTAGGCATGGAGTTTCAAATGCAAGTATTTACTACCGGTAAACAGTTAAACATCGATTTTAAAAGTACCGAAAGCAGAAAAATAAAGAGTTCGATATATCATGAAATAATTCCTAACCCCATATATATTCAAAACCATTAAACTCAATATAAAAGAAAAATAGTGTGTTTTTTGGTTTGGTTTGGTTTGGTTTGGTTTGGTGGTATCTGTGTTTGGAGCGCCACGGTCAATTTTTGGGTACACAAGTTTTGTGTTTTTTTAATCTCTTTTAAATGGCTAAATTTGCCATCAACATATGGAGATCAGAATATCATGGTTCGATTTTTTTCCCATTCTAACACTGTGATAGCACGAGCAAAAATTGCAGCTAATTTCAAAATACGACAACAGGTATCGAATCTAGGAATATTGAAAGTTGTATATATGTTTATACATGACGCTCAAATAACATGTTAATTGTTTTAAACGTATTTAAAAAGTAGTTGGCGAAATGATTTAAAGGGCATTTGATGGCAAGAATGTATCTGTGTTATTCACTTGCTATAAACAACAAAAAATTCAATTCTTTTTTATACTATACCTTAGTAACAAACAACTTATGAAAACCTAGCGAAAATGAAAAAAAATTATTTTAATTAAGAAGTGTCATGAATTTTTAAGGGATGTATCCGACCATCAGCTAGGAACAAGAGATTTGAACCCCCATTTCCTAACCTCGCAATATGAATTCTACCCAAGTGCCCTATCTCGGAATGTAAGGAAGAGTTATTAGCTTTCGAACGTCTTCTTGAACCCATTAATTTCTACAGCTTTTAACTCAACTGCATCCGGCATTCTTCTTGCTAATACAGTAAAATAACCGTGTATGTAAAAATATATATATATATATATATATATACATAAACATATACATATATATATATATGATTACACACACACACACACACATACACACATATATATATATATATATATATATATATATATATATATATATATATATATATATATATATATATATATATATATATATATCACATATCGTAGCAATAGAAACAGTTGGAACAGCAGATACTGGAGCAGCTGTAAAAGAATTCTGGGGACGCAGTAAACAGGCGAATGAATTAAAATAGTTTTATTTGTCATTCATATAAGAGTTCCCCCATAGGGAGGGAGCAAGACCGTGTGACATATTATATGTTCAAACACTATCAGAAAAAAGACCCGGCTTTCAGCAGTGTTCACATTTTGATATCGGGAAAGTACAGAAGAAATGGTGGAAGGGTTAATCCCTATGACGCTATGTTACGTCATGGACTAGGGCGTGTCCGTTGATTCTTATCGGTTCAGTCTCCCTAGACAAGGGTTGAATTAAATCTGCAAGGATATTTCTCTGTCTATAGGGGAACGAAGGGATTAAGTACTGCTAACTTTATTAGCTATTACATCATCTTTAGAAATCGAATAAATTATGTTTTACAGGAATATGGAGAAGTCAGATTATTAATATAAAAATTATTTTTATATTACATATATATATATATATATATATATATATTTATTTATTAAAGTGACTGATGAGTAACAAAGGAGTGCTTGGTGTAATCCAATACACCTAGAATTATCCATCGACAGAAATGTTCGGAAAATCGAATTAATCTCGACCGCCAACTAAATGGAGATAAATAGCCTTTACATTGTAGTCTTAAACAATCTATCGTGAACATGAACCTGAGATCGACAAACAACCGCAATTTTAAAACAAGATTAATTTCATTCGAAACGAGCACCCAGCCTTCTAGAATTTAATATTAGAGGCGGGGCAGACTACGAAGCGGTGACAGGCGAGGCCAAGGCGGACGATTAAAAACGTACAAAATATTCTAGTTGATTCGTTCACTTTAGTTTTATTTCCGAAAAATTGCCCTGATGTAGGTCATTGTGAACCTGTACCTAGTAGATTCCTGGCGACATTTTCTTAATAAAAGTCGATTAAGGAACTCGTTCTGTAAAACATCTTAGCAATCGCATGTTCGGAAAGGGAATGACTGTATAGTAGCACTTTTAAATGTAAACGCTCACTAATGTTTGTAGTCATTGAACAGATAACAATGTAAAAATAAACATATAAAATGCTTTTACGTCCTTATTTTTTTAAGTTTTATCCGTTTCAATGACATAAGTTATTTAGAATTGATAATCTGCAACAAAGGAGACATTATTATTTAATAGCTGATGTTAGAAAGTATTACAAAGAAAAGATTTCGCCTTGAAGAAGTCAATATCTCGCTAATTTTGTAATTTAATTTTAATTTTGAAAATTTTGAAACAAGTCAAAACAATGCTTCGATATTGTCTTAATGCAAGAATAAAAAGTTAAGTTTTCAACGTAACATTTCTTGCTCGTGGAAAATTTAAAATTCTAATAGGCAGTTCATAGATTCTGAACCGCGCATTGGTCGCTCGGCGTCTCACTGATGCCAACAGCAATTTGTTTAGATTTTGCGTATTGATGGACATACACATATATTCATACATACATATACATACATATACATACATACATACATACATACATACATACACACACACATTATATATATATACGTATATATATATATATATATATATATATATATATATATATATATATATATATATATATATATATATACATATTTATACATATTTATACATATATATACATATTTATTTATACATACACACACACACACACACACACGCACATTTGTATATGCCAAAAAACCTGATTGGCGTTTTCCCAAATTTGTAAAAATTGCTAACGGAAATACATTTTTTTAAATTTCCTTTATTTTTATTTATCCTATTGTAAAAATTGCTTGAAATTTTTTTCCATTTGATTCGTTTTCATTTGTAAAAATTGAGTTTAGGAATACATTTTTTTCATTTGCTTTAATTTATTTTATTGTAATAATTGCATATAAAATTACATATTTATAAAGATTTGGTTGGTTTTCACCTACATCCTTCATGTCATTAACTTACTGTTTTAATATATATATACAGTAACCACCGCTTATAGTGATCACTGGTTATAAGAATCAACCGTTTATAAGAATCAATATCGCGAAAACAAAAACAAATGAATTATTTCCATGTTAAAATTTTCGCTTTAAAGAATCAATCCACCGGTTTTAAGAATCAGTTTACACTCTTCGCTTCCATTTTTCCAAAAAACCTACTTAAACCCTCAAAAGGCACGAAGTTCGTTCTTTTTTTTAAAGAAAGATTGATAAGATGGGATGGAATATAGTCGTAAAATTCACCCCTTTCTTTATTAGACATAACATAATCGTTTCCCCTTAAACGCTTTACCACAACACTGTCCTATTAGCTTGACCCAGGGGCAACTTTACCCGTCCGAGTAAATCTTCGTCTGAGACTATAAGTATTGAAAGAGGTATAAACAGCCTTCTGAAAACTTCATTACGTCAAACTACAGTAGAAAACTTTTTCTTGCTCCCTTCCTGTAGTTGAAATGTTAAAACTGTTAAGCAGGTATGTTGTAACTTGTAACAAATATTGTATTTTTTTCTTCTCTTACTATAATCATGTGTATCTACTTATAGGTCTAAAAATTAAGTTTTATTTTTAAAACTATAAAAAAAATTTTAATAAAAGATAGTTAATGTAAATTAAAGAGTATTTTATGGTAAATTATCTAATATATGTATATATAGGTGTGTGTGTTCCAGTCCAAAAACCTAAATTTCGGTTATAAGAATCAACCGCTTATAAGAATCAAAAACAGTAATAACAAACGTGATTCTTATAAGCGGAAATCACTGTGTATATATATATATATATATATATGTATATATATACAGTGGAATCTCGATCGATCGTTTTCGGATCCATCGTTTTTCCGTATGTGTCGTTCATTTTATCCAGTCCCAACGATCATATTGCTTTGTTATGTTTCCGCATCTATCGTTTTCTCGCATTTATCGTTCATTTCAATCGGTTCCTTGAAAAACGATAGATCGAGATTCCACTGTATATATATATTTTACAAATAGAATAACTGAAAAACCTAAATAAGATAGAGTGGCGTCTGTCAGACTCCACGTGACCATGCCTACAATTTTTTAATACGCGACCAGTGCAGGGTTAGATAGATGCCCAAATAAAAAGAAAATGCCGATACTCAAACACACTAATTCAGGGGGGCGGGGTATAAATCCTGCTCTAGGTAGACGAGCATACCACTGGTGCTTGACCGTTAGAAAAGAAATATCAGTGGCCTCTTCGGAAGCATAGAAAAAATTACTCATAAAAGAAGGAAAGAAATGTGAACTGCCAACACACTGCTTTGTTGGTGCAAAAAGCCAGCAATTTGAGCGTTGGCCGCAGAACAAGGTAGGGGTAGAAGGTATGGAAAGGAGTTCAGAATATCAGATTTTGTAACTTTCACAGTTTAGCTGTCAGGATGCTGGCTTCGCAGTTAAGGGGCGCGAGAATCGAATCCTGCTTTCAACACTGGTAGACAAAATGTTTTACTGAAATACTTGTACCGTCAACTGGAAGAAAAGAATTAATCGGTTTCGTAAATAATTTCGAAAATTTAAAATAGGACAGTTTTTAGAAAAGAATCAAATATCTTCGTTTCATTCCATTCTTTTACGTAGACAACAAAACTTTTTACACTAACAATAAAATAACTTTTTTCTTCTCTTTGTTTGGTTAGTTATCAAAATACCTTTATCTGGGGAGAACTTTATTTCGATACAAAGTGCTTTCTCTACCCCATATTTATTCTTTGCCCATATTCTAATTCTAAACTTCGAATTACATAATTTTATACACTTTTTACCTCCTGTATAACACCTAAAATGCATCCATCTACCGATAAATGGTAATATCATGCCATGATATGCCAACATATACGACATAATATTTACACATTTATGGTATGAACACATCAAAATATGATATGTCCCCTTATGATCCTAAAATACATTACATACACATACATGTCCCTCTATGAGGTCAGAAAAGGTCGGAGAGGGTACAATCCCCCCTGGGGCTGCTCGGTCAATATTGAGGTGGCAATTAGCTAAGACGGACTCCGACACTTTTCGTGCTATATAAAAACCCGGAGCCGCACATTTTAGCCCGATGCATATATGGAACTTGTCTGGAACTTCCAACCAGGGAGCATTAGAAACAACAACAAACACATACACAGGTATCAAACACATTCTCTCATACCTGCCAAATTATATCGAATGAAAATAAATCGATATATTTCAAAGAGGACATATATTGACTATTAAAAAGAAAAACTATAATAACCACTTTAGAGGAATTAACACAGTTTTTCAAATCATTTAATCCAAAATTAAGTTCAAACCGGAGCGCATTTTTCTTTACATTATCACAAAAGCCCTCGTTTCACTGTCGAGTTCAAAAGGCAATGTATCTAGCTAACAGCTTCATTACCACTATTCTATAGAGCAACTCGGGTAAATTATCCTCTTTCCATCCTGTCAAGTTTAAAAGAATAAAAGAAATCGCTCAAGGAGTGTCAGAAACCGCACCCTAGTTGTTCCATTGAAAGCCAACCATATTATTATGAACAAATTTCATAATGCCCGGTTTCCTTCGGAGCCGAGCTTCAACTCCGGCAATGAAAGACTGATGCGTCGCTTCTAAAACTGCTACTTCCGTATGTTCTATATAATAAATTCCCCGAACAGCTTGTTGTAAATAGCTGCAAATGTGTAATTATGCTTTAAAGGTATGCATTACATATAAAATCGGCACTTTATTTCCCTAAAAAGGAGATTGCATTCCCACAGCTTTAACACCTTTCGATGCAAACTTCTGTTAATTCGTGCTTGAAATTAGACTAAATCAAATAACGCAGGTTAGACTACTATTATTTTTTTCGTTCCCTGAACAGATTTTGTCAACTGAATGAATCTGCGATGAAATCCTGTTAGCACATTGTTGACCGGCAATTTTATTTAAATATAAATGCAAGTCAAAGTTATATATTTAAGTATAAATATATTTAAGTATAAGTTAAACATTTAAGTATAAATGCAAAAAGAGACTGAAAATTTGGAATAAAGTACTGCATTTTTATTTTCTGAAATGTGTTTTCTTTATATGGGGGTATGAGATTCATAGTTTAAATCAGTGTTTCCGAAACTTAAGCTATTGAACACCGTGAATCTTGAAATTTCAACGGAATACCCTGTTTTATTTTGCAGGCTATTGTAATAACACAAAATCAATAAAAAAATTTAAAAATGAGAAAAGACATTTATTTAGTATTTAATTTTTTAGATATTTTAGAGCATGAGCCCGTCAAACATGTTTAAATTTCATGTAGCCGTTGCAGGATATAAACCAATTCGAGGTTTTTGAAGAACACCTATCAACTTTCCGTGGAACACCAGTGTTCCACAGATTTTGGAAACCCTGGTAAAAATAATAAAATGGGAGGATTTACTTGAAACTCATCCAGGTTATAGTAAACGTAGTTTTCAAGTAAATGTTCAGTTGATCAAAAATTTCTCCAATATGACTTTCAGTTATCCTAAATTGTCCTCAACATTTGCGTGTAAAAAACACAGTTTACTCGACAAAACTTCGCTGATCTTCATGGGCCACCAGAAGAAGAAAATCCTACCGTCAGGAGACAAGTGCCTGCTGCATTGAAAAAAAAAACCTCTTAATTAACCGTTTCAAACCGATTCGACATGGAATTTTTCCGAGAAAACAGAGATCTTCGTTCATCATTTTTTTCGTTTCATTTCTTTTTAACCTCGTCTTTTCGCTGGCATGTGTATTATCCACTTGGAGTCGATCTGTCACAGCTCATCAACGAAATGATACGTTACGTTGATACATCAGCATGACTCATAAGCATGACGATGAAGACAATGTGTATCTAATGGTGATGCGCTACGATGAAATATAAACAGATACAATTAGTTTAAGAACATGGACGCATATCACCGTTTAGCCCCTTTCTAATACCATACATGATGCGATGTCATTACGCAAATTGTGGACGCATAACAGACGCGCAGTGGATAATTTAACACGTAATACAAGAAGGTAAAAAAAATCATAAACATGTAGATTCGTGTTGGAAAGAGGACAACCCCAAACCTATCAATCATTGTATAAAAGACAGAAATTTTAAACGAGACAACTGTAAGGGAATTTTGTTGGGTTTAACGAAAATTGGGAATTGAAGTGTAGTATTTAAGCACAGCTATCCTCTTAGTAAGAAGACCGACTCCTGCATAGAGAGAACTTAACATCAATGGATAGTAAAAGTATGATGCCAATTGCTTTAAAGCTAAATTCATATACTTTTAATTCAAATGTGATATAAATCACGAAAACAAATATAATTTTGGTAAAAATTTCATAACATTTTAAAATCTTCTATATAAATATAAGAAAAACTTTGTCGGTCGGGGAACAATTCCGGGTAGACCGTTTCCGTTATGGCATCCGTTATGAAATTCGGCCATGTTTGAAAATGTCGAAATCGATGTATTTTATTTCATGAAAGTACATAATTTTTACATATTTGGAAAGAGCTGTAAAAACTCATAATTTTTTCTCCGTACACTTATTCTGTTACTTTAATAGTTTTAGAGATATTTCAATTCTAAATGCATACTCTACCGAACAAAACGTAACCGCCATGTTTTACGATGTAAACACAGCGTGATTCTCACTAAAAAATGAATCACTGAAAAGAAATGTTTCATCGTGTGTCTAATTTTTAATTATTTTCTATTTTTCATACATTTATTTCAAATTTTTTAATCATAAATAGATCATTTGAAGATGTACTGATTTTGAGGGGATTTTTTGGCAAAAGGGAAAAAAAATAAATTCAAGTGAACTGAAATTCGATAGCTGGGCGATGCCCGGCTAGTAGAGGGAATATTTTATAAATTTTTAGTACAATTTAGTACTTAGGCTAGAGACCCTATACTCCATTCAACTAAATTTACTTTAATTTTATTTATGTTATATACTACTATAACACTTACCTGCGTTAGGAAGTAAAAGTTTTACTATACTTCCAAAAATCCCTGAAATATACCAAACAAATTTAAAAACACTTATTTTTTTTAAATTATCTTTTTATAAGAGAAGGCACCTGTAGAATGATTCACTTAACACATATAGCTTGAAGTTTAGGTCAAAACATAGTAATATGTAAAACACTACTGCAAAATTTCATTGAAATATATTGAAAACTTTTTAAATTATTAGCTTTCTCGTTTACAAAGGTAACCGAAAAATTAGTTTTCTATAAAATGCATTTTAAAGATGCTACTTCCAGTCTTTTCCAATAGCTTCCAGTTTATTAAATTGGCCATAAATTCGCATCCAATGATCGTACAAATAAAGATAAAGCAGTATTAGAATTCTAAAAGATTGGCATTTGATATAGAACAGTGGTTCCCAACCTGTCGAAGTCTGCGGACCACCCCCCACCATCCTGAGGGGGGGACCTTCCGGGGGGTATGGGGGTATAGAATATCTATCAGGCAAAAGGGATACATATAAAAAAGTAATTATGTTAAACTTTTAAGAAAATGTAATTCAACACCTGATAGTCATCGGATATATTCCACTCATCTAGTTCAATGAACATTGCTTTCAAATTCCCCATTTATTTGGCAACTTTTTTATATGTGGTGCCGGACCACTCCCGAGGCTCTCGCAGATCACCGGTTGGGAACCACTGATATAGAGCAATAAAAAAACTTTGCAACAGAACAGAAATTTCAACTTAGGCAGATACCTTAACCCCTTTCATTTATGTTCAACCACTGAATTTTTAAACGACCCATTCTTGAATTTTAAAATAGTCACTAGAACTTATCACAGTCTACACGGATTTATCTCATTTTATTTCTCTGATTTAGAAGAGATTAACGCCATTTATCAACTTCAAATAAATTAAAATGAATCAAATTGTCATCAATAATCTCGAAACAGAAGATCAAGGTCTAGACTCTCGAAACATAAATAGAATGCGTGTAAAATAAATTGGAGTCTGAAAATTTTTTCAGCGTAAAAAGTCGTAAAAAAATGTAGATCAAAGGCAATTTATTTAGGACATAAAAAATTTCTAAATAAGTAATAGGGATCGTAAGTTATTGCACTTAAATAAAAAAAAGTTAAATCGTTTGTACATTTGAAGTATTAAAAATAGTATACCGGCCATGTATCAAACCTTAGAGCACATGAAAACGTGTTCCCGTGGGAAAAAAAATTACGTCATCGCGTTAGCTTTTCAAAATGTTTAATCAATGAATGCTGTTTATGACAAACTAGCTGAATACCCGTGCTTCGCTACGGTGTACATTCATTAAATACAAAGGCCAATGTATGCAATTAATGTAAAAAAAAAAAAAAATACATATATATATATATATATATATATATATATATATATATATATATATATATATATATATATATATATATATATATATAAATCGTAACGGATATTTTTATAGACAAAATAATGTAGAAGAAAATATTGAAATTAAATCTAATAGAGCATATTAAAGAATATAGTACAGTTAATATAGTACAGTTTGAAGAACATTTATTTTACTGTATTTTAATTTTTTTTGGATAATGTCCAATCGTCTGCCGCATTAGCAAGAAAAAAAAATTGTCAATTTATTTCGTTGTTATGCACGTGACGCAAAATTAATTTAAAGTATCACAAAAAGAAAAGAAACCACGTGATCAGCATTTAATAAATTAAATTCTGAAAATTAATCTTTAAAAATTCACCAAAATTCAGAAAATGGAGGTAAAGATTCGAAAAAGATTTCATTTTAAAGGCATTTTTTATGATCTTTCTCGTGATATGAATTTTATAACCCTCAAATTATTATTTTAAATGCAAACTTTAAAGAATGTTGCAAAAACAGCTTAAATATTTAATTTTTAAAAAATATAAGAAGAATGTTTCGAAAATCTTTCTTAGTGCACCCCTACACTATGAGAAGAATCGCCATGCAAAATTTCAGCCCTTTATGTCCAGCGGTTTGGTCTGGGCGTTATCTGTCAGTTAGTCAGTCAGTTACGGAACTGTTTTATATATATATAGATATGCATAGTTCTTTTCGTACAACGAAAAGTTTCATATAACCTTATATGGCAAAAAATAGTCAAATTAGTGGAAACATGACAGCATAGGAATTCTTGGAGACAGATTTTGCAAGCTTGGTTTTTTTTTTACTATAGTTGACTTGGAAGTTAAAAGTTAAAATATCCTCTTACATTTATAATCATAAATGATTACTGTTTATTTAAAAGAGCACAATGATGACTTTTATATTTATAATTCCTGTGTTTAACAATGCGGTATTTATAATCTCGACATGGAAACGCCGATCTGCTTCGCCAAATTTACGAACGAGAAACTCATAAACAAATAATGAGCGGATAATTACAAACCAAAATCTTCTTCCAGGCAGGAAGAATTTTATTCACGTGAGAAATATTCCCACACTATCCAACTCGCTACTTCGACAAAATTTGGCTTAAGGGCTTTAGCCACAAGCCAAGTCCACCATTTGATTGCTTTTTCCTGTTTGGATGGCCTTTCACAACAGAAGCCAATTTAATTTGAATACTCGTCGAAGCCAAACTTGTTCTCCTAACCCCCAGCAGCATTTCGAAGGACGATAAATGAAAAGTGAAAAGAAGAACGACAAAATGATGTTTGTGTTCAATCAAGCAGATAAGATGCGGCAGAGGACGTTTGTTTAGATTCTGGAAAGTTCCGTCACGGAAGGTTGCCATCCTATGGAATCTGCTCGGGTTTTTTTTTCATGTGGTAATAATCATAAGTAGTTAAGATAATGCAATGGTCTCTGTACATAAACATCTCAAATATACTGTAAAATTCTTTACTAAATTCTAAGATTTTCAGAACACGCCTTGTAGCCAACGAGCTTTTCCAGGTCACTTTTCAAAAAGTCCTAAAAAATGTATTTAGTCACATTTCGTAGTGATTATTTTCTTATCAAATGTTTCTTTTAAATATATATCGTTATATGTTTGATTTATCTGACCAACCAGTAACTGTATTCGCATATTTATTTTTTACTTTTGGGCATAAGAAAAGTTTCTAGATTTGTATATTTCAGGATTTTTGACAAAAATTGTTTATAAAATTTTTAATAGCTTTAAAAGGCCTTTTTTCGGGTAATTTTACTCCACGGAAAACATTTCCAAAATTTTTACACCAAATAGAAAATCTTGGAGATAGTGCAATGAAAACAGAACTCAAGAACACACTAAAAAATTTCACAGCAACACTTTGCTTTCTGTGCATTGACATCTCAAATATATTGTAAAATTATTGACTATTTATTGAAATTTTTTGAACAAGCGCTGTAGCCAATGAACTTTTCTCCCACGCCACTCTTCAAAACGCCCTAAAAAAATTTATTTAGTCACATTTCATAGTGACTTTTTCTCATCGAATGTTTCTTTCAAATACTTTTCGATATACATTTGATTTATCTGTTCAACCAGTAACTGTATCCGCATATTTGTTTTTTACTTAACCCCTCAGCGGGCGCGCCCGTGTACAAAGTGCAACATTTTCGTAATTTTTAATGGTTTGTTTTTACGTGTAAGGTTTGAATATTCTAAGCAGTTTCTATTCATAGCTACACCCTTTCTAATGCAGATCTGATTTTCTGATCCTTGTATTTCTTTTCAGTCATTGTTAGTTGGGATTTAACCGTGGTAAACCTGCGATTATACTGCATTACAATGCGACAAAAGCAGGAGTTGATGCAGTCGATCAAATGTGCAGCTATTACACGGTATACCACATATCACGAAGATGGACAACCTCGTTGATTTTTAGGTTTTTGGACATAACTGGAATCAATTCGCAAGTTGTCCTTAGATCCAATAAACCAGACAGTTTTGAAATAAGGCTATTGTATCTGCATTCTTTGGCCTTTAATTATAAATATATCTCAATATCATCAACATTTTATATCTTGTCATAAAACGAAGAATTATTACTTTCAAGCTGAAAAAAAAGTTTATTACAAAAGGAATAATCAAGGTGGAAAGAGACGTTGCACTTTGTGCCACGCGCGCCTGTGGTGTTCCAAAAATTGGCGCGCCCGCTAAAGGGTTAAACGAGAATATAGCGATATATTAATAAAACGAGAAAAGGTTTAAAGGAACAGGTTTAATAATTACTGAAAATTACGGGATAAATAATTTAAGTAAGTCAATACACTCATTAATGATCGTTTTTTCTCTATTAATATATCTCTTTTTATTATAATAAGAAGCCTTTAATATATTGTTTTAAAGTTAAATGTTGCATCACCTATATACAACTTCAAGTAGAAAAGTTATAAATTGACCACCATATGCCATTATTGAAAAAGTAATAAAATTTTAGAAAAGAAGTGTGTAAAGCTCTAAAAATTAAAGCATAAACTTATACCAAATTAAATTCATTTTATCAATGGTTTCATATTAGCTAAATTTAAAACTCTGCCAAATCGCTCTTTAGATGATTCTTTTACTCTTTTAATTATAAGTTTTAAAAGATTTTTTAACAAATAGTAGTCTAAACAGTGTTTTCAACTTCAGTGAATCTTCCCATTAAGAAAAGCAATGTGATCCAAATAGATGAAAAACCATAAGTTCTTCTTATTAAGCGAAAGCAGAAAAAAATAAAGTGATTGGTTTGATAACAAGATTGGCTTACGAGATTAGGATACGATTCTTAAACCATAACGAGTAAGGTTTTTGAAAAATAAATGTGATAATTATCCTAAATATTTTTGATACAATTTCCCCCAGCCACATTTATCTAGGTCATTTGTCTGAACCTATGATCGATGAGTTTATTTGTGTCGATAAGGTGATTCTTTAAGACGAAGGAACGCTTTCTGGAATGTTGGACTAAGACAAACAAGGAGCAGTTTAAACTATTGTGTTACAGCATTTATGCAAGCAGCTATTTTAAGACATTCACATGGGTATTCAAGTTACATGCAATTGTTTTCGTCATCCCCAGGTATAAAAAAAAAAATTCCATAACGTAGGTAATGGTTCAAGGTTCAAGTCCAGTCCAGTTATTCTAATATCTTCCCAGAAGAGAAGGTTTTTTTATTCCCCTTCTTCAAATCCACAAAGAATACTTTTCTTCGCCTCAAAAGCTTTTATCTAATAAATGCGATATCTAAGTTCTGGTGTTTGGTATTTCAAGTATGGAGTCACGTGATTTTTTAATTGGGTCCGAAATTAAAAATTCTCTCAAAAAGATCCTTTTTTACTTCCTTGGATCAAAAAATACTATACCGGTGTTAAAATGAAATAACACGAATATAAGTTTTTTAAGATGATACATCACCGCATGTAACGTTTTAATGTCATACTGTCAGTGCGTATCCAGGAATGCATCTGAATTCATCTCAGAATGTAATTTTTGTATATTGACATCTTAAAAAGGATTATCTAAAATGACTTGCAAGGTATCTGTTGGAAGTTTTGAGCAGCAGTTTTTTTATCTAATTTCATCAAACTGTCTGTAGGATTTTCCAAAATTTGGAAATATTTTTAAAATGTAACTGAAAAAAAAATTTTGCCTTTTTAATAATGGAATTTCAATTACTTTAAATGATTAAACATTCTATTATTAAAATTTTTATAAATCCTGAAAAAAATTATTTTGAAACCTTTCAAACAGAATGAGTTATTGGTTCAACAAACGTTAGTTCACCACATATAAAAAATAATCTTAGTTTTAATTTTAATTTTTTTAATTTTCAAAAGACAAAATTTCATGTTATTCTAGAATTTTTTTCATGTATAGTAATGTTTATTTAAATACACGTTTGAGAAAAATATCACAAAAAAAAGCAATATAAAAAATTAAATCTAAAGTTCTGAATCCACTCGGAATATTTTCAGAAATTTATGATCAGTATTAATCTAACAGAATGTGAGACGCTATGACTTATTATTATTATTATACATCTATTTGCACAATTAATCTGACTTTTAATTCACCATTATATAAATTTAAACAAAGAAATACGAGCGGCTTACGGAACTGGATATCCTTTTTATTATTATACATCTATTTGCACAATTAATCTGACTTTTCATTCACCCTTATATCAATTTAAACAAAGAAACACGAGAGGCTTACGGAATTGGATATCCTTATTATTATTATGCATCTATTTGCACATTTAATCTGATTTAATTCACCCTTATATCAGTTTAAACAAAGAAATACGAGAGACTTACGGAACTGAATATCATTATTATTATTATACATCTATTTGCACAATTAATCTGACTTTTAATTCACCCTTATGACATTTTAAACAAAGAGACACGAGAGGTTTACGTTGATTGGATATCTCGTGCCTCACTCAAAACATTCCTCTGATAAGAAGTTATTAAAATTTAAAAAAAAAATAGCGAAATTGATAAAAAAAAAACTTGAAGGATCAGTAACGAACGCAATTATACTTGAAAAGGCTGAAAATGCGAACCTTTCATGTTCCAAGAACTTTCACAAAACATGTTTAATTCAATTAGAGGTTAATTCTCCCGAGCGTTGAACTGCCCAAGGAAATCTTAAAGATGCCCTTGAAACCATTTCACTTGCTACATAGAACGAGCTGTTCGGTGACAGAAGTCTGTCGTATTCAACTCTCACTGGAATTCCACTTCCCAGTATATTTAGCATAATTTCATTGCCCTCTTTCTTTCTTTCTCCCAGTTCAGCTGAATAATTTAACCCTTAAAATAACGACCAGAAAATTGGAACAGAAACAATTATAGCCCTTTTCCTTAGCTGACAATAGTAATGAAATATTCAGATAGTAGAGAAACGAAACCCATATTATACTACATATATAAAACAGTTACGTGACTGACTGACATATAACGCACAGACCAAACCGCTGGACCTAAAGGGCTGAAATTTTACATGGCGATTCCTCTTATAGTGAAGGGGTGAACTAAGAAAGACTTTTGAAAAGTTCTTCTTAGATGTTTTTAAATTAAATTTGTAAGCTGTTTTTGTAACATTCTTTAAAGTTTCCAGTTAAAATAATATTCTGAGGGTTATAAAATTCATATCACGAGAAAGATCATAAAAATTCCTTTAAAATTAAATCTTTTTCGAATCTTTACCTCCATTTTCTGATTTTTGGTGAATTTTTAAATGTTTAGAATTTAATTTATTAAATGCTGATCACGTGGTTTCTTTTCTTTTTGTGATACTTCAAATTAATTTTGATAGATGGCAGCAATAAGATTCGAAATAAACCCACTACCTTTCATCGAAATTTAATTATGAATATACTAGGAAACATACTAAATACAACTATGATTCGATAACCATGCTCCACTGTTTACGAAAGTGGTTTTAAGCTGTTTCTACACATTTTAACGTTTTGAAAATCTTAAAAATATGCAGCTACGTCTAGTCGGTGATGAAGTAGAGACAAACACACTTTTAGTACAGTAAGGATGGATATCACAATGGATTGAACAATCAATCGAAGACTAATTAATTTAGATCGTAATTTTAGGAAACTTGAGATTAGACAATGCGAATATAACAGCTCTTCGGCCTCTAGAAGTCAGATGTCTAGAAAATCTCAGTATATTTTACGAGGCAGTTCGTTTCTAGGTTTAAAACTAGAAGCAGTAGAAATTTTCATTATGTTTACCATACGCTGTGAGTTTATTTTTTTCTGTCACGCACTAACTTTTCACTTTAGTAGAACAAAGCGCAATAACCATGGAAGCCGTGCGTCAATTATACAAACTACTTTCGCGATGCCCTAGAATATTTTTAATGATCAGTTTCCTATAACCTATTGACCCGGGCTAAGTTTAGCGCAAAGGTACTTTGTATACCCCTTTTTTCCTCTATCCCTTTCTTTTTTGTTTGAAATATCTTTTATGATTTGCATTGATGTAATTATATCGTAACTGACAGATGAATAGCGAACTCCGGAAAATATATGAGCAGGTTCCAAAGTAATATTCGTAAGATAATTCGAATACGAGACTATACCGTTTATCCCATCAGAAATTACAGGGAAAAGAATCGAAATTAATTAATTTCTAGATTATATAAATAGAAACGGTATCAATAAACTCATTGGAACAGAGAGACCATCAGTTTAGTTTAATATAAAGAGGTTTATTTGTATAAGTCTGGACAGAAACACAATAGGTTTCGGGAAGCTCTTGAGTTTCTAGCACAATCAATCAAAGACCAATCGATTAGTTTGCAATTTTAGGAAACTTGAGGTTAGAAAATGTGAATATAACAGCTCTTCGGCCTCAATAGGGTTTTTCCAACTTTTTGGGGTCATTGACTGCCTCATTGACTATACCAGGATTTTTGAAATGCCCCTCTTATTTTGAATAATAATAAATATTAAGATGAATCGAGAACATTTATTGTTCTTTGGCAACTAAACTCAGTTTATTCCAAACTATTATACTAATTAATTATTAACTATTATACTAATTAACTATTATACGTATGTAACTATGCGTCGACGTGCTTGGATAAAGCATCATGAGTACAAGCGATCTATGATTAACAAAACTAGCTTCTTTTAAATCACGTTTACAACAAACACAACGGCACAAAGGAGTAGGTGTCGACAGTACGATGAAAATACAGTAGGAAAATTCGGAGAATAGCTTCTCTTCCTTTAACTAGGGATGCGACATCGATGTCGATGTTTTCAAAACATCGATGTTTTGATAAAAACATCGATGTTTTTAACATCGATTTTTTGAAGCCGATGTTTTTTTAACATCGATGTTTTGTGCTCGATGTTTTACGTTGTCTCGATGTTTTTTTTTAATGAAAAAGTACCGTAATATAAAAAATTTACCACGTAGCATAATTTTCACACTCAGTAAATGTAAGTCTGAATTCTGAAAAGGACAAATACAAAAGGGGGAATGATTCCTTGGCAAACAGACAAATGGCAATTAACAACCAATGAACCAATCAGAGCGCTTGGAATGTTCCTGACACTCCAGAACCTTCCATGGGGTTTTATTTTACAAATAGTATATACACGAGTGCATCCATTTAAGTCTTTGTTTTGTGATGGTTTTATATAAGTTGACGTTAATTTTATTTGTAAGATGCCTCCCAAAAGTACCGTTTGGAAGTATTTTTACAAAACCTCTGACAAATTGGAGAAATGCAATATTTGCCTTAAGTCCTTCAAAACTTCTGGAAATATACACGAATTTATCTGGACATTTGAAGGCAAAACATGGCGGTATTTACAACGAGAATTTTGAGTCATCAATGTAGCCCAAAGCAATCAAGTTTTTGTCATTTGTGCCTGCCCAATCAGAGAGTAAAATTAAATCACCCCCTCCCCCCACGACTAACGGAAGTAACATTAATGTTAAAGATTACTAAACCAGTTTTAAAAAATGGATGTTCTAAAACATCGATGTTTAAAAACATCGATGTTTAAAAACATCGATGGTTTTGGGGCGATGTTTTATTAGCATCGATGTTTTAATATGGAATATCGATGTTTCAAAACATCGATGTTTTGTTATCGATGTCGCATCACTACCTTTAACATGGCACTGAAAGAATTTGCAGACGAAGGGATTTTAGGCTTACATGGAGACGAAACATAGCATCCTAATAAAGTAAGGCATGAAAAGGTATGAAATATTACATGGTGACTTCGCAGCCAACAGAACTATACTCCCAGGGGACAACTACCTGGTACAGAAATGTTAACTGCGTACTAACTTTTCATTCAGGTTACTGTTCTCGATTAAATTTGGACTATTTTAGAAATATAATGCAGAATATTATGGCATTACTCCCACATGCAGAGACAACACACACTCACACATTATATATATATATATATATATATATATATATATATATATATATATAGATAGATAGATAAAATTTGTTCAGAACAGATTCAAGACTCCATATAGCCAATCTTATGGAGCCACATATTAACCTGTCTTCGACGGCCACCCCGTAAAATGGCCACTTTTTTTCGGAACCATTACTAAAAGCCATAGAGAAGTGTGTGTGTGTGTGTGTGTGTGTGTGTAAGTAAGTAAGTGTGTAAGTGCATGTACAAGTGTAAAATTTTCTGCTCAGCTAGGGTCAAGGAATTTATTGCGAGGAAAATTATCGCAGACAAGGGTTAAGGACTGTAATAACAAAACAATACGTGTCTTAATGATCCTTGTTAAAATTCCATTACTGGAGGAATTTTAGCGCCATATAATTTTGGCAGCACCAAATAAAAAATAATAAAAAAACTCTATGAAAATTTATCGCCAAAATCAAAATGGAGGAATTTTCTTGATTTGGGATAGAATTTTAATTATACAAACATATGCAGTTGAGGGAGAATTAACAGAATTAACTAATTTAATTTGAGTGCGCGAGTGTACCGTTTATCCCGTCAGAAACTAGCAGGAAACATATTGGAAATAATTACCTTGACTGTATGAAAAAAACCGTTATCAATAATCACACTGGATAATAATATATTAATATTGGAATGTGATTTGTAAGACTAGGTAGACATGATTGCATATTTATATCAAGTTCAATATCTAGAAACAAACACGCAAATTACTTTGCAGAAATTTATAATTAATATATTAATTACAAACGATATTTATGATGTCAAAAGTCAAGATGCGTAGTTAAAACCCGTAAATAAAATAAATTATTATTCTAAAAGTAAAATTTGTAACCGTTAACAATTCTCTCAAAACAAGAAAATTAAACCATTTTTATTTTGGTGATATTTTTCATAAAGTTTTTTTTTATTTGGAGCTGCCAAAATTAAATGGCACCAAAATCCCTCCAGTAATGAAATTTTAACCAGGATCATTAAGACACGTATTCTTTTTTATATTCTTCGCTCCAAATCATCTAGGATTACTAATTCCAGTTACATTACCAAGCTTATTACATGCTATATCAAGCATTGCGAGAAAGCACTGAAATGAACCTTTCTCTTTTTTTTTTTGCCCGGAGATATAAATAACTGTACATTCCAGCTGGCTGAGAAGAAATCTTTTAAGACGCTTCAGAGGTTTGCGTTAACATTTCTTTGTCACACACGCAGAGATTTACCTTATTAAACAGCCATAAACTATAAGAGAAAAACGGCAGTTAAACCCGTTCAACTCTCTCCCGCAGGCTCTTCAGAGGTCGTCGAAAATTGACGAAAGGGAAAAAAAGCAAGAAAGGGAACTGGAAAGCACGGGATGCTTAATCGAGCGCGTAAGATGCTTCTCAGTCAAAACAAAGTAATGCTGTTTCCGTTGTTTCGGAACATGAGCAAAATCTTATTTTCGTTATCGAAAGTTTTGTATCACGACAGGTATTTTCGAAATTCGAACATAAAAAAATGAAAGTTACAAAGCAGTGAGAGAAGAAGAAAAATAACTATCCGTAAAAAGCTTTTAAATCCCACAATCTGTACTGGGGTAGACTTAGCCACTGAATAACAGCAGCTCATAATGTCCCAGGTTAAATTATTGCTATAGATTTTTTATTTTGTTTAGTTTGTCTCACTCACTCACTCACTCACTCACTTACTCACACACACACACACACACTCACACACACACGCACACACGCACACACACACGCGCACACACACACACGCGCACACACACACACACGCACGCACGCACGCACACACACACACACACACACACACACACACACACACACACGCACACACACACAACAAAAAAAAATAATAATAAATAAAATAAAATAATAATAAAAATACTGAATAAAATTGCTTTCTGGTACTTTAAAATTATTTCTGGATTTCAATTATTAAATGACTCGTTCTCAACTAATAATTTTTCCTTTTGGCAGCAACGCCGAATGTAAATACTAAATCTCATGGGGGGGGGGGGGGGGAGTGCTTAAAAAATAGAAAGACAGTTCTGATGAGTTCAAAATCGGTGGTGGAAGAATCCTCATCAGTTGCCCATTACTTAGAAACAAATTTCACGAACTTGCTGGAATTATTAGTGAGTAAAATAATAAGTCGAAAAATTACGAACTCGGCATTCAGTTACATTAAGATACTATGGCGATCAGCGTGGGAAATTTCAAAAGTGAGTTTTGTCAGTACGCTTTTTTAGAATAACATTTTTTCTATTAAATGTATTTGGTATATTTTGGAAGCTGAACATCTAGCAAATGCCGATAAATCGTAAAATTGACATTAATAGGTGCAGAAAACCGAAATATTTGTCCATCAAAATTGTCGATTTCGTGAAATTCGGAAAACAGCTTTGGGTAAAAAGCTTTGTTTGCAATGGAAAACATTTTTAACTTTATAAAAATGTGTATATCCTTAAAGATTAAGAGTTGTAGAGCACATGGAAATAAAAAAATTGTCGATTGGTGGACGGAAAAGTTGAATTTTGCATGCATGAAAATAGTGAAAATTTGCGAAACGTAAAGGAGCTGGCCCACCCGGAATGTCAGTTGTTTCTGATGTCCGCTTCTTTGGAGTTCGGCGGTTTTAATTTTATGATTAAAAAAGTTTTAAAAATTTGTAAATTTTTTTTTTTTTAAATTTTGTAATTTTTAGGGCACTTTC
This sequence comes from Dolomedes plantarius, assembly GCA_907164885.2. Lineage (NCBI taxonomy): Eukaryota > Metazoa > Arthropoda > Arachnida > Araneae > Dolomedidae > Dolomedes > Dolomedes plantarius. The sequence continues at coordinate 194,946,516 of OU015490.1, read as the reverse complement.
ACGAAACGGTGAAAGAGTAAGTGTATTACATATGTTTTGAAATTTGAGGATTTTGCCAGTGCACGCGACTCATCCGTCCGCGTCTATCGGTACCAGTCGCGATATCCTGCTATGCTCGGTTCGCGAGATTAGCCCGTCCCCGTGTCTGCTAATTAACAAACATACGTTTGTTTACCTTCAGCTGTTAATAGTAAGATATATATATATATATATATATATATATATATATATATATATATATATATATATATATATTATATATATATATAAAAGACACAGTTGAAAGTGAAAAACCAGTATATGCTCAGAACCACAAGAGCCAGGAACTAAAAACATGAAAAGATATGTGAAAAAATAGGTTTTTGACAGCATCTTGTCTTCAGCGGTGCCGATACTGTCTAAAAACCATTGTATTGTTTCTAATAAGTATTATCTGAGCAATAAATATACTTAGACACCGTACAATCCATATGAAACAGAAGAAGGAATAATCAGTTGCTTTATCATAGAACACCAAACCCGGCGCCAGACAAACTGGAAGTTAAGTTAAAGAGACCGCAAGAAGATTGACGTTACAAACATTGCAACCATGGAGTTAATGGAAACAAAGAAGCAAACTTACTAAGGATACTGTGTTTTAGGACTATTTAACCTAAGTTAACTTAGACATTTATTATGACTAAGAGTTATAATTATTTATTATTTTAATTTCACTAGTTTTTATTATTTTTTATTTTACTTTTATTAGTTATTTACTTTCATTATTCATTTAGTTTTGTTTTACTAATTATTAGCAACAGAACATGCTATTCATTAAATCTAAAACAACCAATTATGTGCTTGGATAGACTATCAGGGTAATTATTACGTTTTAGCACTACTAATAATTCTATAATATGCTTTTGCCTATTTTCTTTAGAACAAAACCTATTTTTTCTTACAAGCTGATTAACAATAATATTATTAAATACAGATTTGTGTAGGCATGTTAAGTAATTTTGAAATTTAACAATATTAAAGTCATATGCTGATCTTTTATCATATAGATCAAAAGTAAAATTGCTATGAAAGTTTATTTTTATGTTGATATCTAAAAAGTTTACATTTAGTTTATCGTGACTGCTTTGTACTAGTTCTAGATTAAGAGGGTAAAAATTTAAGTCTATATTATTATTACTTTTATTAATTACTATAATGTCATCAATATATCTATATATTTGGTAATTGCTATTATCAATATTATTATTATTATCAACTTCAAAAAAATGTAAGTATAAATTCGCTAGCATACTGGATGCATTTCCACCTTGTGGTGCACCTTTTACCTGTAAGTATATACTATTATTTTGTACGATATAATTATGCTTCGTTACAAAATCTAAGAGCCTATTGAAATGAGAAAGATTAATTTCTTTGTTTAAGTATTGATTTTATATATATATATATATATATATATACACACACATATATGTGTATATATAGATATATGTGTGTGTGTGTATGTATTTGTATGTATGCATGTATATATATATATATATATATATATAATATTTTTTAACCATAATACGTACCTTTTTACATATAAAAGATCGACTTAGAATTGGGATGCGTCTTATGGTCTGACGGTAACTTTAAAATAAACAGCAACAGGACGTATGAAACAAACAAGAATTTCAGAAGTTTGTTCCTGGGAAAAAAATTCATGGGAAGCTGTGAAGGATGAGACAATAATAAAGCCATTAAGAAATGCTGGATAAGTAATGTGATGAGAGGTACCGAAAATGACGCAGTTTTGGAAGTGAGTGACTACAATTGTTCAGATGAAAGTATTACGAACAGTGACATTTACGAGACACGTGAGTAAAATCAGTGCACCGAGAGTGAAGATGAACTGAACATTGAGAGTACGAATTATTTTGACAATAAATAAAAATTAAGAAAGAAATTGAAAATATCTTCAGATACCTAACGAAATACAAAATATTCTTTCCGAAAAATCCTCCCATAAATTTGAGGTGCGTGTTATGGTCTAAAAACTATGGTATATTCAGTAAACTCGCGATTTTTCATGTTAATTAACCGCGAATGTACATAAAAACCGAAAAAAAAATAATCCAAAAAGGGACTAGTATTCAGTAACATATGAACTTTTCGGGGCCTTTGACGAATTACATAAGTTATTTATTTGGATTGCAAGAAATCACTAAAAGAAAATTTCATGTGGAAATATATAAAATCGAGCTGATAAATTTATGATCGTGAATAATTTATGCATTAAAATCACACAATAAACAGTGGGAAGTATTCGACTTTGAGTGCTTTTTACTTTTGAGGTATGTGATGGGCATATGTCGAAAAGACAAAAAAAGGTATTTATGTACTGCACCCCTTCTTCATCACGGAGCTAAGACAATTATACCTTCCCGGTGAAAGCTCTGCGAAAAGATTTTAACTTACAGTATCAGCTCCTTTCCGTTACTAAAGTTATATTTCGAATTAAAAGAGTCAACAGAACAATACACTAACTTTTAAATGTACTGACTAACTGGCTAACTAACAATTAAGCAGCAAGCTTGTGATAGCAGGTTTTTGAGTTTTTCGGGGCCTTCAATCCTAAGCAAGTGAAAACCAAGTCCATGACAGTTAGGTGGTAAATGCTCAACTTTGCATGTTGCAAGGGAAGTGGCCTCCGCTGAGAACTATTTTAGAGATCCTCTGAAAAATAGATTTAGAATCACAGAATAAAAGCAAGCGAAATTAGTGATTATTCTATCTGTGGTGGCTGTAGCATTGTCTCTTAGGACTTAAAATGACCAAGACTGTTCAAATCCCGAATTCCCAATTTCACATATGTAATACACTTACTCTTTCACCGTTTGGTGAAAGTGTCCTAAAAATTACAAAATTTAGGCATTTCACGTATAAAATACAATACCTCCAAACATTGTGCACCCATATACGACCCCTCAATTTATCTCCAGCAAACTAATTGCGGCAACCACACACATTTAGTGCTTCCCACTGAGCACCCATCTGTTTACGAAGGAAAAACGTTTCTCAAACGTCACGATCAGCAAAACAGGATCGGCCCTGGCCAGCATGCTGTCCATTTTTTTTCGACATCTTCCCTGCTTGATTAATCACAGCCAAATAATGTATTTTCCGAGATTTTTCTTTCACCCTTTTCTTACTCTCGTATTTTATTAATCTCCGCATTGTGCATTGGACAGAAAAGATGGGGAAATAAATTATCGGTAAGACGATGAATATAAAAGGTGATTGCGTCCTCCGAAGGTAATTTTAAATCCCATTTAAGATTCAATCACTTATTATTTCACATGTAGACAGGCGGAATTTCTCACCTCGAGCCGCACTGCACAAGGGTAGTTTTCTGGGAAGGTCTCTTACCTTCCACAGAAGAAATTCCTCTTGTAAGTTTTCCGTTCTTACGTGACATGCAACTGACAACACCTTGTACACGTATATCGTCCTGCAGTCATCAAAGAACAGGCCGGAGCTAGCGGTAGCAATCACATGTATTCAATAATGATATCCTAAATAGGTGATTACACTCTAGTACGCGCGGAGGCAAATTTTCTATCGCAGACAGCTTACTCAAACCAAAGTGGTTTCATCGCTTAAAAAAGGAAATAGGACAACATTGGTCAAATACAGATGTTTGCAGTTCAGACAGTGTACCGATCCTTTGTTATACTGGCATGATACACCATTCCCTCAGCAATGCTTGCAACAGTAAGGTATAATACGTCATTTGGTGGATCATTTTACCTGTCCATTCCTTTGTAAAATCCCTCAAAGGACAGTTCAAGACGAGGACTCTTCCTGGAAGACTTCCTATCTAGTGAGACGTTGTATATTTTTTACACTAAGGCAGTGGTTCCCAAAGTGTGTGCAGCGGCACCCCATCCCCAATCTAATCTATTGCTAAGGACTATTCCGATATAACTCCAAAAGACCTATTAATCCAAAAGACCTCTGTATTGCAGCTGTATATGATCTGTAGTGGAGAAAAGGTTTTACATAGCATGCTGACTGTTTTCACAGAGCACCTATCACAACGAACTGACTGGTTTGCAAAGTACTTCGCAAAAGACCAAACCGAGAAGTTTGCATTGATCCAAGATCCATTCCATGATGAAGCTCCAAAAGAATTCACTTCACAGGAGGAAGGAAATGTAATTAAGCTATCGAGGGACAAAAGCCTGAAAGCGAAATTCGCTTGTTACCACTGCTGACCTTCGCTTGTTTTCAGCAGTTGCTGTTTTAAAGAGCATATATCGTTCGAAAATTAATGTCGAAAAAGAAATAAGAGTAGCTGTATCAAGCTTTATTCCACGATTCGAACAATTGTGCAGTGAGCAGCAGGCTCATCCGTCACACTAAAACTAAACACACATATACCAGCAGCATTTGGAAGGTAATTGTATTATTAATTTTATTTATAAGTTTCCTATTAATTATAATTAAAGTACTTGCGTGGTTTTTTTAATACAAGTTGCATTAATTTATTAATGTTCTTACCACTTACTTCTCTAATCTCTTCTTCACAGTCGTACAAATATGAAATATATATATATTATACATAATATACATAATAATAATATACCACAGATAGATATTATATGACAAGGGTGCCGTGAAAAAATTCTACTTCTCTTAAGGGTGCCACGACTTGGATAAGTTTGGGAACCCCTGCACTAAGGTGTTATTGCTATCCATTTGTCAGATTTGCGTTTCTGCCTTTATAAAGTTCGTTAAAAATTTCCAATGTTGTTGTTGCTCAGCTCCCTGTACTAGAAAATGCTAGACTAGGTCCATGAGGTTCTGTCGAGTGAGCAAATGAAAGGCAGCAGTATCCTGATCTTCTGCAAGCAGGCTAATGGGGATACCTAAACAGTCCATTGAGAGATTAAGCTGTTTAAAATCTCTAAGAAAATGACTGTGTACCTGAATACTATTTTCAAAGGTTATCTGACTCTCAGATTTTGTAAAGCTGGGCTGCCTCCTACTATATAAACCTGCAGCCTGACTCATAAGTAAATATGTTGATGCTTTTAATATCAGATAAAATCTTACACTACATTATGTCCTTTAAGGTTTCTGAAAAGGTGGGGAGTGGGTTTAAAATATTATACTTTACAACATCTGCAGGCTGTCTAACTCTCATATTTTGAAAAGCTATCGTGTACTTCTAATATAACCCAGTGGGTTATTTGACAGAGAGATATTTGAAACTTTAAACCTTAAAATCTCAAACCCGGAAAATCTATTTGACTATGTCTAATATATTTGACTATAGTCACCTATGTTAAACTTTATAACATAATAAGTCATTTTGATTGCTCGTAATTTTAAACAGGGGACTTAGTGTTTAAACATAAATCTCAGCAGTATAAGCTTTAAGACACCCATCTTTTGCAAAGATGAGTAGGTAAGCATCAGCAGTTTTTGACACTCGTGTTTAAAGAATAGTTTTTCTTTATAAAAAGCTGAATATTTAATTAACCATCTAATGTTAGGGCATGTAATGGATACACTAAGGTACTTCAAAGGTAATCACAAAACTATAAGTTTCCCACCAGTAAGGCATCATTTTAGCTTGAGATCTCGGCAATTCATTCTTCGTTCTCTCTCCTTGAGGGTTAAGCATGTCGCTCAAGCTATTAGGATGTCCAGCTGTAGTTTCAGGCAGGGAATATGTATTTTAGTGTGCTTGTGTGAGACATATATACTTTATAAGTATCCAGCATGATGAAAGAGAACTACCAACTTTGAAGAAGGCAAAAGGAACAGCTTCTCAAAAATTTAATAACACCATATTCTTAATTTAAATTAATATAGATGCAAGTGCTTCAAAATTGGTGCAGATTCTTTCAACAAAACGAAGTTTAACACAAAAATCATGAATCAATAACGAACATGTAAATCATTAATCAATAATATCAAGTACATTTTTAGTTCATACGTCAAAATATATTGTTGCAACCTATAAGTAATTAAGCAATACTACACAGAGATCCAATTCTTTTTTAGTCAGTTTTGCCCTCAGCTGTTGCTATTTAAGGCCCTCCAGCCTTAACTACTTCTTCAATATTCACCGAACACGACTAGTCTACAAACCCATATCTTACAATGGTTCCCTGACGTCAGATCCGAGACAATGAAGATGCCATTACAAACACGTCTTCACCACGAACTCACATTAGCTCCAAAGGTCTCCGTGCTTTTTGAGCATGCAAGATAACAGCTGGAAGCAATCAACTTAAAATCCGAAGCACACATCGTACTCCGGCAGCCTTTTTTTTTCAAATTTAGGAGTCACTTTGAAAAAAATGAATTATATCATGCGAATAAAATTGCTATCGGTGTTTTCATAGTCTTTTGGGAAGATAAATCGAAATCTGCCACTTTGTTGACGTGTGTATAATGATAGCTACTGGGTTGTTTTGTATTCAAGACGTTATGCTTAATTATGCAGGAGGTGCTCTTTTTTCTTCGACAGGAGGAGCGTTTGATGCCGAAACATCCAAATTTAGCCATAAAATCAGGCATTGCAACATTGTAATTCGAGCACATTATAGAGCAATTCTATGAGGAAATACTTCCTTGCCTTTAGCAGAATAAGTTATGGCAATTCGTGTATGACAGCAATTTTTTTAAACATGTCGAAGTATCCTCTTTACTGTACTTATTTAGTGAGTGTTTACTTGTTGGCTCTTTGAATAAGAGATTGCTTAAAAGCCTTTGAAATTTGAATTGCACCGATTCTAAACTTATAAGGCAGTCATGTTTTTTAATATTGATATCACTTTGTAAATAGAAAAGGAAACATTTCACTTACGTAAAAAACTAAGAACGGGAACAAAACTTCTACTCACCTGAAAAGAGAGATATAAATTAAGTTTTTTTATATTTCAATTTTATGTTTAATAATAAAATCTCTAAAACTATAAAATTGCATATATGTAATTTAAAGTCATCAAACTTATTTATATTTGAAGCTAACACAATAAATGGAATTGAAGGACTATCTGAAAGATTATTATCCTAATTTAAAGGCCTTTGACATTGCATTTAATGACAAGAGATAGAAATTTCTAGGTAAGAAGTAGAAAAATTAAACAAGATTAATTTTCAATGACGTGATGGTTACGTACACTTAACATGATTAACAGAAAATCGCAGATTCGAGTCCCGGATTAGGGCATGGTGTAGTTACTGTTAAAATAAAATTAACGTACTGTATCATAATATGTTACAAGTTTTTAGAAAAAATATGGGAGATTATTAAAATTATTTTCGGAGCAGAAAATCTTAAGAAACATAGGAACGAACGTCTAAAGATATATCAATAACTTTGCTGGTTACCCACTTAAAAACATTGAAGACTATTTTGGTATGTTCACTAAATAATAAATGAATCTCCGATGAATCTAGTAATGAATCTACTATCATACACTTCAAAGGAACAAAAAGTTAGGTTCAATCTACTTAGAATTCTTACAAAGATCTAAATCACCTATTCCTTTTAAGAAACTATAAATGAACATATGTATATTTTGAGTTGCAAAGTTTTAGTACTTTTTCGACCTTATTTTCGACCAGTCATAAAAAAAAGACAACGAGTGTTCCAAATTAAGCAACAAAACCTTACAAAATTTTAAGGTTTGAAATATTTTCTCCATTATTTATGTACTCAAACTAATATACTCAGTTCTTTCTTAGAAATAATTACCAGTGGATGTGTTATTTACTACCAGAACATAGAGGGTAGAGGAATTAATCTTTGCGAATTGACGATTAAGTATATCTATGATCACGGAATAGGTGTAAAATTTAACTGCCATTTTAAACTGGCCTCAATATCTCCCTCGATGTTCTTGTAGTAAATAACAAATCCAGTGGTAGTTATTTCTAAGATAGAACTGAGTATATTAGTTTTTACACCAAATTGCCTAAAAGAGCCAGAGAAACAGTCGATTAAAAATTTGATACTTTACATCAGTAAAAAAAGAGGCCGTGTGAAGAAAACCTATGTTATGCAACTTATACCGGATTACCGACTTAGTAGGCGACAAGCGTGCACTTTTTCCCGCGGGTTCTGGCCTAACGACTTCAGGTTGCGAGGTGCAAAAACATAAAATATCTAGGAGATGCGTTGGGTGACATGGGCTATCAAGTTTTACGACTCAAATTTGTATATTTGAGTAATTCTGATCTTTAACTTTTGAGATTTAGGGATGAATGACAAACGTTACGTGTCTCGCCTGCAGTGAAATATTTCAAGAAATCCGTTGCTGTTGAAATTACATGTTGCCCTCGAAGCAAATGTTAGTTGAAGTAATAATAATGATACTAACACAAACCTCTTAGCCTAGATTACGTATTTCAAGCATTGTCAGTGGAAATTGGAGTTATTTGTTGTTCTTGTTGTCGTCTCTAATCCTCTGGCATCCGAATATAAATTCAGATGAGAGCCATGAGGTTGTTGACTCGGCCAAAATCAAGGACGAGAAGAAGGTTTGTTATGAGATCTTCTCTGGTAAGACACAGACACTCCACTCCAAAATGTGCTCCGGGGAGACCTGCCAGACATGGCACTTATGCTTACTCCACACCAATGGCGACAGCAACGAAAGACAGACATTTTCCCACCTGTCTCTGTGGCTGTCATAAAAGCCTTCACACTGCTAGGAGACGGGGAGATTTATTTGTGCATGCGTATAATCTTCTCTTTCTATTCTGATTGGCTGTCGAGCATGGCGGCAGAGACAAAAGTTGAACTTTTTCCAACTTGAAATCGCAGAGGCCAGAGACGGAGACGAACCGGGGGAGTGAAAATTTGTAACACGCATGCGCAACAACGAAGATACATGATTTTCGTCTCCGTCGACGTTGGTGTGGAGTAAGCATTAGTGCAGATGGAAAAGACCTTTCTTCCCCCCGTCAAAAGAAAAGCTCCTGAGGTGGCCTAGAAAGTGCAGTTTGGGATATTCTAACGCAGTTTAGGAAAAGGGGAGTGTCATACAGTTAATTAGAGTTAATTGACGCTAAACACACTAAATACAACTAGCCCATCACACATGAAGGCCACCTTGAAAAGCCTACGAATAACTCTACTCCAGAATAATAGCTTTAAAAACTATTGACTGTTTTTATTCCACGAGAAATATGATAAAAACAATTGATGGCAATGATTAAGTATGTTTAATAATTTTAAAATCAAACAATTAGCAGTGTAGGTTAAAATACTCCAAAACGCACAGACTAAGCTCTTTAGTTCACATATTGTATGTGGTACAATACTTTGTTATGCTAAGCAGCCAGTGAAATCCAGGTCCTAAACATGAAATCCAAGCAGTTGAGTTTAGATACACTAGAGAAGCATACGCATGGAGTTTGCACTTCATAATTCCAAGAAATCCAGTATTAATACATTTTTTTTCCTCAATTTAAAGTCGCTATCCATCCATAATCAAAACTTTCTTCTAATATGAAAACTTTTATCCTTACAAGTCGCTTCGACTTCACACGAACTCTGATCGCAAAAATATCTTAGTTGACTTTAGAGAATGAAAAACTGTCTGAAATAAATTCGCTTAATCTCATAAAATTTCCTTTTACGGGCGATTTTGTATATAGTTAATACTTCAGTTCAGGCACCAATATTAATTTTTAAATAATGAAGATATATCCAATTCCTTCATTGCAACTTAATAATATTTTAATAATTATCATTCACATAACTATTACAGTTATTTTAATAACTGATTTTAAATTAATATTTAATCGTTAATTTAAAAAATATTTTTTCAAGATATTACTTTATTCAAGTTGCTGAAACTTGAATACAGCGTAAGAAATTTTTTATGCATTCTATTGAAGAATTATCCGAGCATTGTTAAAAAAGATGTGTTATCTTTTATCAGTTAAATTCTTATCTTCTTGATTTGGTTTACCTTCATGTTTTGAATTTTGCTATCAACTTTTATTTATATAACACACAAAACACAAACACACAAAATCTCCTCTAAACGGCCACTTTTTCGGCATCATTACTGGCAGCCACAGAGAAGTTTCACTGTATGTATGTATATATATATACATGTGTATACAATGCTGTAACTAGGCAGGGGCAACAGGGGCACCCGCCCAGGGCCCAGGGGGCGGATCCCCAGGGCTCTGGGTCCCCTTGTAATGGGACCCAGAAATGCCGTATTTGTTTTATTATTTTCCCAAACCTAATTAATTTAGGGGCCCAAATGCCCAGGGCACAGGAATGGCTAGTTACGGCACTGTATGTATATATATATATGTATATGTATATACACTGAAGTGCCACTGAATTAGGGATAGCAAAGCCTATGCAAATTGTGTAGCGCTGCGCATCATGTATGCGCAAGTGAGGGCGCTGTGGTAACTGCATCTATAGCGCCTACTGTGGTTGTTCTGAATTACTTGTTGGAATTGCCAGTATGGGTAAAATGCCTGATTTAGACGCCTTCGATCGCGGACAAATCGTAGGTGCGCGACGCATGGGCCATTCAATTTCCGAAATCGTCAGACAGCTAGGATTGTCAAGGTCGACAGTGTCAAGAGTATACCAAGAATACATGGATGGTGGAAAAAAAACTAGCGGTCGGGCAAACTGCAAAGGACAATTAGCCTTGACAGTGCGTGGTGAGAGACGGCTCAGGCGTATTGTACGTAGCCAGCGAAGCCAAACATTAGCTCAAATTACCACCCAGTTTAATGACGGTGCCAGTCGTACAGTCAGTAAACGGACTGTGCAACGCTCGCTTCACCGTATGGGTTTCGGGAGCCGTCGACCTACGAGAGTACCATTGCTCTATACTCGCCATCGGGCTGCACGTCTTGCCTGGGCAAGAGAGCACAGAGACTGGAGTGTAGACGACTGGAAACGAGTAGCATGGAGTGATGAGTCTCGATTCTGACTACTTCGTCGCCGACGGGAGGCTGAGAATATGGCGTCAGGCTCATGAAGCCATGGATCCTGCATGCCTGGCTGGAACTGTACAAGGGCATGGTGGCTCAATCATGGTCTGGGGTGTTTTTTCGTGGCACAGTTTGGGATCTTTGGTGCGTGTACCAACCTCCCTCAATGCAATTCGGTACGTAGAGTTGCTGGGTGATCACCTCCATCCGTTTATGCTGTTCTGTTATCCGCACGGTAATGGAGTTTTCCAGCAAGACAACTGTACCTCTCACAAGTCCCGGTTGGCTACTGGCTGGTTGGATGTGCATTCCTCTGACTTTTCTGTCATGAATTGGCCACCTAGAAGCCCAGACTTAAATCCTATTGAGTATCTTTGGGATGTTTTGGAACAAGGCGTGAAAGGCCATCACACAGCACCAAAGAACCTTACTGAATTATGGACAGCTTTAGCCAATATTTGGCAAGCCATTCCCGTGGAACGTTTCCAGAAACTTGTTGAATCTATGCCTCGTCGTGTGGCAGCCGTTATCAAGGCCAGAGGAGGCCCAACTCGTTACTAGGTAGGTATCCCTAATTCAGTGGCACTTCAGTGTGTGTGTGTGTGTGTGTGTATATATATATATATATATATATATATATATATATATATATATATATATATATATATATATGTAATTGAAAACGCAATAAATAGAAACTGAATGTATCTATAATGTTATGATAAACTTTACGAGGGAAACTTATTTTATATACTTCGACGGTATTATGTAAAAAGTGTCGATTTCATTGAAAAGAAGATAGAGAGAAAATTTAAATTTTCTCTCTAACGCAAGATGGAAAAAGAAATTCTGTAAACTTATGAAATAAAGTTTAATAATAACATTTCTTTATCGGCAGAGCCGACATTATTATTAAACGAAGGATAAGGTGTGTCCGTCTTTATAATGAAATGTTTCGAACTGAATCCTCTTTTCAAGATTATGTCGGCACTGTTGATAAAGAGATGTCATCATCAATCTATATTACATAAATTTTCCGACTTTAGTTTTACGTGCGTTCGTGTATGTATGTATAAGGAGAGTTAAAAGCAAAAATCTTTTTCCCCATACAATGTATATAACAAAGATAGAAATGTATCTAAATTATAAACTTTATACCCCGGAATGAATTTGGTAGGCGCAGCTAGTAGTGGTATCATTACATTTCCATGAGTCACTTTCGGAATATTAATCGCTTATTAAGTGCATTCAGGGCATCTATTTTGTAAGCCCAGTTTATTCATGTCTCCCATCTCTGTTATTTTCTCCCTCTGGGATGTGCGTACTCCTTCATGCCGGATGGTGCACAAAGCGAGCTTTGTCCTAAAACAGCACGACCAGTTTTCATGTAAATACAGCCATATTCAAGAGCAGCTGTGACTGGCGTGCTGATTTAGATGGAGAGGATTATAATCACCTGCTCCTGCCTGGATATCCAGGTTTTTGTTGCCCGAGCCACGTGATCGTCGGGCGAATGCAACTTTCTTTCAAAGCAGAAAATGTAAGGCATGGCATGACGCATTATTCAATAACATGAGCTCACCTATTCTTCAGAGTTCATTTTCACACTCTTTGCATTTTTATTCACTTTTGCCTCGCACTTGTAATTAACCAAACAGATTGTTATGACAAAACTGTATTGTAAATGAGATGTATTGTTGCAATAATAGGTATGACAGAAGAGACTGTTTGCTTTAATTTGCTCATCGTCTTTGTCACGGACTACCATACGATGTGACGATCGGATTCAGCTCTTAGGACTAACTTAAGTCCTTTAGAAAAGGAGTAACTTCAATATCAATTCATTTAAAATCTTCACAACCCCCGTCCCCAAAAGTATTTATATTTTTTTCAACGGGGCACATACTGTTTCTAAATATACCAAAAATCACATTTCCCCAGATCTACTTTTATAAATTATAACATGAATGCATAACTCTATGGCTAACGAGATTTTTCGGCAACTAGGCCTGAAGACTGGAGTAAGATATTGGTTGGTGTCGGTCAGAAGTTTCTACGTGAAAATTATCCAGATCAGTAACCAGAAACCTATCACATAGTCGTTTGAACTGAACACATCGCTGAGGTGAATCATAATCAAGTTGTGTTTGTCGAATTAGAATGCTGAAATAGTATTTATTTATTTCCTACGTCAAGGAAAAGTCCAGTGACCACAATCCCCACGGGCAGCCCAGTAGAGGTGAGCTGTATTATAAAAATTTACGACTGATAAGTTCTTGTCTTGAAGAGAAGAACACGTATGATGCTGGCACACATAATTAAAAAAAGAAGCCAAAAGAAGAGCTAAAAACCATAAATTTCGAAGCACTCTCTTAATTTGATGTAAATATTAAAATGAACTGCCAGAAAAAAAAAGAAACGGGAGATAGAAACCACAAATGAAAGCTATAAGGTTGGGAATCTAATGAAATAAAACTAAACAAGGGCAATGCACTAACATTCTGTAAAGTAGGCCGCACATCAACTAGTCAAGCGAATGAAATACATGTTAATAAAACAAACTCATTGATAAACTAGTTTTAATCTTTGGTGTATGCTTGCTCCGATAATATATCTGACAGAGAACTAGCATTTTTTTCTAGGCCCCTGACATGTGGATAAATGCTGCTAACAGAATTTGTATCTTACTGTCTTGCATATATTTTCAATGAATCAAAGTGTAAAGGCCTGTTCACATTGAAGTCCGTTAGTGTAATCGTAAAAGGGAAAATGGCGCTGAGACGGAAATAAACCAATCATAGACCTTAACAATTTCGTTGCTAATCGTTTGGAGGTTTGTCATTGGTTAAATATATTTCAATACTTTCACGTTTACGAACTGCAATGTGAACGGAGCCTTACTGTTCTGCCTTCCTTCGCTGGTTCTCTCCCTATCAATATTTAGGTAGGAAATCCAAGCTTTACACCCTGTATCAGGGTAGGCTGGTTATAACTTGTGCTCAATGAAATAATTGAAACATGAGGCGAGTACAAAGTGGGATCAGTTAAATTCTGGCGCTAATTTTTGTAGACGATGGTGGTAATTAGCAAAACTTTATATTTTAATGCCATGGTGACATTAGGCAGGTTGAAAAAGATTATTAAAGAGAATTCAACTAAACAGAATGAAACTATAAAAAAATAGGAAATAATTTCTAAAAAATATCTTGTTTTAAAAAATATCTTAATCAGAATTTACTGCAAGGAATTTTAGCTTTAAATATTCTAAACTTTTTCTTCTCGGTAATGTCTCGTTTCACATAAGCACCCAATCTTGATATGTATTTAGTAAGATTTTTTAGCCTTTTAATGTGGATATAGATGCTTAACTTAGAAACATCATTTGAGTTGTGATTAAATGTTTAGTGAGACAGAGTTACCCGTAATCTGTCATATATAAGCTCAAGCTGCACAATATGAGATAACGAAAATGAATACGACCGTTTACTCAATCAGAGTAAGGCATTTAAAACATCTAATAGAACCCTAAGTAGTGTAAATAAAGACCTTTTTTCATTCAATAATTTCACTGAAAATATTACTAGAAAACTATAATCATAAACTCATCACAAAAACGTAAATCTCTACTCCACACCACATAATACTAACGTATAAAAAATGGAAACATCCTCTTGTAAACCATGAATGAAAAATCTATTAATGTTACGAATATTTCGACATCGCGTTTGGCAATACCTTTAACCTCTAAGAGGGCAGCGGCAGGGTGTCTTTATTTCCGACTTAATAGATCATTCTTCAACAGGCTGACGAGGACGGAAAAAAAATATCTCAAGTTCTATTAGCGTAACTTAATAACTACCACACCAAATAATATGCCTCTCAATCATTAGGTCGGATAACAATTATTTCCGAATGGTAGTTATTTCGTGTGGTAAAATAGCAGCATTTGCCTTGCGAACTTATTTAGAGGATGCCGGGATTGGTTCAATATACAGTTACAATACTTTTCTTCCACTCTGAAAATTTTTGGGACGTTCAACTGTGATGGTAGATTTTTAAGAGCTAGAAATAATTTCTGTGCCGTGGACGGTTTAGGTCAGGTCACAGAGTGGTAAAAGGAGAGAGAAATAATGGCATGTTATGTGTCTTTATCAAGCACATAATGTATTATTAATAAGTACCTACCATGAATGGCAGAGTTCCTGAAAAAAGGCATTATGAACTTTTTTTCATGGAGGATTACGAGTGAGTGTAAAAGAATTTCACACCAGTCGGATGTTTAAAAGGGAAAATAGATTAACGCCTGCATTCAACTTCCTTAAATTACTTTTCGGTGTAAAAAATTACTATTCGAAAGTGAGGTTTAAAAGAAGTGGTTTTCTAAGGTGTTTTTGAGGAATGGAATTCGAAAATGAGAGAAATAAATAAATAAATTATAAACTATATTTTATATTATCTATATATATAAAACAGTTCCGTGAAGAACTGACTGACATACAACGCACAGACCAAACCGCTGGACATAAAGGGCTGGAATTTTGCTTGGCGATTATTCTTATAGTGTAGGGTTCCAATAAGAGAGATTTTTGAAAAATTCTTCTTAGATTTTTTTAAAATTAAATTTTTAAGCTGTTTTTGTGACATTTTTTAAAGTTTGCATTTAAAATAATAATCCGAGGGTTATAAAATTTATATCACGAGAAAGATTACAAAAATTGCTTTAAAATAAAATCTTTTTCGAATCTTTAAATCCATTTTCGGATTTTTGGTGAATTTTTAAAGATTAATTTTCAGAATTTAATTTATTAAATGCTGATCACGTGGTTTCTTTTCTTTTAATTTTGCGTCAGGTGCATAACAACGAAATAGACAAAAAACAATTTATTGCTAATTCGGCAGACGATTGGACATTATCCAAAAAAATATTAACATACAGTAAAAGAAATGTTCCTCAAACTGTACTATATTCTTTTGCATGTTCTATTAGATTTAATTTGAATATTTTCTCCTACATTATTTTGTCTATAAAAAATATCCGTTACGATTTTTTTATAAATATATTTTTCGTTTTTTTACATCAATTGCATACATTGATCAATGTATTTATTATAAATATATATATACATATTTTTGGCATTAATTGCATACATTGACCGTTGTATTTAATTCGAATGTACTCCGTAGCGAAGTACGGGTTTTCAGCTAGTGTGTATATATATATGAGTACGTAATTTTTGTAGTTATGAACTATATGCAAATAAATGCGAAATTTGCCAATATGAGCGAATAAATGCGAAAATTATTTTTTTACTACTTTTCGGTAAAAACTCAGTGATAAAGGGTGTTTTAAACAAAATTATGTAATAATAGTAATAATTTATTAATATAATTGCTTATCTAAGACCATCCGCGGTTTTTGACTGAGAGATCTACCTCTCGCAATTTGCTTATTACTTATTGCTAAAGACTTAAAGAAGACAATGTGGAGACTACTACAATATTAGCTTTTAACTAAGAGTTTTGATACTTACCTAACCAAGTAAGTAAAATTGTGATTTCTTATAATAAATGCAAAACTTTTGAATTTATACATTGCGAATAAACGCGAAATTTTATATATTGTAATTTTTTTTCTGTGAAATTTCGATATTTTTTATCGGAAATTTACGTGTTTGAATTTTCGATAAAAATCGGAAAATTACGTACCCTGACTGACTTCTATTCAAAACGAATGGCCAGAGTGCTGGCATACGATTGCAGAGGCTATGGGTCCGAGTCCCACCCTTGACATGGACGCTGGTAGTTATGTTACTAAGAATTTATTGAGTTATTCAAATGTTGGTTTTGATGGTGATCTACATATAAAAGAAACCAAGGAAACGCCGGATATACGTATTTTTGAGCAAATTATCAAAATTTTATATTATGCGAAATTAAATTCGAAATTTTATTACTCTTTGTTGTATTTTACGTAGCATAAAATATGCCCCGCTTCTTTCTGGTTAATTAAATAACTACACCGTGACCATTTTCTTGCAATGATTCAGTTTTATACTGGGCATTTATTTTCTATAACCTGTTTAGGCTGTTTTCTTAAAGTTGAGATTTAATTTTGAAAACTGATTCATCAGTCAAAGCTAGTTTCACTTCGTAAAATGTGTATTATGATAAACCGAATAATTATAGCTTAATTTCAATTCTAAATATAATCGTCTGAGTACTAATTATAATAAAATATTAAGAAAATGGGCATTTTATGTATTTGGCCCTACAGACGCTGTTCTTATACATAAAAAAAATAACCCTACCTTTTTTTTGGTTTTGGTCTAGTCACTCAACCAGAAACTAAAAACATGGCGTTCTCTCTAAATGTACTAAAATCTATAGATTTATAAGAATATTTTCCACGATGTCTGTACCTCTAGTAACAAGTATTGAATGAGAAAATTTTAACGTTAAAAGGTAAGGTTTCATATTCCAAAAAGTTGGACGTATTTCTTGAAAATTTAAAACTGGAAACTGAAGTTTTGCAAACTTCTATGCTATACCCAATACCGACTTAATTTACAACCTACATTCAAGAGTTAATTTACGATGCTCTTAAAACTATGGTTTTGCTCAGTTCTGACCGACTAGCCAAGAGCGTGAATGTCCACACGTTTGGGGTCAAACGTTTTTCATGGTTATTTCAGTTCCCCAGAAACAACAGCTAACACATAATATAGGTGCATTATGACATAAGATATAATGCAATAGGAATATTTTACGCATGATAACGTTATTCATAGCGGAATAAACTGATAAAAACAGAAATAGCTGACAGTAAAATTGCGGCAATTTCGGAACTCTGAATTTGGAAAGCGTTTACTTTGAACTCGCATCAAGAGAAGCCGATTACTGCAGCACATCTGTAGACTCTCGTTTTCTTTATGCGTTTAAGATACATTCATCCGATAAATTTCTCTTAACATTACGCGAATAACAGATTCCGGTTCGATTTAAGCCTCGTCGTGACTTGTCATCACGGAAACGTTTGAAGTCTGTGTGCTTACCAGTCACCTTCGTTTTTGCGTGTAAAAGAGCCGCGGTGCATATTATGGGATTGCATTAACGATTGTATATAGCTATTGATGGATCTTTGAGATAAACACAAATTGTGTTCCGGAGAGTATGATAAAGAATCCTATCAGCTCTCGCGATTAGTAATTTTACCATATTTTCTCTTTGAAAATATGTTTTTTTCATCAAAGAAGAGCGATACGTTATTCCAGAAGCATGATCAATACTATAGAAATACTAGCTAAAAACCCACACTTCACTACGGAGTACATTCAAATTAAACACAACGGTCAATGTATGCAATTAATGCCAAATATATATATATATATATATATATATATATATATATATATATATATATATATATATATATATATATATATATATATATATATATATATATATATCTTATTAATAAAAGAGAATGTTTGCGTGTGTGTGTGTGTGTGCGGCCCCCAGTCGAATCTGTGAAACTTACAGCCGTGAAATTTGGCACACGGGTAGTGCAGACTTTGAGAAGGTGCACCTCGAAGCCCGAATTTTAAATTTTATTCTAGAAAATTTTTAATTTTATGTTTTGTGGGATATTTTGTTTTTTTAAATTCAGATTACGATATCTCGGCAAAAAATGACCGTAGAATTTTGTTCATTTTATTATCTAAGACTACAGACATTTCTCCTTCAAACAAGACCTCATTTGTTTAAAAATAATTTAAAACAGATTAATATTTTCATTAAAATATTAAACCCACTTTTTCGAGAAATTTAAGCCCTTTTTAGCATCTACGGTCTATGCTCTTCGTGTTTTTATCTTACAAAGAAAAAATTTACATCATCTGGAAGATGAAAGCTTTCTCATTCATATAAACCTCATTTCAAGTATCTATCTTAAAATTTCGATTTTTAATTGAATTTTAAAGAACGATACTTCAACGCAAATTTTATACGCGGTTCTTCGAACGCGGTACTCTAGGCGTTAGAATCAATCATCCATAAGAACTGCGCATGCGCACAAGGAAACGTTTAATTTACTTTTGCTGGTGTTAACTTTTTCTGTATTCTGTCAATTTTTGTTTAATTTAGTTACTTTTTTGCATATTCTTTCTTTTTATGCTTCTGTCTGAAACTCTGGAATATTTTTTACTATCATTCTAATACTTCGAAACTTAACAATGTATACCAGGGGTGTTTTAAAACAACTGTTAATTATGTTTGTGTTTAGCTTTGAGAAAATATAATTTTGTAAAGGTTTTTTTGGTCTTTTATGCTAAAATAGCACTTAAAAATCAAAAAAAGAAACAAAACTTACCTGTAAATAGCATACCTTTTTTATAAATTGATCAATTTGAAGTAATTTTTAATGAAATATAGCTAAAACACCTATCATTCTGCACAAAATCCTAAAGCTAATATTTTAAACTAATTTTAGCTTTTGATTGTGGAAATTTTTGATGTTAAAACATGTTAGCAATGTATTACATATGCATTATTTTGTACGTCAAATATAGTTTGACATTAATTTTATAGAAATTTGTGGTATGACTTTCTTAAGTAGCACGATTTATTTTTTCTCGATATCTTTTCTTAATTGTCATATTTTGAGAACATAACTTTTTTAAATTCAAAAAAACACAAATAACAGTTTAGGTTAACAAGATTTATTGTCAAGAATTATATTTCACATGATTGGACAAGCCACAAGTCAAGAAGTGTTGAAATTAATGGAGGTAAGGTTAATTGTTTTTACATCCAGAAATCTTTTCATGTCCTGATAAATGATTCATGAATTAGAATCGATAGCTGATTTATACCTCATTTATATTTTTAGAATTTAACTTCTTACTTCTGTTTTAACTTTCCTTTCTATTTTACCATCATGTTTTGTTTTGCTATTATTGAAGTGTGAAAAATGTTTTTCATTGCTTACTACGATTTAAAAAATTTTTTTGTATTATTGGCCTGAGCATATCTGGCCGCAGCCTGTACTTTTTATTCATACTGTGTTATTTATACTGTTGTTTTTCTACGTTATTTATACTGTATTTAGTTTTTAAATTGATTTGGTATTGTTTACTTTTCAGCTTTTTCCGAATCTTTACCCCGGAAAGAGAAGCGAGACTGGAAGAAATCAGACAACAGCAAAGAATAGTTGGACAAAAACCACAGGATCGTCATGATTTGTTAGCAAGTGTGTTTCATCAAAAACAAAAATCACTTATGAGTCTCATCACAAAGGCAAAGATTTTTGGAGAAGTTACGTGTCATATATACACCATAATTGCAGTTTTGGTTGATTTAAACTCTGTATTCTCACATTTTTATGCCCCTGTAGCAGTAGTGGATTACATGGTTAACTGCAGTTACTCATTTTGTTCCATTTTAAAGGAATTAGGCTGTGGTTCATATGGGAATGGCGTTTAGAAACATACGGCATTTGAGGCAGATATTACGGATCAAATAATAGCCAAAGTCACGTGCATAACAACGAAATTAATTGACAAAGAAAATATTAAAATACAGTAAAAGATAAAATTTAACCACTAGACTAATTGAGATGGAAATTTTTAAAAATTTAGTTCAAATTAGTATGTTTTATGGATATTAAATCAAATCTATATATAAAACTGTAATTTCCTCTCAAAATATGCTTCGCCATGACGATAAATAAGTCCCAAGGCCAAACTTTAAAATATGCTGTCGTACATTAAAGAGAAAATTGTTTCTCCCACGGTCAGTTTTACGTAGCTTGCTCACGTGTAAGTTCGGGGATGAGCCTGGTAATATTAGTTCCGCCCAATGAAGAAACAAAATATATTGTTTATAAGAAAATCCTCTAAAAAGCAATTTCATTACTTTTTCATTGTAATTATCCTACAATGTACCCCGTAGCGAAGCACGGGTATTCAGCTAGTATATTATATATATTATATATATATAAATTTATAAATACAACGATCAATGTATGCAATTGATATAAAAAACAAAAAAATACATTTATAAAAAAAATCGTAAGGGATATATTTATAGACAAAATAATGTAGAATAAAATATTCAAATTAAATCTAATAGAACATACTAAAGAATGTAGTACAGTTAATATAATA
Organism: Dolomedes plantarius; assembly: GCA_907164885.2. Taxonomy (NCBI): domain Eukaryota; kingdom Metazoa; phylum Arthropoda; class Arachnida; order Araneae; family Dolomedidae; genus Dolomedes; species Dolomedes plantarius. The sequence goes on along the minus strand of OU015490.1, from coordinate 194,925,376 downwards.
CAGTTTGAGGAACATATCTTTTACTGTATTTTAATATTTTTTTGGATAATGTCCAATCGTCTGCCACATTAGCAAGAAAAAAATTTTTTTTTGTCTGTCTCGTTGTTATGCACGTGACGATAAATTAATTTAAAGTACCAGAAAAAGAAATCACGTGATCAGCATTTAATAAATTATAGTCTAAAATTTAATCTTTAAAAATTCACCAAAAATCAGAAAATGGAGGTAAAGATTCGAAAAAGATTTCATTTTAAAGGAATTTTTATGATCTTTCTTGTGAGGTAAATTTTATAACCCTCAGATTATTATTTTAAATGCAAACTTAAAGAAAGTTACTAAAACAGCTTAAAAATTTAATTTTAAAATTCTAAGAAGAATTTTTCAAAAATCTTTCTTAGTGCACCCTTGCACTATAAGAAGAATCGACATGGAAAATTTCAGCCCTTTAGGTCCAGCGGTTTGGCCTGTGCGTAATATGTCAGTCAGTCAGGGAACTGCTTTATATATATAGATAGAGGACGTATCTACGAATGCATACGCTTAATTTCCTGAAAACATTTAGATAAATTTATTTATAAAAACGTCCAACTCTTCCTATGTAGAGGTGGAAATTCCTTTTTCGTATGATAATTATATTCGTTTGATAACATAATTATAATACCTGTTTATAAAACTGGTGACATTCCAACGATATCTGGCAAATTCCGATAGCATCAGTTCAGATGACTTTTATAAATTAAGAAAATTGGGAAAATATTGTCCACGCCATATCTGAGGATGTCAGGAAAGCATGGAATCGAAAATCATTGTTGCTAATGGGGGGAATTTTTAGCTATCCCAAACAAAGTGGTGCCCGTTAAGTGGTGTTCTTCAGTCTAGTTTTGAAAACTTTATGTTCACATTTTGACATATTTTTACATTAATCTTTAAAGAAAAACTAGATAGATAATTGGCCTCCTCTACCAAGTGATGTTGCTGAAGACGAAAGAGTAGATTGATTATCCTGTTGAGGGTTTCTCTTTCCACAGTACTCTTTCTGAAGCAATCCATTATTTAATGATAATATCGGCACTGTTGATAAAGCGATGCTATCATTAAACGCGATTTCTTTTGCAATCTTAATTAGGTTTTCCATGATGTTATATATATATATATATATATATATATATATATATATATATATATATATATATATATATATGTGTGTGTGTGTGTGTGTGTGTGTATGTAAATATGCACGTATGTGACCTTGAAAATTCTCTTCGTTTTTAAAGATTAGTATAGGGAAACTTTACCACAGCAACATTCCCTCCAAGACAGAGGCCGTGGAGGAACTAAAAAAACAATCGGGTCGGTAAACTCTAAGGTTCGTTCCGGAACTGGAATAAATGAGCAGTTATTGATAGGACAGGCTTGTTTTTCTTTACGCTATAGCAATTAGCTAACAGTCACTGCAAAAGACCACCTAGAAAACACTTAAGTATTTTAAATTAACACAGTAAATACGCAATAAATTTGTTGGAAATTTCTAAGGTATTAATTTTCAACAAAACTCCTTTTTCTTTTAGTTTTTCAAAAAGGTTGGTAGCCTTGCACTTCGGTAACCCTTCATAATAAATGACCTCATCATGTTGAATATAGTCAGTCAGCATAAAAACGCCTTTTAATCTCTAAACTTGATAGCCTGTCGCCATTGTGTTCGCGTTCTCAAATTCTTATCTATCGCGTCCGATACGAAACTGGACAGGCAAGTGTTAACTGGCCACCTACTGGGGCAACAAACAACGCTGCATTTTAAGCAAATACGAGGACAATTGGGTTAATTATTCCACGCGTAAACGCGAATCGAACGGCAAGAAGAAAAGACATTCGGTGCAAAAATTTTCTAAAAAGCGGCAAATTTGCAACTACTAACCCACTTCTATCACCCGTATCTACGCTGCTTGGAACAAGAAGTTCGATTAACACTTGACCCTCTTTAGGTGCGATATACTTTATTAAGAAACTACAAATAGGAAGTGAGGACGACGTACAATCTCGCAGCTTGGCTGCTCCTAAATGTGTTATGTCAGGTGTGTTGATGAAATACGCGAGGGTATTGTTCTTGATGCGATATTCATCAAAGCATGTAATAGGATGTTGCCGCTGAACAAAAAGGGGCTCGCCAAAAGAAGCGCCTAATATGGTGTGTACATAAACAAACCCTGCAAAAGCTCATATCATCATTTACGATTACTAACAGGGCAAAGTTGTTTTGACATCTATGACAGATAGTATCTACAATTCTTTATTTTGCGAGGTTAGTTTATGAAGCACGGTCAACGGATAACCAAAAATTATAATCTGGCTCAACCCTAGATCATTAGAAGTTTTCTTATTCTTTTATAACAAGTTGTTTTTTTCAGTGAGCTTAGATGTACATATGATAAACTATACTAAAGCAAAAAACTTTTAAAAATAAGTATAATAAAACAATATCTTATTATTATAATATATGGAAATTGTAATAGGAGATTTCCCCCTGTAATCTAATTATTTTGCCTGAATTATCTATCAATCCATATGTATAAAACAGTTCCGTGACTGACTGACTGACTGACAGATAACGCACGGACCAAACCATTGGACCTAAAGGGCTGAAATTTTGCATGGCGATTCTTCTTATAGTGTAGGGGTGCACTAAGAAAGATTTTTTTAAAAATTCTTCTTAGATTTTTAAATTAAATTTTTAAGATGTTTTTGTAACATTCTGTAAAGTTTGCATTTAAAATAATAATCTGAGGGTTATAAAATTTAAATCATGAGAAAAATCCTAAAAATGCCTTTAAAATGAAATCTTTTTCGAATCTTTACCTCCCTTTTCTGAATTTTGGTGAATTTTTAAAGATTAATTTTTAGAATTTAATTTATTAAATGCTGATCACGAGATTTCATTTCTTTTTGTGATACTTTAAATTAATTTTGCGTCACGTGCATAACAACGAAATAAATTGACAAAAGAAATATTAAAACATGGTAAAAGATAAAATTTAACCACTAGACTAATTGAGAGATGGAAGTTTTTTAAGAATTTAATTCAAATTAGTGGGTTTTATGGATATTAAACACACAAATTAATTGCATACATTGACCGTTGTATTTAATTTTAATAGTTTCGTCTACATTATTTTGTCTATAAAAATATCCGGTACGATTTTTTTATAAATATTTTTTTTGGCATTGATTGCATACATTGACCGTTGTATTTAATTTAAATGTACTCCGTAGCGAAGCACGGGTATCCAGCTAATAATTCATAAAATTAAAATATAATGCATAATTATATTTGTTAATTTAATAGGTTAATTATCCCCTATACGATTTTGCCAATCTGTGGTTGAAAACCAAATGAGTCGAACACAGGGAGTCATGATTCCTGAAGTCAGTATTCGAATCCCGACAACTCCAACGGCGGCAGGATGTCGCATGCTGTAGGTTTTCCATGGTATCTAAGTAAACGTGAACTTTTTTCGGAATTCTGTAGCGCAGCATCATGATATCAGCCACTGCCTAGACTATATGACCTTGAATCTCGGCTGACGAAACAAGGATGGACAAGAAATCGGCCCAGGACAAGGAATAGGGTGGAAAATTAACATTACTTACATTTTGGATCATAAAATCGAGATTGGTCGATACATATGGATCACCAAGATGGTATTTTTAATTCAGGGAGACGATTTGCTGTGATGGCGGACGTATTCTAACATGCTGCAATTTCTACGAAGTTATATTTTCATATTAGCGAACATATCGTTTATCTCGGTGTATGAAAAAAACAATGCATTCATGAAAGTCTAAGAAATAAGAGATAATTTTGTAACCCTATTACAAACATCGACGCAAAATTTTAATAATTACAAGATAAAAAGAACATTTTATACACCATGTTTTTAAATTTTCTGTTGAATCATATAAACTTGACAATTCTATGTATTAATAAATACTTAAAAAAATTTTTTTTGATCAATTATCCCATCAAACCAAAGAAAATGAAGTTAATTGGAAATTAACTTGCGTTTAACTTTTCGTTCCCGTCCCGGCGATAGATGGCTGCAACAGTCTAAAAAACAAAATTAACTGAAAATGAATCTAATTCTGCTTAAATATAGCGAAAAGTAATAAAATAATGCATTGTCATCGTGTTCTGAGCTATTCTAAAAGTTTCAAATGTCTATCTAGTCGTGAAGTTAGTTAAAAATCGATTCCAAGATTTGTACGGGACAAACACACACACAAACAACAAAGCAAGTTAATAAAAACATGGTAAAAAAATGACTGTGTTCAAGTCGACACGTCCTAATACCAAAATCTCCCCAATGGAATTGGCCCTACTTTTACATCCTTGTGAAATTTAATGGTAGTGTCGTTAAGGCTGCTGTGTACTAACACTATTGGATTATCTCACTTAAATGTTAACCTATGGAGAAAATTTATCTACTATTTACAGCTACATAAATGCTGTTAATCAAATAAAAAAGGGTATTTTCAGATAGCCTAAACTTTTCTGCACCTTTCAACGGGATTCATTTTATAAATTTCGTCCACCAAAGGAATGATCGTTTAAAACACACTAGACCAGATTTTTTCCCCGAATAATTTAAATTTAAACGTATTATTTGCTAAAAAAAACGAAAAATGCCTTAAAGTGTAAAATTTCTTTATATTGCGGAGTACAATTTTTAAAAAAAATTTTCAATTCAAGTCGGCAATCCTTGAACATATTTTCTCCATAGGTTAACATTGAGGTGAGCGAATCCAATAGGGTTAGTACATATCAGCTTTGACCAAATTCTTATGTTTTATTAAATGATCATTTGGGGAGATTAAAACGGTCAGAATCTTCTGTTGTGTTCATTTGTTTTTATTCTGTGTGCAGGGTGGTGGTTCTGGGAAATTTGTTATTTCATGCAAGTTAAATTACGTTTGATTAGTAATTACGAAACGTAACGACTCTAAAATAACCCTAAGAAGAACGCACGGTTTCCAAATACCCACAATAAAAAAATAATTCAAACTAGTTTAACTAATTTATAAAGTTAATCGTCGGACCGAGAAGGATTCAGTGTAATTGTCTGTATGGTCAATTCACAAATGTTTGTATTATTATTCAACAATTTAAGGCCTTAATTGAATAGTGGTCCAACACCACTTTTTAAAAAAATGGAGTTAGCCTCACTTTCATGTTCATACAAGTCATTTCTATCTTGTTTTTAAACTGGTACACCTCCAGCTTATTTCTGCTTCCAACAGAGGGTATTACAAATCAGACTTCAGCAGTCATTTCTCAGCACTCATTAAACTCTAAGGCTCTGTATCTCAAAATGAACAAGAATTGTGACGGACCACTATTCATATAAGGCCTTCAATTATTTGAACACCTATTCCCTATTTCATATTTTAGCATACAATAATTTAGTTTGAAAAAGTAAACCCAGAAGGCACAAAAAGTTGTTTTTTCCTTATAACGCAGATATGTAATGGAAGGTCGATGGAGCGAAAATAGTTCAAAACCAGTTTTACGAATATTGGGGAGGGTTAATAGGTTCATCGTACATTCACTAATATTTTATAGTTCAAACGCTTCGCAGTTCCACTGTCCATCTGAAAGAGTTTTTTCAGAATTTTTCTCTACTGTTAAACATTTATTGGAGCTCATTTTGATTGCTCTCGGGTAAGAGAGTTACGCTAATGGAATTCTGACCTATTATAATTACAAAAGAGTAAAATAGCCCATCCTGAAAACCTTACAGGCGACAAACTTTGAATTCGCAAATTCTTTTTTTAAGTAAATTTCGATCGGAGATTAGAAAGTAGCAAAAATACTAAACTTCTAAGTTTATTTTATTACGTGAAAATTCTCGAGCTTTGCAATAAGGTCCGAAAAAGGAAAAGGTCTCTCAAGAAAAAAAATTTCAGGTAGTCTCTTCTAACAAAAGTACCGCGGGTTATTAACATAGGATTACTTATCGTTGCTTACCTCTTTTGTATGTACAAATGTATGTATGTGTCATGTATATATGTATATACATATATTTATACAGTGGAATCTCGATCCATCGTTTTTCAAGGGACCGATTGAAATGAACGATAAATGCGGGAAAACGATAGATGTTGAAACATAACAAAGCAATAAAACAATAGGATCGTTGGTACTGGATAAAATGATCGACACATACGGAAAAACGATGGATCCGAAAACGATCGATCGAGATTCCACTGTGTGTGTGTGTGCGCGCGCGCACGTGCGGAGCCTACATTGGACTGTAGTACCTGTATTCGCCAGAAGATGACACTATAATCCGTTTGTGCCGTTTCAATTCAACTAAAGAAGAAGAGATCAGGCAACCAACCCCAGTCAACGGATGGATGTAGACGATGCCAGAACTATGACGCGTTTTGTCTGAAAGCAGAAGACGTCTGCTCCTTCATTAGCCTATTATGTTATTAATTAACGAAGCAGCATTGTATATATTTTTGTAAATAAGTATTCATCAAATGTTAGTATAGATTATAATAGTTTATTTATTTAAATCACCGCACGGCTATCTTGTCCCACACACACACACACATTTTTTTTATATAATATATATATATATATATATATATATATATACATACATATATATATACATATATATATATATATATATATATATATACATACATATATATATATATATATATATATACATATATATATACATACATATATATATATATATATATACATACATACATATATATATATATATATACATATATATATACATACATATATATATATATATACATACATATATATATATATATATATATATACATATATATATACATACATATATATATATATATATATATACATATATATATATATATATATATACATATATATATATATATATATATATATATATATATATATATATATATATATATATATATATAATTTAACGCATTTTGGTACTTTTCTGTTTAACTGTTTACTGCTTGCCCAAACGATACAGACTGGGTTTGGCACTCTGCCAAAATTATAACTCGCGACGACGGACGGTTTTAGCGTCTGAAATTTTGCTTTCGGGAGGACAATTATGGAGGAACGTAATCCTACGTTAAAATTAACTATGCATTGATAATCCATTTTCAAGTAATTATATATTTAATTTTTAAGTTATGCACATTTTTATTCGATTGTGGAGGTTCTTTAGAGATTCAAAGTCAATCGCAGAGGACTTTTAGAAGAGCCCAAAGGTTGATCACCGGTGTAGTAATCAATCGCAGGCCACTTCTGGCTCTACAATAATTTCTTTCAACGAAGTAAGCTAAATAGAACGGTATTACTCTTGAGAAATTCTATATTCATTAGGAAAAATCTCCGTTTCTCATATTTCAGGCTATAATATATATAGCATAAAATCCCTTCGATTCTATAACTTTTGAATAGATGTCTATGACTTAGCACAGATCTGCCAGTTTTAATATGTTCATCCATCTAGTACATACAGCAAAAGTCACCAGAAACAACAAATTTCATAAGAGTTTAAATGCGTTACACAGAGTCCTAAGCTAACCTAACGCGGTCAAGGTATCTATTTAAGCACTTCCTCGAGCTAAGTGGGTCATCATCTGTGAATTCCTTGGCGGCAGAGTTACGAGACAGGGTTTTAATTAAAATTTATACGAGCAGTAATATTTAACCCAACTAAATCGCCAAAATAACAAAACTAGATCATGAACAGTGCTCTGAATCTTTCCGGGTAGGAATAACTCGTTCGTGTGTCAAGAGGGGAAGCGTAACAGGTGGAAAAAAATTATTAACTAGTATCAGTCAAAATAAAGCTCGTGCAAGTGAAACCATTTTTCAGGTATATGGCGCATACTGGCAGAAGTGCCGCATCCAAAGGAAAAAAAGTCTTCATTTTCAATAAATTAGAAGCACGATAAGCTTTATGAAGCGCAAGTTCATGCTTCATAATGTTCTTTTATTATAAAAACCCGCACTTCGCTACGGAGTTCGTTCAATTAAATACAACGGTCAATGTATGCAATGTCAAATTATATTTATATATATATATATATATATATATATTAAATACGACAATCAATGTATACAACTGATGTAAAATAATATACATATATATTTATAAAAAAGTCGTAAAGGATATTTTTATAGACAAAATAATGTAGAAGAAAATATTCAAATTAAATGCAATAGGACATACTAAAGAATATAGTACAGTTTGAGGAACATAATCTTTTATTGTATTTCAATATTTTTTTGGATAATGTCCTATCGTCTGCCGCATTAGCAAGAAAAAAAATATTTTTTTGTCTATTTAGTTGTTATGCACTTGACGATAAATTTATTTAAAGTACCAGAAAAAGAAATCACGTGATCAACATTTAATAAATTAAATTCTAAAAATTAATCTTTAAAAATTTACCAAAAATCAGAAAATGGAGGTAAAGATTTAAAAAAGATCTTATTTTAAAGGAATTTTTATGATCTTTCTCGTGATATAAATTTTATAACCCTTAAATTATTATTTTAAATGCAAACTTTAAAAAAAGTTACAAACAAGAGCTTAAAAATTCAATTTTGAAAAATCTAAGAATTTTTCAAAAATCTTTCTTAGTGCACCCCTACACAATAAGAAGAATCGCCATGCAAAAAGTCAGCCCTTTAGGTCCAGCGGTTTGGTCTGTGGGTTGTCTGTCAGTCAGTCAGTTACGAAACTGTTTTATATAAATAGATTAAACACTGAATTTGTTATTAGCGATTCAATGCCCAGTAACGTGGCACTATTGCATCGCATCTGACAGAATGCGGTAAACCTGAAATTAAAAAGAAAAGAATAAAACACGTAATGCTGAAATCATTTCATGGTTAATTGCGTACGCGTGTGTGTGTTATACGTTATACATTTTTGTGAAAATTATTCTTCATCGGTAATTTGCTATTCTCAACTGAGCCTAAAAAATGACGGTTCAATTTTCAATTTTCTATAGGAAAAAAGAAAACTTAAGTTTACGGCAAAAAAGTTTTATTATCGGACAATGCTATCTAACAGTGCTAAAATGGTAATGTGATAATCGCTGTTGTAATCATAGTTTAAAGAAAGGCAAACTGTTCAAGTATTTTGAAAGATGTCTAATCAAGCAAAAATGTCATCAAAAGCCTTTATTCTTGAACACGGAGAAGTCACTTCTCCAAGCAATGAGGGATAATTAATTCCGATTCTCGAATTATGAGTAACACTGACGGATTTAAATGTTCGATTACCTTAATATGTAAACTTAACTGTGGCGAAATATTTAAGCTGCCTTTTCAAATCCTATCAATAATAAGTGACGGGTGATCATGAAATTTAGTAAAATGATTTTTATTAATTTATGAATGAAATTTAGTAAATGAGTGTTTTGAAGATCATTTTCTTCTGTGCTTACAAAACAACTCATTTTACTAACTACTATACCTGATTCCAAAAGTAATTCTTTTCTTTTCTAGACAGAAGGACCATATATAAGATTCCCACTGTGGTCCAAGAGTATTTCGTCTTTTTTTTCGAATCAACCTTTCCATTAGCTACGCAGAAGTCATATGGTCCATTAGCTACGCAGAAGACTTACCCCATCCATATATATATATATATATATATATATATATATATATATATATGTGTGTGTGTGTGTGTGTGTGTGTGTGTGTGTGTGTCAGTCAAAATTTTGACGCATTTTGATACTTTTCTGTTTCACTGTTTACTGCTTGCCCAAGCGATACAGACTGGGTGACTGGGTTTGGCGGGCTGCCAAAATTATAACTCACGACGACGGACGGTTTTACCGTCTGAAATTTTGCTTTCCGGAGGACCGTTATGGAGGAACGTAATCCTACGTAAAAATTAACTATGCATTGATGATCTTGCAGAGTTCTCCCACATGCAAACAAATCATAAAATCGTCCAAATAAACAAGTATCTAACAGGCGCCAAGTTTCAGCCAAATTTTTAGGTCCCGAGTTCAATTGAATCCGGAAATTTTCACGAAAGCCAACGTCGAAAAGAAAAAAACCCCTTGAACTTGCTAATTTCCAAAGGGAGCAACGGGTTCATCAGCCTCGGAGCCTTGAGAATCACGACGACTCACCCGTCAACCTAAACAAATCGATAAAGCCACAGAGGGGGACCAAAAAAAGACCAACGACACCCTCGATTGAAAACAAGCGTTTCGAATTTCTCGCCACGGGCTGTGTATATCGAAAGATTCCTGTGTACACCTCCGCCCCTGGGGTCTCCGATTCATTCATACACGCACTCACTCCTGTTGTAGAAAGCCATCGTGAGTACACCAGCTTGTGCTGACAACAACCGTAGGCAGATGGGAAGTCACGTCGCCAAAAAAGAAAGACAGAGCAGACCGGTCAAGCCAGTCAAGTGCTCGAGGAATGAGGAACTGCTCGCTTACGGGCCCGTAGGGTCTCAGAACCCGGCTCTTTTTATTATGAGCACATATTTTGTTTTTTCATAACACTTCGGTGCTCGAAAAATGCATGAGAGTGATATCAGGCACTGCAGTTCAGAAGCAAGAGCCACGAGACTCATAGAGATACAGGGTAACGGGTGATAACGGAGATCTAAAGAGCGGAAATGTATACGTTTTCACCTCTCATTAAATTAAATAGATATATCTAAGAGATTGCTTTATCATCTCATAGATTATTTCTGTTTTCTATATTTTACACGAGATGTGCTATAGTTTCTATTAGACTAACTGATTCACTAAAGTACACTTGACAAATAAGAGGATATTTATAGATTACTAAAAGTAAACAAACTAACTGATTCACTATGTTTACTTTTAGTAATCTATAAATATAAAACAGTTCCGTAACTGACTGACTGACAGACCAAACCCCTGGACCTAAAGGGCTGAAATTTTGCATGGCGATTCTTCTTATAGTGTAGGGGTGCACTAAGAGAGATTTTTGAAAAATTCTTCTTAGATCTTTTAATTAAAATTTTAAGCTGTTTCTGAAACAATAATTAAAGTTTGTATTTAAAATAATAATTGGGGGGGGTTATAAAATTTATATCAAAAGAAAGATCCTAAAAAGACCTTTAAAATGAAATCTTTTTGGATTCTTTATCTCCATTTTCTGATTTTTGGTGAATTTTTAAAGATTAATTTTTAGAATTTAATTTATTAAATGCTAATTTATTAAATGCAGAGGTGCTTCTAAAGGTGATTGAATTTCCTTCATATGGCATAATATGAACATATTTCCCAAAAATTGTCGTGCTATAAGACAAATAAGAGGAAAGCTAAGTTTTTAATCGGTATATAAGGTGGATACTATTTCTAATGTCATGGTGAATACATGACTAATGTAAGGCGGTTACATGACATAACACTTCTAATGACAATTATTCAACCATCTTAAGGCTGGTGTGTATTAACTCTATTGGATTCACTCACCTCATTTCTTAACCTATGGAGAAAATTTGTCCAAGCATTGCCAACTTGGAATTAAAGGTTTTTTTTTAAACTGTATTCCGTAATAAAGTAAGAAATTTTGCACCTTGGGACATTTTTCGATTTTTTTTTTAAATCCAACTAATATTTTTTAATTTGAATTATTTGGGGGGGGGGGGGAAATCTGGTATACTGTGTTTTAAACGTTCCTAAATTCTTTTGGTGGACGAAATTTATAAAATGAATTCTGTTGCAATGTGCAGAAAAGTTCAAGCTATATGAAAATACCATTTTTATTGGATTATCGGCATTTTTGTAGCCCTAAATAGTAGACAAATTTTCTCCATAGGCTTGAGGTGAGCGAATCCAACAGGGTTAGGCCGGGGGATGGCCGAATGGCTAGAGCATTGCCATTCGGTATCAAAGTCTGTGGGTTCAAATCCCACTCTTGGCATAGACGTTTGTAGCCGTTCGGAAACGATGTCTCGGTCAAAATAGCCCTCGTGTAGCAAAAATTTACCGTAGCACTCCAAACCAAACCAATAGGGTTAGTACACAGCAGTCTTAACTTACCACTACTTCAACAGAAATCCATCCTCATCGGTTGCCAATCAAGCAGATTCAAAGGATTTTAAATGGTTATCAAAAGCATGAAACGCGATTCTACACTCTGCCTTACAGTTTACAAGACCGACAATATGTGTCCAAATCACAGCTTTGCCTCACGACACTGAGCTTTTGTTAATTGAAAAATTAAATTATTGTTCACTAAGGAAGTATTTTTTTCTACAGTTTAGAGCTTTAAATATCAGACAGTCATTTTCTTTTTCTCTAATTACAGGGTATTTCAAAGACGCGGGACGGTAATTTATCTCAAAAGACACGTAACCTGCTCATTATGGCAGTTTAGATAGACGGCAACTAATGCAGCATGACGTCAGGTACATTTTTTGAAAGCATAGTATCTGCCATTCTGCCGGAAAAAATGTCAAATTCGGGGAATTTACCTAATTATATGAAATTCCTTTCCAAATGAATGTTTAAGTACCCTTTCCTTGAAGTGAGGAATAGAAATTAGGAATGGAATTTGCAAAGCACTCGTGATAAACCGGACGTAAAGTTCGCTACAATCAGACTAATATTTTTTTGAACCTGAGAAAAAAGGAAAAAATTAAATAAATATTCCCTTTTGACCATAGGAAAGAAAAATTCAAACTGAAGTATCCACCTAATAATACAGAAAATAAATGCTTGCTGCTTACACAAATTTGAATACGTCAGTAAATCTTGCCGTTCAATTTTTAAAAAATCCAAATATTACCCTAAGATCTCTCTTTATTGTCGCCCAGTAGCTAAGTGGAAAAGGCATCAGCCTGCCACGCCAGGGCGCGGATTCGATTCCCGCATAAGACTTGGTTGTATTCTTGGGGGAACTCGTCAGTATTCCTCCTGCAAAAGGAGCCCCGTCAAGAAAGGGAAGCTACAATCCATCGCTGGTGTCATCGTTTGTTGATAAAAATTCTCCTGTGATTGTGTGATTTATGTTTCTAATTCCTTGTATTCATATGTACACCGGACTGGAGTGTGACGTACAGAAGTCCAACCCCACTTGAGGCAATGGCACCCCATCTTCTGAGGATAGTGCTTTCTATCCGCACGACAACAAACAAACAATCTCTCTTTATTTTAGAAAATATTTTTCTATAACTGCTGAATCCCTAGCTATTTAACCTCTTCCTTCAAGCTAAAAATTCTTTATTCATGATAGCAAACTTTCTTTTGACAGAAAATAGAGTCGGCCATTGGCACTTTTGAAGTTAAGGCTTCTGTGTACTAAACCTATTGGATTCGCTCACCTCATTGTTAACCTATGGAGAAAATGTGTCCAAAGATTGCCGACTTGGATTTAAAGATTTTTTTTAAAATTTTACTCTGTAATAGAGAAAGAAATTTTCCCTCTTGGGGCCCTTTTCGTTTTGAAAAAAAAAAAATGTAAATAATATTTTAAAATTTAAATTATTCGGGCAAAAAATCTCGAATAGTGAGTTTCAAACGCTCGTGAATTCCTTTGATTTACGAAATTTATAAAATGAATCATGTTGTAAGGCGCAGAAAAGTTAGGCTATCTGAAAATACGATTTTTATTGGATTATCAGCATTTACGTAACTGTAAATAGCAGACAAATTTTCTCTATAGCTTATTACTCAGGTGAGCGAATCCAATAGGGTTAGTACACAGCAGCTTTAAATGTCGCAGTCCGATCCGTAAAACTGAAAAATCCGCTAACATTTATAGAGCCGCCTTACATTAACTCTTCATGCTTTTATCAATATTTATCACACTAAAAAAATATAAAACAATGCACTGTAATACTTCAATATGTTTCATAAATATAAATTGACAAACGTATTAATAAGTTATGCTGAAACGCATACATAGAGAGAAAGAAATGCGGTTAACGTACAGGATGTGATACATGTATAATATAAATGGGTAATATTGGTACTGCGTTAAAATTGATAAAAAGTAGCAAAGCATATTTATATACAACATTGAACAGAACTTTAGAAACACGATTGCATATTTTGCCACTCTGACATGGCTTGTATATTGCTCTTGGCAGAGCGAACACTTCTATTCATTTTTTATATCCTTTTTTGGACGTCAAAGATAACAAAAGTGGACAGAGCGGAACTCACCGCCACAAATCATTTCTCGTTCTGAGAGCGAGTTTTGCGTTGAAGAATTGGCCCGTGGACTTCATCAAACGAAAAAAAGGGAACGTTATGAACTGGTTCGCAAACAGAAAATAACAATATTATGCCTTACAGAATGATTGAGCAAGGTGCATCAGTTAAAGCTGCTGTGTACTAACACTATTGGATTCGCTCTCCTTAATGTTAAGCTGAAAATCTGTCTATTATTTACAGCTGCAATAATGCTGATAATCCAATAAAAATGGTATTTTGAGATAGCCTGAACTTTTCTACACCTTCCAACAGGATCCATTTTATAAATATCGTCCACAAAAGGTATTTATGAGCGTTTCAAACACACTAGACCAGATTTTTTACCTGAATCATTTAAATTTTAAAATATTAAATGAATTTTTTAAAAAATAAACGAAAAATGCCCCAAGGTATAAAATTTCTTTATCTATTACGGAGTTCAATTTTTAAAAATTATCTTTCAATCCAAGTCGCAATCCTTGGACAAATTTTCTCCACAAGTTAAACATTGACGTGAGCGAATCTAATGTGGTTAGAACACATCAACCTTAACCTCGCAAATTTTCAGTCCCGATGTAATCCTAATCACTTTCTAATCACTGATTAACAGATACATACTTTTTAATTCAGTTTTCTCAATTTGATAAACACATAAAGTGCAGTGTACCAGTTTTTCGTTAATCTCTTTATTTTAATTTAATACTTTCAAGAAACAGTTTTTACTTTGTAGGGAGAGACATCAACATTTTAATGCCCAGTAAAAAATAAAATTATTTAAACTTTAAAAACTAAACACCCTTTACTTAATCGTCTGGCTTCATCAGCAAAATACATATTTCAAAAGTGGAATTTTGCTAACGCACAATTAGTAAAAAAAAATTTAAAGAAAAACTGTGTACTAATCCTATCGGATTCGCTCACCTCGATGTTAACCTATGGAGAAAATATGTCTACTATTTACAGCTACATAAATGCTGATAATCCAATATATATTTTCAGATAGCCCGCACTTTTCTGCACCTTTCACCAGGATTCATTTTATAAATTTCGTCCACCAAAGGAATGTATAATGGTTCAAAACACAGTATACGAGATTTTTTCCCCTGAAAAATTAAAATTTAAAAATATTATTTGGATTAAAAAAACCGAAAAATGCCTGGAGGTGCAAATTTTTTTCTCTATTACAGAGTACATTTTTTTTTTTAATCTTTAAATCCAAGTGGGCAATCCTTGGACACATTTTCTCCACAGGTTAACATTGAGGTGAACTAATCCAATCGGATTAGTACACACCAGCCTTAAAAGTTGAAATTGAAAATCTCTGATGTCAATTGATCCATCATCTAAACACAAAAATTTTTGTACATGTATTTTAAGGAATTCAGTTTCAGTGATTTTTGTAGAACAGCTTTTTCCAATATATGTGTTAGAAATCTTAGGGCTTGTTCACATAGAATCCGTCAACGTCAGCGTTAAAGATTCCTTTGGCGCTAATTGATTAAATGGGTTAAGGATTGGTAGATGATTCGTTAAAAAATTTTACACTGACGCTGACGGATTCTATGTGAACAGGCCTTACTTTTTTTACCACAGTAAGGCCTTGTTCTCCTTGTGTCCGGTGCGGACTGATTTAACGTATCAAGTGGCGATTGTATAGTTGGTTTTGTTATTGGTAATTTTTTTATCTTTGACGCTCCAGAAGCAAAGGGAAAAAGGTCTAAGGGCCTGTTCATATAGAATCCATCAGCGACAGAGTAAAAAAATTTAACCAATCACATACCAATCATTGACCCATTTAACCAATCAGCACCAACGGATTCTTTAACACTGACGCTGACGAATTCTATGTGAACAAGCCGTTACTTTTTTTTTTTTACCACAGTAAGGCCTTGTTCTCATTTTGTCCGGTGCGGACTGGTTTAACGTATCAAGTGGTCATTGCGTGGTTGGTTCTGTTATTGGTAAAAATGTTTACCTTTGACGCTAGGGAAGCAACGTGAAAAAGGTCTAAGGGCTTGTTCATATAGAATCCATCAGCGTCAGCGTAAAAATTTTTAACCAATCATATACCAATCATTCACCTATTTAACCAATCAGCGCCAACAAAATTTTTAACGCTGACGAATTCTATGTGAACAGGCCCTTGACTTTGATTTTTTGGAATCATGTTCAACAGCCACATAACGATGTGTATACAGATCATGAAAACCAACACACAAAAATTCAAAGACAATTAAAAATGGTAAATACAAAGAAGTTTGTTTCATGGGTGACCTCAATGATTTTGCACATTTAATTACTAACTCTAGTAACAAACTCACTTATGTCGTCTCACGTTTGCTAATATATGCACTTATTATCCCGTGAAAAGATTTTTCTTTTTCGAACAAGACTGCTGAACGCCTTTGTTATGTTAATGCTTTTTGATGGTCTGACATTCGGGTGTAAAGTGTTTCCCATCTGAATTTCAAAACCTGCCAGTGAAATCGCGATGACGTGTTGTGGTTTATAAGCTTGCTAAACGCATACATGCATTTTCTTTAATATTCAGATTTGGTTCCAAGAGATATTGAGCAAAGTTCAGTGTGAGATTTTTTTTTAATAAAGCTACCTGAAGCTATCATATTTTTATTGCTTCTATATACTTTTTTTCAAAAATTACGGAATAATTTGCTGCGGGAATTTAAGTCGACAAAAAACTTATTAGGCTTGTTTTATTTATTTCAAATTTGTGATCTTAATAGACATACGGCTAGACAGACGCATGGTCAAATCAGTTTGAGTTCTTTACGATATAGAACATATGTTTTCCTGAATAATTCAATCTTGATTTTTTTCCAATGAATGTAAAGCTGTTTCACTATATTATAAGAAAAAAAAATCGCAAAATACCTCAAATTTTGAAATTATTCATAAGTCATATAGGTTTATAGTCCTGATGAAAATTCAATGCGTTTGTTTTCTTCTTTTACATAAAGCCTAATATTTCTATTTATTTTGCTGTAATCCTTTCATCTGTCTAAGCTTACGTCGTAAGCAAAAATTCTAAATTCAAGATGTTTGATTGTGGCAGGTACTTATCCAGAGGTAATCGTCCATATATACCACGATTTCTGTATGCTACTTTATTATAGGAGCACCTAATAGGTGCCCTAACATTGTTCCCTACGAGAGAGAAGATTAACAGGATCCATGCCTTCAGAAATAGCAGAACCATGACTCAGAAATTCTTGCATTCAACCCTCTCAGCATTTGAGACCTCTGTCTTTCAGTTTAAAAGTTTGCGACGAATATTTCGATCCTCTAATTTTGTATTCGAAAGTATCAAAAAATGTGCTTCTGAGAAACTTTTGAATGCTAAACAATATGATGAAATAGTTCCAAACTCTTTTCAGGCAGAAAATATGTGACAAATACGTCTCATACGTTTAGAGTGGTATATGCGGGGAAAACCAATGAAAGCTTGCTTAACTAATCACTATGCAACGTGAGCAACATTCAATTTTTGTGAAAAATTAATTTTTAAATTTTTTGTACCTTTATTTATTTTAAATTCATTTGTAAGTAGAACACTTTTTGCAATTTTTAAAATTAATTTTCAGGGAAAATTAAAAATTATTAACAACAAAATTATGCTGAAACGAAAAGCTATAATTTAGCACGCCCAGTAAATGTGTGCTAAAAATCGAATTATTTGAACAAAAACTAAATTTCATTAAACTTTTAGTAAATAATGAGGAGGGTCATTTTGTTTTCGGCTTGGTGAATACACTTACGGTTTACATCCTGGCGTATTAACCCTTTGAATTGCATCTCATAACAATTAAAGTCTGAATTATGACTGGTGATTAGAAAAGTTGAATAAGACGAAATAAACTGACACTGCGAAATTATCTGTTCATCTCGCTGCACAATCAAGCACACGAATGTGCGTGCATACATTTCTTAAACAATGTTCACCTTTGGCGGCGAAAGACCTATTCATTAAAAATATTAAATATCAACTTTTTATCGGGCGCGATGATCTAATTTATTCAAGCATTGTCTTATTGCAAAGGGGAGTAACTTGACACCGATATAACAGTTACAGGCATATATCACTGTTGTTGCTGAACTCTATTATTGTTAATTGACTTTCAGGAAATAGAAGAGAACAGTACAGAGTATTGTTTACTGGGAAGGAAGCCCAGCGGGGTTCACTGGAAGTGCCAGATGGAGTAACTGATGTGCGATAGATAATCGATTAATCAATAGGCATAGATTTAATTCATCTTCATCAATAATCTTGGTAATTAAAGACAGTGAAAAGGAAGATAATTTATCATTTAACTCCAATAAATGTAACAAATGTTGCAAGGATAATTAGTTTCCAATCGTGCGATGGTATATGGTAGTTTGGTACTGCCGCTGAACTATGGACCGATTTATGCAAGTTCTCCTGCGAATGCCAAACATAAAAAAATGGTGTTTTGAATTTACTTAAAATACATAAAACATATCCACATGTTTGGCATTTTCAAGGTTAATAATGGATTTTTCCAGTATTCTGGACTTCAAATTTTACAATTTATTAATCTTTCCTACCACCATGCTATTGACAATGAACTAACTGCATTATCCGAGAGTGGGTTAAACACAATGGTAATTAATTATCCGAGCATGATAAAAAGAAAAACTTTGATATGGGCGCGATGGCCCAGTTGGCAAGAGCAGCGGGCCAGTGATCTGAACGTCCCTGGTTTGATGCTCGTCGCTGCAAATCCACCCCCGTATTCACTAATGGTGGCCGGGGCACGTAAAATAGGGCGTGGCTGCAATGTCCTCCAAGTTCTCTTATTTACCTCTGGAGGTCAAGTGTTCCGGTCTCGTCACCTGACTCGGATCAAAATTACGGCACCGGTCATTTAGCCAAGTCGGACTTCGACGCTTGTGGTGCTAATTCAAAACAGGAGCCGAACCTTCATCGCCCATAGCCTTCGGGACTTGATCTGATGTTGCTGTTGGTCAAGTGGCATAAGCAACAACAACTTCGATATAAAATGCAAATTGTGTCCAAATAATGTTAGCATGGCCCGAAAATATTTTAGACTCTTTCTGAAAAATAAATGAAAAAACTTGAATTCTACTTCAATGTAAAAATATTTATAATAATTTTAATTAAACTCTTATTAAATTACTATGAGAATTTATTTTTAAATATTTGAATAGTTATTTTCAGTAGCAAACAGGCCTGCTTTTTGTATTGGCCGTATTTTTCGATTTTCCACCAATACCCGAACCATTTATTAGCAAAGATAATTGAGGGTTAAATGTCTTATCATTGGTGCTTACTCGAGCTTCATGAAGAAACTTTGTTTAGTTGTTGTTGTTGTTTTAAGTCCATGATTCCATAAACTCTCAGGAGGTCCATTAATAGGCGAAAATAGGTAATAAAGTCCTCCTTAGATAAATTTAAGCAAGTTAGGATAGTACCAGGAATAACCTGCTCAGTATTCCACTTCTTACAAGAGGGAAAAGTTTTGTTTTGCCGGTCAAATTTTAGACAACTCAAGTGGCCACTGGCGAACTTAGAGCTTGCAGTCTGCTCTTCTCCATCATCCTTGAAGATAAGAGCTCTACCAGGGCAGACACCAAAGTACCAGCCATGGACCTGGAGATATCCAAGTACTCTGGATAAAAGATTCCCTTGCGGAATAAATCTCCAACTTTGTGATCGGATAGGTTGGTCGATTACCTCTTCTAACCTCATGTTTTTATCAGTATATTTTATCCTTTTTCCCTTTCTGAAAATCCCGGTCTGTTTGGCCCTTGCAAGGCGATAAATGATTGATGTACCTCAAAATCAAATTTCGAAAGTAAACTTTAGATTTTAACCACAATCGATTCAGCTTGTGTAAAAATTCCACAAGGTTAAGAAACGCGGGCTTGAAACCTTATCCTGAAAAAACTACCATTACAAGCTCTTTTATCTGGTAGTCTACAAGGGAAGGGAGACACAAAGAAGTTTCCAATTTTACGTGAAATCCCTTCTTTTTCTGCATAATTGCTAGGGGTATGTAAATTTCGCATAAAAAATATCGAAATTTCGCAACAAAAAAAAATTACAATACATAAAATTTCGCATTTATTCGCCAAAACAAAAAAAATATAAAATTTCGCATTTATTAAAAAGAAATCACAATTTTACTTCCTTGGTTAGGTAAATATCAAAATTCTTAGTTAAAAGCTAACATTGTAATAGTCTCCACGTTCTCTTCCTAAAGTCTTCAGCAATAAGCAAATTTCAAAAGTGAGATCTCTCAGTTAAAGAACGTCAACAAAGAACTCAGTTAAAGAACGAATAGTCTTCGATAAGTAATTATGTTAATAAATTATTACTATAATTACCTAATTTCACTTAAAAAGCTATTTATCACCGAGTTTTCGTCGAAAAGTAGTTAAAAAAATATTTTTCGTATTTATTCGCTCATATCGGCAAATTTCGCATTTTTTTAGCATTTATTTCGTAAATACGAAAATTACGTATCCCTAATAATTGCCTATTTCGAATTTTGCTTCGAAAGCTTTCATCTTAGGAAAAAATTTTGTAATTTTCTTAACGTTTTGAATTTAGAATTTTTCTCCCCATATTTCATGTGTGTTGTAACCCTAACTATAACCCCAAAGATATTTTGCGCATATATTGAATTTTTCTGATTACATGTCTCTCTCGCTAGTAGTAATCAAATTCTAAACAAAACCGTATGACGTCTTAAGCGAATTTCAAATGAACTGACCTATTAACTTAGGGAAATTCCTTTAAGTGTTGCAGCGTTTAGAGACACTTTGATAGAATATTTGTTTTGATTTCTTTTGACCTAAAATACTGAATTTTAGAAAACTTTTCTACCACTCTATATTTTGGTAAAAAAGGAAAGGGTTCGATGATTATTTGCCCTCTATATCGAATATTTGGTTTTTCCATGTTTCAAATTCTCTAAAACGATAATTTAAAATAATTTAGCAATGCTGTACTATCTTTTTTTTATGCGTTTCCGCAGATAGTATAAATTGAAAAAATAACATTGCCAGGGTTTATAAATGAGGCAGTGAAAGGCAAAGTGGTGTAAGTCCAAAGCGTTTTACTGCAAAAACTACAAAAAAATCCACTATAAATTGAACAAACTGTAATTTATAATAATTATTATAATATTGCAAATAATAATTTTTGCAATTCCACTATAAATTGAACACGGGGATTAAATTTTTGCCCTCAACTTAAAAAAGTTGAAAATGTGATTTACACCACTTTGCTTTTCACCACCTCAGATGTTAACTACATCTATATATTATATAAAACAGTTCCGTAACTGATTGACTGACTGACTGACAGACCAAACCGCAGGACCTAAAGGACTGAAATTTTGCATGGCGATTCTTCTTATAGTGTAGGGATGCTCTAAGAAAGATTTTTGAAAAATTCTTCTTACATTTTTTTAAAATTAAATTTTTAAGCTGATTTTGTAACATTCTTTAAAGTTTGCCTTTAAAATAACAATTTGAGGGTTATAAAATTTATATCACAAGAAAGATCATAAAAATTCCTTTAAGATGAAATCTTTTTCGAATCTATACCTCCATTTTCTGATTTTTGGGAAATTTTTAAAGATTAATTTTTATAATTTAATTTATTAAATGCTGATCAAGTGGTTTCTTTTTTTTGTGATACTTTAAATTAATTTATCATCACGTGCATAACAACGAAATAAATGGACAAAAAAATATTAAAATACGGTAAAAGATAAAATTTAACCACTAGAGTAATTGAGATGGAAGTTTTTTAAGAATTTAATTGAAATTAGTATGTTTTATGGATATTAAACATACAAATTAATTGCATACATTGACCGTTGTATTTAATTTGAATATTTTCTTCTACATTATTTTGCATATAAAAATATCCGTTACGATTTTTTTGTAAAAATATTTTTTGTTTGTTTTGGCATTAATTGCTTACATTGACCGCTGTATTTGTTATAAATATATATATATATTATGGCATTAATTGCATACATTGATCGTTATATTTACTTTGAATATATCTACTCCGTAGCGAAGCACGGGTATATGAATATAAATCGATTATATTAATGTTCCTTTAGTTTTCTTTCGAGAAATGAGATAAAAAATTTTTAACCTTTCATTTTTAAAAAATCTTATCGAACCCGGAAAATTTTTCCGCTGACAAACCTTTAATTGCTGCTTTATCACATAATAATACTCTGTTAATTGCAAAACTAAAACAAAAAAACTACGTATAATTTTACATATCATGGCTATTGAAAAATTGCGTGTTCACGACCTTATTCACTCATTCATTATTTAATCTTATTTTTTTGTTACTATACAGCTTTATTGTTCTATCGAAATCACGTCGATGCCTCAGAAATTAAAAGAAAATAAAAGCACCAAGCTTATCTCAGTTTTAGAACTGCATATATATTAGCGAAAAATGCCATGTAATTAACTCTAATACAAAATATCAAGATATAAATCTCCGTCGTATCATTAGCAAATCATAACCACTAGTTTCACCAGAACAAACCCTAAGTGTAATTATACTCGCACTTCTTCCGGGCTAGTTACAGCCCATAATAATGACAGGTAAGCCTATTTCTCATCGCTCCGTAATGGAGAAAAAATTTCCTAAAGAATCTTTCTTTCCAACCAAACGAGAAAAAAAAAAAGAAAAACTAGAGAAATAAACGACCCCCAAAATAGGTTTAGTTTAACAATCTGTTCTGGACCTCTTTGGTGGAACTGAGTGCCGCTGATTTTTATCATACAATTTAGTTACTGTATAATTTTCGTAAAATCGTCTGCGCGACCTTAGAAAGATGTCGTCTGATGAAAAGAATGCGGTTACAGAGAATGGAGTTATTTACGTAAGAGATCGTGTTTAATAATATTTGTCGAGGGGGGGGGGAGAAATTTTAATGGGATTTCGAAATAGAACGGGTCAAATTGTTGCAAAAAAATACGACAGAGCTATTCTCATTGTATACGGGTTTTGTATAAACGGGAATTTATTTACTCTAATCCAAGTTTGGCTTGTAATTTTCCCATGTCAAAAGTTAAATAAGTTGAACTTAGCACCAAAAATTCTTTTAAACCTAATATTATGGGTTTTATGTACTTCACAGAAAAAATATCTTAAAAGAATGAAATTATCGGTCAAAGTTGAGCCTACACATTGCCTCCATCTGTATATAAAAAAATATAGGTTATCATTTGTGTAAATAGCTGGTCCTTCCTGAATTACTCATTGAATAAAAACCTGTACTATCCTAATTTATCAACCTGAAATCTTAAATTTATATAGTTCTAAACAAAATTTAAAATATCAATATATCATCTGTTCAGAAATAATAATTGTTTTATGTAGGGCTATCACGTTTTTAGAAAAAAAAATTCAGGTAGTCTCTTCTAACGAAACTACCTCGGGTTATTAACATAGGATTACTTATCATTGCTTACCTCTTTTGTATGTATATATGTATGCATGTGTTATATATATATATATGTCAAAATTTTGACGCATTTTGGTACTTTTCTCTTTAACTGTGTACTGCTTGTCCAAGCGATACAGACTGGGTTTGGCGCGCTGCCAAAATTATAACTCGCGAGATACGGACTGTTTTAGCGTCTGAAATTTTCCTTTCCGGAGGACCGTTATGGAGGAATGTAATCCTACGTTAAAAATAAGAATCATACTCAGATGTTTTTTCTTTTCTTTTCAGACGAGAATAAGCATTCGTGAAAAAAAAAAAAACTTTCATCGTTTCCTAGTTGGAAAATTTTATAGAGGGGATCCCAACGGAAATAGATATTTCGCAAATATATCAAACTCACAGCCCCAATGTTAAGTCTTAATGTTGTTGAATAGATTTCGAGCCCACAATAAAAGTAAAACAATACGACGTACTGCTAAAGTTTGTTTTATAAGTTTAAAATAACGATATCAATAACATAGGCTCTCTCTCCCTCTCTCTCACACACACAGGGATAGTAGATATGCAATACATATGTTAGACAATTAGCCTTAAATTTCCTAAACATAGCTGTATACATTTCATTACAGTACAGTATTTCGTTGACAGAAACATGCTTACATCCCAGTTCGGTAAATTTACATTTGTACGAGTGAATAAACCAAGTGATTTAGCATCGAATTTATCACTAAACGTAATATATAGTGACTCCCAAAAGTGTTCGTACACTTACGAATTTCAATGAAATAGGGGTCTATCCATTAACTAAAATGAATATTTCAGAATGGGTATTTAATAATAAGATCTATAATCTATTCTTAACAAAACTACATGAAATATTTTGAAAACATAGTAAAACTTTATTTTTAAGAAACCAGTAATCAAAAAGTAACAAAAACTTTTCTCACAAAAGTCATCGTCCGGCAAAGTTAACAAAACGTGATCAGAGATTTATAATTAGAAAATTTGTGAAACATTGACGTTTGAGTGCTGTAAAAGTTTCTGCAGAATTCAATGAAACATTTTCTACTTCAATTTCACCTGAAATTTTTTGACGAGTTCTCAGAACAGCTGGATTACATGGGCGTTCTGCCCATTGAAATTTTTTTGTGAGTGAGAAAAACAGAAAGTTTAGGCTTCCCTTCGCACTATCAATGATAAATAAGCCCCAAACCTATTGGAATAATGTCTTATTTGCCGATGAACATTTTTGGTGCTGATGGGCGTATAATTGTATGGAGAAGAAAAAAATGAGGAACTTACTCCCAAGAACTTAGTAGGAACAGTTAAGCATGCCGGTGGAGGTATCCTTGTGCGGGGGTGCATGTCAGCATCAGGACTAGGAAATTTGGTATTTATTGATGGCACAATGAATCATGCTGTTTTTATAAATATTTTAAGGAGACAATTTAAAATTATCAGCTCAAAATTTGAGTATTGGAAACAACTTTGTTTTTTATCAAGATAACGAGCCTAAGCACACGGCTCTCAACGTTCGCATCTGGTGTCTCTATAATTGTCCACAAGTTTTGAAAACACCACCTCAATCGCCAGATTTAAACCCAATAGAACAGATTTGGAGAGAACTGGTGGTTCGAGTACGAAAACACGACATTCACACGAAAAGCGAACTAAAAACAATTATGATGGAAGAATGGATGAACATTGATGTAAAAATTACAAAAGAACTAAAGCAATCTATTCCCAGACGTTTAAAAGCTGTTGTGGATGCTAAAGGATATCCTACTAAATATTAATTTAACGAAAAATTAGAGTATTTAGTAATATGTAGAGATTTTTTACAAGTGTACGATGACTTTTATGAGGTAAAGTTTTTGTTACTTTTGGATTATTGGTTTCTTAAAAATAAAGGTTTACTATGTTTTAAAAATATTTCATGTAGTTTTGTTAAGAATAGATTATAGATCTTATTAATAAATACCCATTCTGAAATATTCATTTTAATCAATGGATAGACCCCTATTTCATTGAAAATCGTAAGTGTACGAACACTTTTGGGAGCCACTGTAAATACTAAAGAGACAGACAAGAAGCAAACGATTGTTTCGATCGATACTCAATGGCCTTGCTCTGCGTAGAGTTGCAGCTGTTTTAATATGCGGACTGAACTGAAGAAGGCCACTGCGCATCGACTGATATAATTGTTTGCTCCTTGTCTTCGGTTCAGCCTTTATTAGCAACGTTTAACGTTGTTTCTGGAAAATGCTTGGTTTAGTACCCTGACTATTATTTTAAGAGGGCTAAAAGAAATTCCTTTTTAATTCTCGAAGTAACTTTCGAATAATCGAATCCTTTAAGTTAAACTCGATATTCAAGTGTCGGCTGTACAATCGTAATCTCGTTGTTATTACCAATAGAACATGCCTGAAACACAAAGAAACTCAATGCACTAGTCAGAACGGTTGCGTCCCTTTCTAAGGGTTTGGTTTGGTTTGGAGCACTACAGTCAACTTTTTGACTGCATGAGGACTAATTAGACCGGAACTACAGTTTAAAACCGATTCCGAACGGCTACAAACATCTATGCCATTGGTGGGACTCGAACCCAGAGGATCTCAACCGAATGCCAGCGCCCTATAATTTCTCAGGGAGATGGTTATACTCAGGAATTTTAAATTCTGCTGTGCGTTCAATCGTCGATATCAGTCATCGCGTAGCTTTTTCTCTTATTTTCTTACGGGATCAACCATTTTATCTAAAACTGGATGTTTACCTAACCAGTAAAAGTAATTAAAAACAACAGTTGAAAAAGGAAGCCCGCCAAAACACCATTTTTTTAAAGGGTCTACAAGCTTCCAAATTTTTAAAACCACAGAAATAGCATAGAATCTCAATTTCTGGAACGAGTTGTATTATGAGAAAACTGGGACCTGAAAACAATTAAATAACTTACGAGAATTTTTTGCATGTATGTAAATGTAAAGCAAATGATAACGCTAATTTTTTTTTTTTTTATAAAGTTACATGTTGAAGAGCAGTATTAAAAACCCCACAAATATTCCTCACCCTACAGCACTGTTTTAACGAGCAGTTCCCTAAACGGAATGAAATCGCAATCCTAAAAAATCTCCTTGTTTAACATCCTAGAGCATCTTGGTGGAACTGAACGCCTGAGATTACAATCTCCATACGTCAATGTCAACTACTGAGCTCTATACGCACCCAGTATCCGCCTGAGACTTGAAAAATGCCGCAAAGTATTTCGCAGTTCACGGTGCTATCTCTATGCGATCTTAGTTATTTTTTTTAAACAGCACACTTTAACCCATAATCTTCGGTACAAAGCCAAATCGTTTAGAGAAAAATATGAGAAAACGTACTGGGTGAGTAGACTGGATGCAGTTCATTTTACAATTAACCTAGACCTGATTTTAACAGTGTGTTGTTTTATGTCAGCATTTCAATGCCGTAGGGTTTTCACAAAAGAAAAAAATTCAAATATAATACAATATTAGGTTTGCTAGAATTTAAGCTACTGCGGGAAAAAAAGTGTGGAAGGGATTTTTGAGGTGATAGAAAAGAATCGAAAAATAAACATGCTAGAATCATTAGTGTAGGATTTCATTTCTGCCCTTTAACCTTTTGGATTCCGATTTTTTAACGTAGGATTACGTTCCTCTATAACGGTCCTTCGGAAAGCAAAATTTCAGACACTAAAACCATCCGTCATCGTGAGTTGTAATTTTGGCAGCGCGCCAAACCCAGTCTGTTTCATTTGGGCAAGCAGTAAACAGTTAAACAGAAAAGTACCAAAATGTGTCAAAATTTTGATATATGTGTGTGTGTGTGTATATATATATATATATACGTACATATATACAGATACATATATACATATATACATACAAAAGTGGTAAGCAACGATAAGTAGTCCTACGTAAATAACCCGCGGTAGTTTCGTGAGAAGAGACTACCTGAATTTTTTTTTCAGTTTTCTTTCCAAAAACTTTGTATCATTTTATGTGTTTTAGTTTAAATTTTTTTAAAGTTTAACTGAAAAGAAGGATTTAATTAATTGTTTTAAAGCTAGAGAAAAATAGCAACAGGAA
This sequence comes from Dolomedes plantarius, assembly GCA_907164885.2. Classification (NCBI taxonomy): domain Eukaryota; kingdom Metazoa; phylum Arthropoda; class Arachnida; order Araneae; family Dolomedidae; genus Dolomedes; species Dolomedes plantarius. The sequence goes on along the minus strand of OU015490.1, from coordinate 194,897,535 downwards.
ATTCATTTTCAAAAATCGGCATCGCATGATCTGCTTAGAACAGTTATGTTTTGTCGCCGAGTCACACTCGACACAGGAGTCCAAAGGGATATCGCAAGGCGAAATAGAAATATTTGGTTTGAATCATCTTAATTAAAAAGTACAGGGTGATTCAGTCGCGACTTTATTCAAAAAGTTATGGCCCAATGCAATATGCTTATAAATTAATACCCAATATGTTATGGCCTCAAACATCTCCAGATTTGACACCATCAGACCAAACCCTTGGGGAAAGGCATGGTATACAGCAGTGGTCCCCAACCCCCGGGCCGCGGACCGGTACCAGTCCGTGGATCAAATGGTACCGGGCCGCCAGCTTAGGGCCACAAGATCAGTGCTCTCATTGATTTAGTGTTCTAGTGAGTTAAAATTTTAAATCCCTTTATATTCATTTTTTGGTATAACTGTATTTTATTTTGAAGACATGTTTAAGTACAAATAAATTAAAATAATTAAATCAAAACAATCTAAAATATAAACAAAAACGCCCCCCCGCCCCCTCATCGGGCCGCGGTAAAATTGTCAAACGTTGACCGGTCCGCGGCGATAAAAAGGTTGGGGAGCACTGGTATACAGGAATACGCCCAGAACTATTCAGCAGTTGAGAAGCAATATCACACAGGAAATTGAAGCAACAAATACCAACATGCTGAAGCGTACATTTGGCAATATGCAGCGACGAGTTGATGGCTGTTTGGGTACCAATGGCGGACATTTTCAGCATTTTCTGTGATATTGATGGGATTGGGAAGAAGCACTCTAACTTCAGCTTGAAATGTTTTTCCCTTATTATTAAATCCCTTATTATAAAATTATAGTTCTTTTTTTAGGCTATAGTCCCGAGTGAATCACTATGTATAACTTAAAGCTATACCAAGGTAGGAAATCAATTCAAAGGAAATCTAATTAGTTTTGTTCATGACATGAACATAAAAACAAAAATATATCATTAAAAAAACTACTGCACCCGCATAATCATTTGGTTTCCCACTATTCATAGATTGTCATGAATTAAATCTAGTTTTGACATTTCCCTTTTGATATGTGGGTTTGTTTTGACTTCATTTCAATAGATATTTCAGTGCATTTGTTTATAAAGAATCGAATTAAATTATTCCTCTTTATGTTCAGAAGTAAGTCTTCCCAGTGTTTAACAAAGATTGCTTTTGTAGCATTTTTGGTTCATTTGCCATCTTTTAAAGGTATTCGAACATTTATCTATCTTTATTCTCTTTTTAGAGCCACATTATATTGCTAGCGGAATTTTGCGAAAAAAATAAAATAGCTCTGCTTTGAGTAAAAGGGTATTCTTTCAGTCATCGAATGGCAACAGGAAATAAACCTAAGTTTCATAATTTTTAATCATTATTAGGGATTTCAAATAAAATGTGCAACGTATGTGTTCTTTTTATTGTTTGAATTTCAAGGATTTTCAGCATATTGCATTTTTTTATCGGGCATTCTTCAAAAATTAGCTTAAATGTTAAAATCAACTAAATGATAAGCTAACCTGAACTACAGCCTTAAAAAACCTAATACATCGGTAGCCCTGGCTTAATTTTAAGGAAAGTTTTCTACTCCTGGTTCTTTTTATTACAGGCAATGTGTCTTCTCCCGAATGTGGCTGCATTAAGTACCGCTTTTGCTGTGTTTATACTAACAAACTCGGAGTGGAATTGATATATTTAGTCATACTGATATATTGAATATTTAACTAATATTTTTAAGCATAGCGTATTAAACGAGATGGAAATTATATCTAAGCATAATATAAATGTAGGGTAGAAAATATACAGCAGCTTCGCGTAAAAAACAAATTTCGTTTTACATTGCACGTACTGAGCTAAAACCGAATTCCATAAAGGATTTATTCGTTTAATTTAAATTAAACAATGCAACACAAGGGGTATCTATCTACATATAAATGCAGATTCTGCAGTATGTCAAGAGGTTTTACAGGAAAAAGAACTAGCATTTCAAGATATATTATGTTGGCCAAAAGGTTTGTTCGGTTTTTAAGTAAAAATAAGACATTTTTTCTTTTCCCCAATAACTTTATCGAACAACATGTTCACCGTTTTCTTCCACTACCTTCTTTCAAACAGCTTCAAAATTCCATCTTCCTAAAACTTACATTGTACAAATCTCTTTTTTTTTTTTTAGTTTTGTTTTTACCTTTCTTGAAATAATAAAACGTTATATAGCAAAAATGTTGCCAATATTCTTCTATTTTCAATATTAAAATGAGTCCACAGTATTGCCAATTTATTTCGGAGATTTATCTGCCCAAAATCATTATATATATTTTTGTTATTTTTATTATTATTATTATTATTGCTATTATTATTATTTATTTTTATCGTTATTATTTTTCTTTATTTTTATTATTATTTTTATTATTCTTTATTTTTATTTATTATTCTATTATTTTTTATTTTTATTACTTTTACTTTTATTTTTATTATTATTTATTATTATTTGTTATTATTATTATTATTATTAACCACAAGTTTCCAGTTCTCTTTTGTAAGTTACTATCAACGTTCTGCGAAGAGTTGTCTCAGAGAAACTTAAGCTCTAGAGCAGCCGTACTCAAACTTTTTTTTTCCTCTCGGGCCATATTGCATATATTTGCTACGTTACGCGGGCCGCATCATAGTACACTATATCTCATAATAAAATAACGTAAAAACTAAAACTCAAAACCTAAATGTATTCAAGCATTTATTTAAAAACGAGTGATTTTTAAATGTTGAGACAAACTTTTGACTATTTTAAACAAATCAGCTTTATACTTGCGATATGCTACTCTCAATAAGTCATCAACGTCAGAATCAGTAAGCCGATTTCAATTTAAGTCCGCATATTTCATTTTGGAACGAGATGATTTACAAAGATACGTTGATACGAACAACGTGAGCAGCATGTGGCACATTTTTGTACAGTTTTGTATGTCCAGGCCCAAATTTCCAAAATTATGTTTAAAAATTCACCTGCCTGATGATGAATGTAAGTGTTTCGGGCCGCATAGCTTGGTGGGCCGCAGTTTGAATACCCCTGCTCTAGAGCTTTGGTCACAGCACAGGACCTCCCTGCCCTACACTGATGATGAGTATGGGTGTTTCTGGCCGCATATAAAAACTTGGTGGGCCGCAGTTTGAATATCCCTGCTCTAGAGCTTTGATCACAGCACAGGACCTCCCTGCCACTACTTCAAAAATCATTACAAACGCGGGATTGATTTCAAAATAGAGCCCGAAAAAAAAAGGGGATTTTTTTTCAATGATCCCTCAATATGTTTTCACACGGCCTCATAACCTTAGTATGTGAGTGAAAGTGAAAAATTATCAATAGCAGAAGTTTCAAATTCTTCTTAGGTAAAAAGAAAAAAAAAAATCTGTAATGCTGACTTGTTTCTGTTTCAATCTCTCCCTTCATAGCAAACAAGCTGTGTCTTCCTTCCTTGTCACTGCTCCTGAAGTGAAGTGACAAATGACTAGGTGAGAACAATTGCGGCTCAACAGAGCATGTTACAGAGCATCTCCTCTCATTTCTTTTTTGACAGGGATTACCTTAAATAGAAGGCTAAGGACCCCTTCTCTCCCGCATTGTTATTGCTGTACAACGGATAGATAGAGCAACAAATCACTTCCCCATACCTGTTAGAGGGGTTTAGGAATGCGGCTCTGAAACTCGTCTAAGGCAAATCTGTCAAACTGAGAATGCACTTCGCATCCCATAGTAACAGTTTGTTTTGCCAATGCACTCGAAATTTTACACCGCAAGGATAAAAGTTTAAAGAAAAAAGGTAGTCCAGGCCGCATCCGAAAATCCGATTATCCGACTTGGTTCTCAGTCCGAAAGCTTTTGGTCACTGACATAAATTCTGCGCTCAGATCGCAAAATGTTATAAGAAGTTTACGTGACAGCAATTCTAAGACTCAAGGTGTCATGAAAAATCAGTAATTTGTTTTACATGAGCAAACGTGGTACCAATGTTTCAGAAAAATAGTTGGCTATTACTTACAGTAGTTACAGTAAATAGAAAATATCGGCGAACGAGAATCCGGAATGTGAAAACTCAATCTTTTAAAGAAATGTTTCTTATAACATTTTGCCACCTGGGCACAGAATTTACAAATGGAATTTCTATATCTGACCTTTGTCGCTTACTTGGGGCTTATACGTTCAGTTAGTGCCAGAAAGTTACCTTTATCCAGTTTGGAGCATTATTTATGGTATTTCTTGCTCGTATCCCTGCTCTGTGTAACAAATGTATTAAGAAAGTGTCAATTAGAGCTTCAGATGTCCCTATGTACACAATGCGTTTTTGTTTATATATAGCACAAAAATCTATCAGTTAAATTATCGATAACGTTGGGATTCCAAACAATCCCAGAAATACAAATAAACGGCTGTGTTTTGATACTTAAATATGGATTTCCGATGGTTCAGTGTACACAAACTGCGTTTCATAAACAAAATTACAATGAATTTTGAATAAAACTCCTTCAATCTATCTGCACAAGATATGGAATACAAATACCATTTTGCGGTATCACATTCCTATGATATCACACTATGTAGATATTTCAGAATCCAAAATACTTCTAAACTCAATCATTTTGTCTAAGGAATATTTTAACTGTGATGTTAAAAATGTAATTTAAAATACTTTCAAATATAGGGTGAGCGAAAAGTTCGTAAAAACTTTAAAAATTCATTATAAAAGGAAGAAATCGTGATAAAGAAGTGTGGTATGCAAGAAAGGGCTCACAACGAAGTCTGATTTTTTTAGCAGCCTAAAAACGTTTTAAAATGTTTAAAAAGTTTAAAAAGTCACAGGTAGATGGCGCTGACATGCGAGAGATTCAGCAGAATTATGCAAATCAATCTTGCAATAAAAGACCGTGATACACGAGGATTTGGAGGATCGGCCATGAAGTGGAATACCCTCGTTGGCAGAGGGCCGCATTACTGCGGTGGAAACCGTTATGAATAATATGGTGGCGGAATCGTTCACGGGGAGTAGCAATGCTCGCAAAGCTAGACCAGTGACTCTACCAGTGACTTTTTTTAACTATTATTTTGCTGCTAAAAAAATCAGACTTCCTTATGAGCCCTTTATTGCAAACTGCCCTTCTTTATCAAAATTTCTTTAGTTTTTATGAATTTTTAAAGTTTTTACGAACTTTTGGCTCACCCTATATATTTTGTGCAAACTCATATCTTCAGTATTTTTTTATTGAAGTTCTCCTGCTCTAAAAGTCTTTGGTCGGCAATTCTTATTGTTTAGTTTTTGTATAATGTTTCCATGGCTAGTGTAGATTTTAGGCCTACTTTATATGAAGTACAAATAAATAAATATTCGCAAAAGACCATCTTAGTTGTTAAAATTGCATCTTTTTGTTCCTTGAAAATCAGTAAATTCAAATTCTTAGATGCAATACGTAAATAATAAAACTACTGCTAGTTTGTTCTCAATGATTGAAGAGATATTGTAGAAAGAGATATTGTAGAAATAAACTATGTGTATCAGCTTTTCAAAGAAGCCAGAAACATATCGTAAAAAAAAAAAAGCAGAAAAAAATAACCTTAGAGATTCACTATAAAGTAACAATAAAAAAAGCTATCCGCGAATTTCCAAAGATGACAAGACCGGTTGCTGAGCTCCTGATAAAATAAGCCGCATCTGCTTTCCAAATTCATGAATAGAGTTTTTTATTGCTCATTTATAGGGAATCTTTTACGGTTTCCTCCTTCTTATCATCAATCACTTATCTGGTGCTATATTTTCTATTACATTTGAAAACTATAGAAAACAGATACCTCTCAGGAGAAAAAAAATTCCTATTGTGTGAAAAGATTCTGAAAATGAAAGGTTTAGTTTTCTGAAGTGAAACAAGTTTTTCGCTCTCATTTTAATGGATACACATAAGAAAAATATTAACGGAACTTAGTAAAATACGGTACATAATAGCATTAAGCGAAACGTATTTCAGTAGACACCTTTTTTGAAGGAGGAAAATATTACGAACAAATAAAAACTTACTTATGAAATTAATTTATTCATCTTTTCAACTGCTATCTGGTTTGTAAGTTTTATTTGAGAATTCTTGAACTTACCTGCAACAAAAAAGAAGGAAATTAATTTACTATTTGTTTATTTGCTAAATATATAAATTAAATAATTTCTAAAAACAATAACAAATTTAAAATTTCAACACATTCAGTTCGTGAGTGATACAATTTTTTTGGACAGATTCACGTTTGAAATGAATTCCGCCACCAATTAAAATATAGGTTGTCCGGGCTAAAGGTATCCAAAAGTAATGGCTGATTTTTTACGGAACTACCCATTAGAATTTAAAAAAATTATTTAAATAGAAAGAACATCTCACCAAGTTTTAATATCAATCATAGATTTCGATCACAGTATCATAGATTTTGTTGTGTGCACCTATTGTAGCACGACAAACGTCTAAATGGTAATCCAGTTCTCTCCAAATGTTTCGTAGCATATCAGGAGTTATTACACGAATTACTCGAATGATACGCTTCTTCAACTCATCCACAGTTTCAATTTTTTGTTTATACACAACGGAATTAATGAATCCCCAAGCAAAAAAGTCTAATTACTCCTGATATGCTACGAAACACTTGTAGAGAACTGGATTACCATTTAGATGTTTGTCGTGCTACAAAAGGTGCACACATCGATATCTATGATACTATGATCGAAATCTACGATTGATATTAAAACTTGGTGAGATGTTCTTTCTATTTAAATATATATTTTTTAATTCTAATGGGTAGTTCCGTAAAAATAAGTCATAACTTTTGGATACTTTTAGCCTGAACACCTTGTATTTTTCAGGCACTTAAGGTTGCTGTGTACTAACCCTATTGGATTCGTTCACCTCAATGTTAACCTGTGTAGAAAATGTGTCTACTATTTATATCTACATAAATGCCGATATTCCAATAACAATAGCATTTTCAGATAGCCTGAACTTTTCTGCACCTTGCAATAGGATTCATTTTATAAATTTCGTCTGCTCGAAGAATTTATGAGCGTTAAAACACACTAGACCAGATTTTTCCATCGAATAATTTAAATTAAAAAATAATATTTTCAATTTAAAAAAAACAAAAATAACCCGAGGTATAAAATTTCTTTCTATATTACGGAGTACAATTTAAAAAAAAATCTTTAAATCCAAGTCTGCAATCCTTGGATACATTTTCTCTGTAGGTTAACATTGAGGTGAGCGAATCCAATAGGGTTAGTCACACAGCAGTCTTAATTTCCAAATTATGTTTACAAAAGCCCCTGCCTGATAATGAGTTGAGTATTTCGGGGCACAAATAAAAACTCTGTGAGCCGCAGTTTGAGCATTCTTGTTCTAAGTCATAATGCTTTCAGCCGGGATTATCAGTGTCGTCATGCTAGGGAGTTCCAGTGAAAGCGATACATTCTGTAATATCTGTTGTTGACTATCCTAAGTTATGCATTTGCTTTTTTAATCACTTATTGTTTCTAGTATAAACAGTATTTATAAAGTACACACCATGCAAATTTCCTGATGACAAAAACTGCTGCATTTACAGTTTCGTACATTCCCAAATTCATAAGAAAATTGACATTCGAAACATTTTTATTATGCCAACAAAAGACCGATGACCGTTAATACAACGCTCCGTTGAACACAGTTTTAAGATAAAGAATAGAGAAATACTACACTGTAGCGTAACGTAGTTGGTGTTAGAAATTTAAAAATTGCCGCAGATAAAAAATTACTGTAATATTTAAAGAATGTTGAAGAACAAGTATTATGGGGTAACACACATGCGCGCTCAGAGTAACAGGAAGGGGATAAAATACACGTAAGACAAGTGCTGCAATACACGTACAGTATTTTGGAAGTAGCAAAATTCATTATTTTTTTAATGCAACGCAATCATACATCCAGAATGCTATGTTTTATCAACGTTAATAATTCTAGTAATGTGAATCAGGGCAAATGTGGATCAAAATTTATAAAGTTTGACTTTGAATGACGGTATAAAAACTGGTTTAACAGCTAGAAAAGTGAAAGTTTTTGCAGATTACAAAAGAGAGGCTTCTCTTTTTAATCCCTTTAAAAGAGAAGGATGCTTTTAAAAGCTTTCGATTCAACAATTTCAGATTTTCAGGACCGAAAATGTTTGTACGATCCAAGGTACATACAGGTATTCCTCGATTTACAACCGCTCGAATTATGACCGCTCATACTTACGACCAAAATTTTTAAATTAAAAATATTTTTCTCAAAAATACTGTACCTCGTATGTACAGTACATACCTATATGTATTACATAATTATTAAAAAATATGATGCAATACTGCAAAAATTTATGACGCAATGATAAAAATGTATGATGCAATAGTTTCGATATTCACACGATAAATCAAATAAACCTTCACTGGCTTCAGAAATGGCTTCAGCTTTTCATTATATTAATAAAGGACTACAACAATTAGAAGCAATGGATCTAAATGAAGAAAGATTCACAAGTGTAAATCGTCGTATTCAGGAAAATCTGGCTGGCTACCAGATAATATACAAGGAAAAGAAGAGTTCAAACTACCTTCGATAACTTTGTTAAAAAAAAATTTCAACGTATCTTCTTCCACAAATTCTGAACCAATGGATTGTGCTAATATAATAAGTAGTGATGACGAAGAATAATTTCTATCTTCTAAATACAATGTATATTTAATTACGTATGAAAGTAAAAAATATATGTATGTGCATATACAAAAAAATTGTTTGAAACTCGACTTACGACCAACTCAAATTACGACCAATGTCTCGGTTCCTATCTCGGTCGTAAGTCGAGGAATGTATGTGTACTTGCTCCGTAAAAATGCGATAAGTTAGTATACGGACTTTATCTACTGCCTATTTTTCTCTGCAACGGTGTTGGAGAAAATGCAAAGTTTTACTATTGCAAGTGAAATAAACATATGACGCTTTCTAACCACCTTTAGATGCTATGCTTCGAGCTAACGCACTTAGGTTCCTATCGTGGGAAAGAACGTGTCTTACTCTACACTCCCAGAGGTGGCAGTTTACTACAAATTTAAAAAACTTACTAGTTGGTACCTGTCAAAAAAAGACGGCTGGATAGTAAATAAATGTACTAATACACAAATTATACTCAACGCATTATTGCCAAATTTTTGAAACTCTTAACATTAAGATGAGAGAAATGCACTCTAAAAAATTTCTATTGAACCCAATAAAAATAAATATGGTCACTCAACAGCGCAAAATAAACCCTTCGGGTTTAATTTTATATCTTACAAACAAAAATAAAAATAGCAGAGAGAGAGCTAAAGAGATTCCTCTGAATAAACAAATTGACGTGTTTATGCGGCCTCGTGCTTAGTGAGTATCTAAAGCCAGATTCAAACATGTCACTGAGCATGCGCAGAAAGCAATTATTAATTGTAAATTATCGCTCATTAATAGAAATTGCGGTTACAAAAGCCAAATTTGATTACTTCCAATTTCTTCATTATAGTACGTCTATAAATAAAAAATCTTTCGTTTAAGACCAAAATGAAGTAAATTGATGCATTAGTTTTCTCTCACGGACTGCTCAAAAAATCGACTTAGCAACTTAAATATATAGATGAGTTATGGGGCGCTAAGCTCTTCCCCGACTCACCTTACAGTTCTTAGCTGCTAAAAAATCCTAAAAAAATTTCATTTGCTTGTTGATGCCTAACTTGCAATTAATTCATTCCGTAAAAGTTGTTATTGTTGTTTCTAATACCCCCTGGCCGGAATTAATTCCAGACCAGGTCCATATGGGCTAGCGAGCGGGGGGTGCGGCTCTGGTTTATAAGGCACCACAAGGGTCGGAGTCCGATTTAGCGAAATTCCACCTCAATTTTGACCGAACATCCCCAGGGGCGGCATCTTGGGGATCGTACCCTCTCCCATCCTCTCTGATCTCATAAAGGGACCTTCCGGTCTACGAATTTAACGTACCCATATCCGGCCAGAAAAGTTAAATGACAAAAGCCAATGTTTGTCTGTATTTGAAAAGTGTGATTTCGTACAAAAATTAACTTTGATATAATTAGTCAATTTACAAATCATTTGTGCAGTTAAACGCTGACTGTTGAGTCTCCGTTAAGTCTCCAAAAGCAACGATTCTGCAAGCATTCTATTTTACATTTTTAATAGAGGTGAAATTTTTTCAGTATGCATCGGGAAAAGTCCAGTCTGTGGATATCCAGCCTCCAATAAAATTCATCCATGAACAAAAGGCAAACAGACCAAGATGGACAATTTTTCGAAACACACATCATTGAAGCTCCAACTACTTCTCACTGCCCCTTTTCCAATTCAGAGCGTTAAACTTGTCGTGGTTAAAATGGGAACTTATAGTGCAGATTCAGTTTCTGTATCCTTTACTGAAGCGTCCATACTAGATCGAAACAGGTCCACGACTGCAGCTTGAATAAACGGAGATAAATATCTATCAACTTCGCGAAACTTTCCCGCATCCATCCTATTTTGCATGTCTTCCAAAAAAATTTTCAAAGACACAAAGTGCGAGACGAGTCGGCAAATTCTTTGTTTTGTGGTTACAAGGAACGCGTTAAAGGACATAGTATGGGCACGGCGAACACTAGAGGAATTCGACTTCTTTCAAGAACGCACCCTTTTCCTGTGTGTTTCCCAGCAAAGCGTGAAAGCCAGATATTCACACGCATTACGCCCTTCATTAATTTGAACGCCCCGATTTCACGGAGGCCGCCCTCTCTGTTTTAAGTGCCTGAGCACAAAAGGAGCTTTATCCATCTGCATAGAAATTCTGCCCTTAATGCAACATCTTGCTTTTCTCCATATATCTTTATAACTATTGTGAGTAATTGTGGATGCGTATCAGCAATGCTTGACCGAATTAATGTATTCACGGGAATTTATATGTTAAACGCTTCAAAAGACTTCTCTTTTGTTTTTGCTTCATTAAGATTTTCTGTGAGAGTAAAGCGGCGAATAATTTTTTTTTTTTCAGGAATACTACCGACATCAATATCTCGGTTCTTTTATACGCTGTGTGGGGAACGAGCGTGGAAAAACGTTCGTTATCGTGGAATATACCTAGGAAAGGGCAACCAACCACCCATATCGCTGGATATAAACGTAAATAGGAAAATAGAATATATGTGCATGTCTAATTTTCTAATCTTTTTTCTAAAAGTTCATTGAAAACCATCGAGTAGTTCAATTTTTAAGGTATAAGGGCTATATTTAGAACACCCCTTTTTTTACTTTCTACAAGTACCCTTGCATAAATTTACTAGATAAAGTGAGGTACTAGAAAGGGGTAGGATGCTAAAATCCCTTTGAAGTGGTAAAATGAAATAAGAGCTTTTCATCCCTTATCTAAGAATCATTCTTTTCTCACAAAAAGCTCTCTGTTAGCCAGAAAGCTTTCCTATCGTAAATTTTTTTGAATGGACAACTTCCTAATCTATATATATAAAACAGTTCCGCGACTGACTGACAGATAACGCACAGACCAAACCGCTGCACCTAAAGGGCTGAAATTTTGCATGGCGATTCTTCTTATAGTGTCGGGGTGCATTAAGAACGATTTTTGAAAAATTCTTCTTAAGATTTTTTTAAATTAAATTTTTAAGCTGTTTTTGTAACATTCTTTAAAATTTTCATTTAAAAGAATAATCTGAAGGTTATAAAATTTATATCAAGAGAAAGATCATAAAAATCCCTTTAAAATGAAATCTTTTTCCAATGTTTACTACCATTTTCTGATTTTTGATGAATTTTTAAAGATTAATTTTTAGAATTTAATTTAATAAATGTTGATCACGAGATTTCTTTTCTTTTTGTGATACTTTAAGTTAATTCTGCGTAACGAGCATAACAACGAAATAAATTGACAAAAAAAAAATATTAAAATACAGTAAATGATAAAATTTAACAACTAGACTAATTGAGATGGAAGTTTTTTAAGAATTTAATTCAAATTAGTATGTTTTATGGATATTAAGTTAAACCTATATATAAAACAGTTCCGTGACTGACTGACAGACCTCGCACAGACCAAACCGCTGGACCTAAAGGGCTGAAATTTCAACAGTGCATTACTGTAATAACATGGATAGCCGCTAAGAAAGGATTTTTTGAAATTCCATTCCTAAGGGGGTAAATTGGAACACTCCAATATATTTGTGCGAAAATCGTATTCTCTGCGAATATTCTCGGTGTCTCTTCTTTTTGCGGATGTCCGTCAAAAAATGGTTGAGTAATTTTGGTGATCGACGGGGAAAATGTTCCTCAAAATGTACTATATTCTTTAGTATGTTCTATTACATTTTATATGAATATTTTCTTCTACATTATTTTATCTATAAAAATATCCGTAACGATTTTCATTGTAATTATCCTAAAACGTACTCCGAAGCGAATCACGGGTATTCAGCTAGTCATTTTCATAAAATTCTTTTCATAAAAATCAAAACTTCTTTCATAAATTTCTTTTCATAAAATCTTAATTTTCATAAAATCAAAACTTTACATTATCTTGAAATATTACAGCAAACACTACCTAAATTTTCCTTAAAATTTTATCTGCAGCAAGCCATCAGGCAAAACTTCAATAACACAAAACTTTGCATTGTCCTGTTCTGTTCCCGAAGTCAGCATTTTGTTCCAACAAAACAAAAAAAACAACAAACAAAAAAAAAAACAGGTACTTCTCCCCAAAATAAAATTCCACCTAATCACTAACCCTTACGAATGACACGGTGTTCAGATATTATCAGAGCAGTTTACTGCCAAACAAAAATGACATCTTTAGAAATATAACACAAAGCAAAATAGTTATTATGCAGAAATTTCTTCCTACCGCCTTATTATCACGTGCTCCATCATTTTTCAATTCATTCCAAATTCTAACAATACTATCGACCTCAATACTTAAAACAACAACAAACAAACAAAAAGTGATCATCGCGAAAACTTCCAGATTATGCCAATATAAACCTGTTCCGCGTCAAAGCTTCGAATTTTGCCTTAGCAAATTCTGAATATCCAGCTCATTAACGTCAAAAGGATTTGCAAAGCAAACCACAATAACACTTATACAAACAGAAATACCTGGGGGAGTCTTCCTCAGAAGGATATTTTATTTCTTATGATTTCAAATCACCTTAACCGGGTCAAAAGGCGGATACTTAAGAATAACAACTGGGTGATTACTTCCAAGTAACATCGAATTTTATAAACAGAAAAAATTTGTACTAGCTAATATTGAAAAGGATCCAAATAAACATACATATTGACAAAAAATATTAACGTTACTGTGTACTAACCCTATTGGTCAGCCTGCCACGCCGGGGGTGCGGGTTTGATTCCCGCATAAGACTTGGCTGTATTCTGGGGAACCGGTCAGTCTTCCGCCTGCAAATGGAGCCCCGTCTAGAAAGGGGAGCTGCAACCCGTCGTCCATCGCTGGTGTCAATAAAATTCCTCTGTGATTGTGTCATTTGTCTGTTTCTATGTCTTGTATTCATATGTACACCGGACTGGGGTGTAATGTAGTCATCCCCCAGGGACATTAGCAAAAAAAAAACCTATTGGACTCGGTCACCTCAATGTTATAACCTATGAAGGAAAATTGTCTACTATTTGCAGCTACATAAATGCCGGTAAACCAATAAAAATGGTATTTTCAGGTAGCCTTAACTTTTCTGCCCCTTGCAACAGGATTTATTTTATAAATTTCGTCCACCAAAGGAATTCAGGAGCGTTTCAAACACACTATACCAATTTTTCTCCGAATAATTTAAATTTTAAAATATTTGCCTTTTAAAAAAAATTTCCCAAGGTGTAAGATTTCCTTCTATTACGGAGTGCAATTTAAACAAAAGAATCTTTAAATCCTAGTAGGCGATCCTTAGACAAATTTTCTCCATAGGTTAACATTGAGGTGAGCGAATCCAATAGGGTTAGTATACAACAGCCTTAAACGCTCAGTTCCGCAAGAGCTTTATTAACCCTTCAACGGGCACGCCCGTGTATAAAGTGCAACATTTTCGTAATTTTGAATAGTTTGTTTTTACAAGTAAGGTTTGAATGTTCTAAGCAGCTTCTATTTATAGCTACACCCTTTCTAACGCAGACCTGATTTTCTGAGCCTTGTATTCCTTTCCATTCATTGTTAGTCGTGATTTAAGCGTGGTAAACCAGCAAATATACTGGATTGCAATACGACAAAATTATGAGTTGATGTAGTAGATCAAATGTTCAGCTATTACATGGTATTCCGCATATCACGAAGATGGACAATCTCATTGTTTTTTAGGTTTTTGGAAATAATAGAAATCGATTCGCAAGTTGTCCTTAAATGCATTAAATCAGGCAGTTTTGAAGTAAGGCTATTGTATCTGCATTCTTTGGCCTTTAATTATAAATATATCTCAGTATTATCAACATTTTATATCTTGTCATAAAACGCAGAATTATTATTTTCAATTTGAAAAAAAAAATTTTTACAAAAGGAATAATCAAGGTTGAAAGAGACGTTGCACTTTGTGCAACGCGCGCCTGCTGGTGTTCCAAAAATTGGAGCACCCGCTGAAGGGTTAAAATGTACATTGGTTGTGTTAAAAACCTTGCTAAAAGTTTTGCCCAAATGCTATATCATTGTCCTAATTAACAAACCCCCGTAACTCACATTTCTCACTTTTTACAGGATGAACAAGCAAAAAAACTGATTTATTCTACAGTGAATCGATAAATTATCATTTATTCTTAAAAATAAATGTTAAAGTGTGCTGAGATTATCTAGGCCACATTATCGTGTAATTAAACATCTTCATAATAAAAACCGAGCACAAGGTTAGCAACAGTAAAGTTAAAGAGTTACGTAAAATGTGTTGTTTTTCACTTTTTGGGATGAATTAAAATTTTTGGAGTTATGAGGTTGGACAAAGTTGTACTGGGACCATAAACCAATGTAATAGCGGGAAAATCCCCAAATCCTATTTTTTGGAGTTAAGTGTTTGTGAATTAGTCCACCGACATACTGTTCATGGATTTTCCCCTTTTAATAGAATATGCTATTTTTTTATCCAATGCGGAGGCACTTCTGATGGTGGTGGTACTTCTGACATTGACCCATGAAGATCCGCGAAGTTTTTGCTGACTACTTCTTTTATTACGGGGGCACCAACTAGGTGAGCCATCATTGCTCCCTAAGAGGGGACATCACGGTAACGACCAAGCCTTATTCGGGATTCGACCTCGGGATTCGAATTCGGGATTCCAAGCCCACAGCATGGAAGTATAGAACGCTATCCACTATACCATGTGGACGGCATATGCTAATTATTTACAGGCACATTTTACAAAATTATAAGTTTCTACGATCCTTGAAATTTCTTCTGGATTATTTGCCTTCGATTTCTTGCTTACTCTTTATGTAACATGTGATACGTACAAATGAGTCTCACTTCAGCTCTTTTCTAATGGTATTAATAAATTTAATACCATTAGGCTATTAGAAAGTCTTAAACCACGTAAAGGTAATTTACCGAAATTGCATCCTTTTTAAGGTAACTTTTAAAGCCCTGTCATCTCTGTTGTAAGGGTACCTCTGTCGTTACACCTTCAAAAATCTATACATATACATATATTTATAATTAGAGCTTCATCGTAAACTATTATGCGACTCTTCTCTGTTCTGAGGTACTTCTATAGCTATACTTTCAAAATATCCTAATCATATACCTGTATTGTTCATTTATCGCACTGCATTCAAAATTATCTCAGTTCTGTTCTAGGGAGAGAAAAAAATGTCGCAACACTTTCAGTCAAACCTAATCTCAAGAATCTTATTCGTCACTACCGTATCAATAATTATTCTAAAGTTCTTCGAGTTTTGTTTTATGGTCTATATGTTTACTCTTCCAAAAGACCGAAATCACATAAACCTCATTAGAAGCATAAGAATTCTAACTAATTTTAAGGCGCCAAAATGGGCTTTAGGGATAGAATTTAAAAGTCTATGACGGATCGTAAGCTAATGTCCAGTTCTACAACATTTGTTACAAGGCCTGAAGTAGCCAAGTGGTAGTGCGTTGGGCTTGGAACTGGCAGTGATCGGTTCGAATTCCGACAAAAATACGTTCGTGTTTAGCTATCGTGTCTATGGGCACATTAAATCCGTAGACAGGAAAGTCCTATGATGTCAGGGGGGAGAAAGTGGGAACACACCCCCTCCCAAATGTCACCTTTGGGTGTCCTCGGTCAAAATTGAGGTGGCACCAGGGGGTGATAATGGTTTACTTAAACGGTGCCCCCATTGAAAACAACTGACGCTTCTCGCGGATTATAAGCGAATATCTTCATTAACAAAAAAGTTGTTACATACACAATGCGATTCCTATCATAATTTCGACAAGAAATTTTGACTGTATGGAAATTATATCACTTTTTCTTGTTAACGTACTCTAATTACCAAAAGACCTAAATCACATGAAGCCAACTAAAAACGTCACAGATATGAAGGCATTTTCTCCTGATATACTTTCTCATATCAGGAGCCTTATAGTATATATATTATATTGGTATGCAGATGCAAGCATTAAAATTCTCGCTCTTTATTTTCTTTTCTGTCTGCTGCAACAACATTATCGACCTTAATATCAAGACAGAGGAGAAGAAGGCAGCAAAATAAAAACGACAGATTACGCCAAGATAAACCAGTTTCCGTTAAATCATCGAATTTGTCCGGCGTGTTCCAAATAACGAAGTCCCACAATAGACGAAAGTTTTACAAAACAAGTCACAAAAAAACACCCACTCTTTAGTAACAACTAAAGTAGTCTCCCCGTAGTCGGATGAATTCCCTGAAACAAAGAACGCGTGTGAGCAGAAAAGAAAAAAAAAGAAAAATTGATGAAAAAATAAATCACTTGTGAATTCTTGAACCATATCGCGATTTTCAGTAACAACCGGTTAGAAGCGCGTGGACCAGCGAGTGAACTGAAGCACCTTGGAAGAAACGCGGGTCATCACATGACACCTTCAATGAGTGAAGCCGGTGCGTGGGAGTTGTGTTTTGTTCTTGCAGTGGATAACAAAGAACATAGAACTTTGTTCTCGATGCTTCTTTCCCCAATTTCAGGCTCAACGGTATCGAAAATATTTCAGATAGCTTCCTGATTCCAACGAAACTTTCGTAAAACTTTATAATCAATGAATAAAAAAAACTGCTCTAGATAAAATGATTTATCGTTGGCAGAAAGAATCAGAAACTTAATACTTCCTTTTTCAAAATACTAAATACAATGTCTTGATTCATCTGCCGTTTGAATTTCGATAGAGATTATTCAGATTTTAATCGAAAAGCACCTTTGCAAGCATTTTGACTAGGGAATGGAAGTCCATTTTAAGAAGAAATTTCTACAACAAATCAGTCTTTTTCAGTTTAAAAATTTCAGTCTTTATAATGCCATCTCACATGTTCTTACATTTCTCCAACTCCCTAATTTAAATCTCCTTGACTACGGTTTCCGTAATTCGAAGCAAAATAGCTTATTTGCGATTTTGGTCATTTTTATTTCAGTATCACAACACGAGGAGGATATGAACAACCACCTCAGTTTTTATTATCGAATTAATTCTATACCCCAGAGAGAGAAGGATAGGGTAAACATTTCACAGGACTCGTGCGCGTTCGGCATATGACCTATGAGTAAAAATCTCCAGAGCCCTTGAATTCTTCGGCCCCTTTCATGGCCATTATATCCTCTTTCCATGAACACTCAAATTAAGCTTGTTTACACGCTGTTTGGAAAGCGACTATTTTTTATAGAAAACCTGGTTCATACCGAAATGAAGCCTGTTACTAGAGGTTGATTTTTCCTTCACTAACGATTTAAAGTATTTTAACCAGTCAGTCATGTACACTGAACTTCATGTGAAAGGAACATATCGATACCTTAGAGCACAAATGTGCTATGTCCATTTTTTTAGTCTTGAAATATTGGCAACACTGGTTTGGTGATTGGAAACAGTTTCTAGTGCACTCCTGTTCTATGCCAAACAAAAGTCAAAAACTGATTAAATAACAAAGAATGGAAATGTGCTTATGTCCTCTCGTGAATGATTGAATAATGCACAAATGTACCATGTCCCACACTTGTTTATAACGGACATAGCTCATTTGTGCTCTAAGGCAGTGCTCCGCAACCTTTTATCCTCCACGGCGCAACAACGTTTTTTCGATCATTCCGCGGCACACCACAAATAAAAGCTTGCAAATACATAAATTACAATAATACGTATATGTTTTTATTAGATAAAAAACGCAATAAAATAGCTCTATGTATCAAGATAATTATAAAATTTTGAATTGTACACCAACACAAGAACAAAAATATAAAGTTATAGTTTACAAGTAAAAAAAAAAAATCTCTTTAAATTTTTATATTAAAATTTGTTTTCTGGTCTTTACTTAAGCCTAATAAATCGAAGTTAATTTAAACATAACTAATTTATTAATGAGATATTTGAGCTTGTTTTGATGAACATATGTACGTTTTATATTTGGCTGTATATTAGAAAAAGCTACCCGAAGTTCATGGTTAAGACCCTTTAAACACGATCGTTTGTCATTTTTAATTAGAAACAGTGTCGAAAAACTTTGTTCGCATAAGTATGCTGTAGAAAAAGGGAGCAAAATTGCAATGGCCTTGTCAGAAATTTATGGATATTCTTTCTTAACTGAAATCTAGAAATATGACGCTTGAGCATTCATACAATGGATGGTAACTACATGTTTTTGTTTTGTTTAATTTCATATTAGCAAAAAGTTAGAGGAATATTTTACTTAGAGAAATTTCTAACAAATGCGGTGGTTAATTTTTTTTTTAATGATTATTATCGATAAAATCACCACGGCACAGTCAAGATCACCTCGCGGCACACTAGTGTGCCACGGCACGGCGGTTGCGGAGCACTGCTCTAAGGTATCGATATGAATGTTTTAATTGTTCCAGCTGATTGCCAGGTTGGATCTATCAACATCCGGTATTCTCGTTGGCTATTTATAATTACAGATTTATAATTTGATATTTTGCTTTGAGAATTTGGTGGTCATAATATTTTAATTTAAGAACTCTGTGATGATGATGTCCTGTCTATGATGAAGCCTATTGAAATAGTATCATGGGCGGAGATGACGGCCCTGGCAATCTGTACTATATTGCAATCCAAGAGGTTCAGTCTCTTAAACAAGACACCAATTTTTAACAGTTCAGCAAGGATGACTGGACAATCAAAAATATGTGCCGTCGTCAGTTTTGTGTCCGGGCAGTTATCACAGTTTCTGCAGGTTTTCCAGCCTTCTGTCAATTTTCAGTCCTCTGTGATGTAAAGTTCTAAGCCTGACTATGGTTTTAGTTTCAGTTATAAGTCGATCTCCATTGATGTTGTGGATCTGGTGCTTTATTAGAATTAAGAACTTGGTGGAATTAAGAACTTTCGTGGATTTTCTAGTCATGAAAAGGGGTCTAAATTTTACGTGGTTGTACAATCATCACATCAATATTAAAAAAATACCAGGTATATCTTCTAAAAAATCTCAAAAAATTCTGATAGCACAGCTATTGTGGTTCAAAGAAATCAAAGAAAATTACAGTCGAACCCCGCTATAGCGAACCCGTATATAACGAACTTACTGATATAACGGAAGAAAATTTTGGTCCCTCCGTTTTCTTATTGTACGTTAATTTAATTAGAATTGTGTCAGTTTAATGTTGTCGATTTCAGTCGATTTAATTCATTAATGATCATTTTTAATAGATTTTATAATTTTTTAATACATCATTATTGAATACACACTGCAACTAATGAGTTATGCATTTTGGAAACTAGCATTTTTCTTAACGGTTCGGATATAGAGAACAAAACCTTTGGTCCCTTGAAGTTCGTTATAACGGGGTTCGACTGTACTTAAAAAAGTAAAGTTGCTAAAATGGGTGTAAAAAACATATCAATGTCTACCTCCTGTTTATTATCACTGATTAAAATTCTTATATCCTTTCTCATCAGGCTTAACAAGCTCTATTACTATAATCAGTATCATTACTATACTTGGATTAGCTCAAACATCACCGAAATATAAGTACCTTTAAAAATGTCCCAACATATACGCCCTCTTCAATTTTGTTTAATTCATAGTCGTACCCTTTCTCATCGGGATTAACAAGTCCTCGGCAATCAGTGTCATTACTACCTTTACACAAATCCAAACATCTTAAAATAATTAAATAAACTTAGATATACGCATATACATAAAAAAAAATCGATCACACATATCGATATGAAGAAGCCATTTCGCTTCCTAAGAATGAATGAAAGGTCTCCGAAAAATAAAATAAAAACTCGCCGACATGCCCGTCTCCAGAGATGCCCTTTGCATACGTAATCAGGTTGGACATCAATGCAGCTCCAAGAAAAGGGATGGCCTGGCAGAAGGAAAGCATGTAGTTATCACTTTCTCACGCATATCTATGAGCCCCACGGTTATTAAAGGATCCCAGTACATGAATGATAGGCCGTTTTAATGAGCGTGAAGCTTTGCAGCGTCTTTAAGAACCTGGGATCCATTCGTAAGTTCTTAGCAGAGGCACTGTGTCGGATTTTAGTAGGCCAGGGCAGATTTCATGGGATTTAATAGCGGTTATAAGACGGAGCATTACATGAATGAAATACGTCAGTATGATTAACAAGAAGGGCGTTAAGACCCAAGTCTGCTATGTACTAACCCCATTGGATTCGCTCATCTCAATATCAACCTACGGAGAAAATTTTTCCAATGATTGCCGACTTGTATTTAGAGATTTAAAAACAAAATTGTACTCCGTAATAGAGAAAGAAATTTTACACCTTATGGCATTTTACGTCTATTAAAAAAAATGCAAATCTATATATTTAAGTTTCTAAGCCGACTTTTGGCGCAGTTCGTGAAAGAAAACTACTGCATCAGTTTACTTCATTTTTGTCTTAAACGAAAGATTGTAATCTGTAGATTTGTCAAATTTGTTTTTTGTAACCGCAATTTCTATTAATTAGCGATAATTAACAATTAAAAATTGATCTCTGGGCATGCTCAGTGACATGTTTTAATGATAAACACGTTTATTCCGAGGAGTTTCTCTAGATCTCTCTCTACCATTTTTATTTTTATGATAGTTATGTTTGTGAACTATAAGATTAAATCTGATGGAAATTGTTTATTTCGCGCTGTTTAATTAGCGATAATTTACAATTAAAAAAATCGCTTTCTGAGTAAGCTCAGTAACATTTTTAAATCTGGCTTTAGATACTCACTAAGCATGAGTCTGCTTAAACACATTAATTTGTTTCTGAATATTATTATGATTTTTAACATTTGGCAATGATGTGTTGGGTATAATTTGTGTATTAGTACATTTATATACTATCTAGCCGTCATGTTTTGACAGTTACCAACTAGTAATATTTTAAAATTTAAATTATTTGGAGGAAAATCTGATATAGTGTGTTTTAAAAGCTCATAAATTCCTTTGGTGGACGAAATTTATAAAGTGAATCCTGTTGCAAGGTGCAGAAAATTTCAGGCTATCTAAAAATACGATTTTTATTTGACTATCAGCATTTATATAGCTGTAAATAGTAGGCACATTTTTCTCCATAGGTTAACATTAGGTGAGCGAATCCAAGAGGGTTAGTACGCAGCAACCTTAAAACCTAGTAAAATCCACTTTCAGTGGAGGTCAATATAACAGACTTTTAAGAATTAAATAGCAACCATGTTTTCTGATTATTAAGTAATGACCCAAGATGTTTTCTATAGAACAGTAAATAATAAATAACATACTAAAATCATTTATACTTCAAGACCAGGTATCAAAAATACATACGACTGGAAATTCGAAATTTCAAGGGTTTTCAGATGAGTGTTTTTTGGTGATTATTACCCTAGCAATAGAATTTTTATGAAAGTAAAGTTTAGTTTTGTAGTGTATTTTTGTGCTTTGATTGCATCAAGGGTTCCCGAATTTGATTAAAATCGCAAAACTTAATTTCAAAAAATAAAGCAGTATTAAGAAGGAACTTGTAGAGAGTAGTTAAATTTTTAATGACAGGTTATGAGGGTCAATAATGAAGTGTATAGTGGGGAACTGGTCCCGAACTTAACAAATTCGAGCAGATCGAGTGAAGTCCTCCGGGAAGTATTTTTATGGAAGTAAAACATAGTTTTGTAAAATATTTTTGGGGTTTGGTTGCTTCCAAACTTTAAAAAATTAGATTAAAACATAAATTTGAATTAAAGAAAAGTAGTATTAGAAAGTAACTTGCATATAGTAATTAAATTTCTAATGAAAACGTAGTCCACGATCAAGTGTATAGTTGGAATCTAATTTTGAACTTGACAGGGGTAGGTCAACGAGATTACTTTCATAAAAACACTGTTACCTGAGAAGTAAAGTATAACTTTGCAAGCATTTTTCTGCTTTTGTTGCTTCTAAAATGTGAGCAAGAAGATTAAAATATGATTTAAAAAATTATATAGTATTAACACAATACCTCTCAAGAATAACTAAATTTTTAAAGAACGTTTCTTATACCCAAGATGAAAGGTATTTTTACCCTAGGATGTGTATTTTTACCCTAGGATAATATTAAAAGTGATCATCTCCGAGGACGAATGCTAAACATAAAGATTATTAAACTCTTCGCCTCCCTTTGATAGAACACATGGAATCACAGGTTTTTTTTTTCCTTTGGTTGTCATGTCACATGTCTTTAATGACACCAACGCTTATACGCAAATAGTTCTAGAAAATTCTAGGAATTCTTCAAACTATTGAAGAATTTATGGTAATTTTTCCATACACACAATCGCACATATCTCCATCCTGAAGGTGGGCCACACCTGTTAATCCGAAACTGTCAGTCTACTATAAAATTAATCGTGGATTTTAAGAAGCATTCATCTACAATTTAAACATCATTACTCGATTTCAGTTACAACTAAACTATATAACAACTTAAAGCATAGAATTCCCATATAAACACAATGCACACATTTGAATACCTTATAAGAAATCTCACAATTAAAAGAATCTTTACTCAATCTATAAATCTAATATCTCAATCTTAAAAATTTTGTCCTAAAAACAAACTAACTCGGCTTAATCTAAACTTGAAATTTTCACCGACTTGTTCACGCAACTTCTTCGTTCCAGGCATTCATCGTGAGCGTGGAACGCCTCCATTGTGTCAGCACGTAGTCTAAATTTGCTTTCTCATTCACTCGCGTGCATTTCAGATACATTTGCAATTGACGACATGTTAACTAATTACAATACCGTGGTCTTCTTTGGAACAGGGTTCAGGGAAGATCTACAGGAGGTGTTGCGAAGGAAAATTTCCAGCGAATGGCGTTTCGAAAGCAAACTTTATAAAAAACGGGTTATGAACGTAAATTGAGTCGTTCACTGAACAAATCGGTTAACTCCATAAAACAAGAAGTGGAGAAAACTGATGAAAAAATACAGAGATTTTTTAAAATTTCTCTGAAAATGTAGATTTAAATAAACATTGTAGCATGTATTAATGCAGATGTACTTGACCGATTTGACAAGTGAAAAAAAAAGTACTAACACCCAATTCGGTCTTCAAATCATTTTTTTAACTACAGGAAAAAAAATGAAATAATTGTTTAATAATTTACAAGTACACTTATCCCTCGATTTACACGGTAGATGTGTTCCACTACAAATTGTGTAAATCGAAACCGTGTAAAACAAGACACAGCATTCATATTAAACAAGGGAATAGGTGCATATATTTATAATAACAGTGTAAAAAATGCAACGAGTTTATGCCGAAGTGAAGACAAAGCAATTTAAGTAATATGCAATGATGAAATATTTATTTACATATGTAATTCAAAATTTAAGGTCTTACCTCGTGTAGAATTGAACTAGGAATGACAGTAGAGAATTGAAACAAAATATACTTTAATGACTCCAATGCTAAACGCAACGCAACGCAACGCGATGCCATGCAGTTATGACATTTGTTCAGATAATTAATGAATACGTTCGATGTCAAATAATCAAATAATACATCGATATTTTTTTAGTTTATAAAATTCAGAAACCGTGTAAAAGCGAAACCGTGTAAACCGAATACCGTGCAAATCGAGGGACAGGTGTACTTCTGTAACTAACTCATTTATTTGACTTTTCTTGTGATGAAACAACACTAAACGATTTACCGTTATCATCAAGTACTTGCTTCTTAGTTTGAACTGCATTAATGCAACGATTTAGATTATAGAGTATGGATTTGACTTGATTTGGCTTCTGAAAAAAGTTATTTATTATTCGATGATCAAAGCATTTTGTCATTGAATGGTATTACTCCTCATTATTTGGGGAATTTATTATGAAAGCAAAATGTTAGGAGTCAATCAAGTGCTTTGATACTAAAATTTCAAAAAGTAGACAACCGATTTGGCTTGTGAATGGCTCAATTAATAACGCCTTACCTCAGAGCTTTTACGTTTTAACTATATGTCTAAAAGTCATGAACAACAGAAGATATTGCCACAGTTTAATGGATCGCACTATGATATTGCTTTTTCCTCAAGATAATATTTCAATGTTTTACATTTTGCAGTCCATCATGTATGGATGTAAGAACGTCAGAATTTTGTGACCTTAAACAGTGCTTCTTAAACTGTGGGTCGCGATCCCATATGGGGTCGCGTAACAGAATTTTGGGGTCACGAACACTTTGGCTACTGTTCGCGAAGGGTGTCCCTTCAACACGACATGTCCCTACAGAATCTTCAATACTGGTTAGCAAAAATAATTACGAAAACCATTTTGATTTAAAGTATTCATTAAAATCAGGAAGTATATCATGGATACATAACAGAGAGATAAACCGATCTTTATTCGCTTTAATTTCTTTGATTTATTCTCAGGTAAATCTCTCTGATTTGTTATCAGTTAATGGTTTATATGTATATTTATTTTTATGCATAAACCCGGGGTCACGCAAAATTTTCCCGGGCTAGAAGGTGTCGTGGGTGGAGAAAGTTTAAGAAACCCTGGCCTTAAACATTGCACAGTATCAGAGATGATTATCAGAAAAAGAATTCCCTTGAAAGCCGGGATGGTATTAGGGTTATGGCATTCTGGCAACAGGTCATAAGTTCGATTCCTACTCCTGGTAGAGGCTTACAGACGCGGTCGACTGCGGAACATTTGCAAACTGTTAGGTAATAAATAAGAGAAAATATTCAAGGAAGAAAAGAAACATCAGCGGAAAAATACATTAAAGAAATATATCTCTGCGACCATCATCTTGTGCATTGGCTGTAAAATAAAATGGAGCGATAGTAAGGGATGATATTCAGAAGATGAAGTTCCGTAACATGCCGTTATTATCAAGAGGTTAGCTGACATGGAAATCTGAAGTCGTAGGATCAATTTCTAATCCTGGCTAATGCGCCCATGAAAATCTCAAACTAAACTTTATTGGAATTTTGTTGATTGAATTTTTGCACTCAGGGACAGTGAACAAAACGACTCGAAACATTCATGTTATATTGGATCGTCACCAAATTTCATTTTATCTCTCTATTCTAAAAAAAAACTAACTGCCGCTGCAGCAGCCGCCGCCGCCGCTGTCAAAAGCTTGTCACGCTATCTCCTCCGAAACCGCTGAGGGTATGGGGTCGAGACCGATACCAATCGATGCAGAATAATGTGGGGAAGAAAGTAAGACATGTCTCATATTCGTCGGACTTTAAGTTTTTTTTTTATTTTATGTTTTGTGGGAAAATATTGACTTTTTCATGTTCAGATTACGATAACTCGCCAAAAAAGGATCGTAGAATTTTTTTTTTTTACAATCTAAGACTACAGACATTTCTCCTTCAAACAAGACCTCATTTGTTTAAAAATAATTTAAAACAGACTGATATTTTTATTAAAATTGAAAACTCACTTTTTGGAAAAATTTATGCGTTTCGAGATATATAAATTCGATGCTATCAGACTTATTATGTTACAAAGAAAATATTTATATCAACTGGAAGATGAAAGCTTTCTCATTCATATAAACTTCATTTCAAGTCTCTATCTTAAAATTTCGATTTTTAATTGAATTTTAAAGAAATACTTCAAAAAAATCTTCTCATTCGCTTGCTTTGCAGAAGGATTGAAAGAAGATCCGATTTTTCACCCATCTTCATCCGGGCTTATACCCCCCATCTACCCGGGCTTCATCCATTTCGCCGGGAGGGGGGGGGGAGCTTCAACTGTAAACAAATGAATGACTCAATCGCTGTAAACAAGTATTGAGTCATTCATTCACTTGATTCACCAGAGGAGCGAGCGTAGCGAGCCTAGGGGCGAAGCCCCTAGTGTTATATAAAAAAGGAAACAAATAAGGAACGTTAAGGTCGTCTATGGAATTCTCTCTCTGTGTGTTTTTCTTAACTTCATGGAATGTACAAGAACATACATATGAATTTACATTTGACACTGAATTACGCTGAATTTTTGTGTCAAATTTATATAGAAGGAACTCTTTATAATTCAGACCCGAATTAATTGCAATAGAGTCTTCGAATTCAAATGAGAGGGGCCCGACATATCCACCAGGACTTTCAGGTAAAATCCCCTTTGGCAAGAAAAGACCACCCGTACAAGGCTCAATTCCTGAAGCGTTAGGTTAAAAGCTTTCTAAAAGAATCCCATAAACAGTGAAAATTAACTAAGTATTACTGTCTAAAGATTTTAATTGATTTACTATTTCAAATAAGTTTTGGGGAATATAATTAAGAAACTGACATAGACTTTAACTTTTTCTTCTGAGAAAGGTATGTTACAGTCCTTATTTGCGAGCCACATTGACATTCTTTCGAATAATCCGAGTTTTTTTTTTTTTTTGTAAATTAAACTTTAATCCTGGGATACACGGATTATTTGGATTTTTCGTAATTCGCGTTGGTTCGTAATTCGTGTGGTTGTTGGTGATAAACAGCCTATTGAAAGCTGAAGAAGATAATGTGGATTTCCACATACAAGCCTTCGCGGATGACTTAGTAATCCTGATCAAGAGCAAGGTTGTATATAAGTTTTCCCAGCTAGCCGAGACAGCACTAGCTAAGTGCGAGAACTGGGCAAATTACAATGAACTCAAATTCAATATTGAGAAGTGCAGCTACACTATAGTGGGACCTAAGATAAAGAACCTAAGGAAACCGACCATAAAGTTATGCGGACAGAATATCAAATATAATAAAGAGATTAAATATCTGGGTGTCATAATTGACAATAAGCTCAACTTCCACACCCACCTAGATAGCGTAAAGGAAAAATCCTTAGCAGTCATGAACAAACTACTAAGGTACTCCAGGAAAACCTGGGGTATTAAACCACTTGTCGCTAAAGAAATCTACCAACTGGTAGTCGAAAAGATCCTACTTTACGGAGTCCCAACATGGTATAACGCTACACGTAGCATGAACGAAAAACTATTGCAAACTCAAAGACCATTTCTGTTGCTTCTTACAAAATGTTATAGAACAGTAGCAACAGACACACTAGCCGTCCTGGCAGGGTGTCTGCCACTAGACATTAAAGCCAAAATGGAGAAAACTCTCCATTCAATAACGAAAGAAAATGGCTCACATGTAATCAATGGGCTAACCCTCGACAGCAATAGCTGCGAGGTACGAAATTACAACATACACTTAGTTGAGAATATCAGTAGCATCGACTGGTCAACCAGGCTCGAACCGGAGTATAGTACCCAGTACTATACAGATGGATCGAAAATGGAAGACAGAGTCGGCTCTGGTATGATAAAGTATAAAGGGGAAACTAAAATTTATGAAGTTATGGAAAGGAACTCAAATCATAGTTCCTCGTATCAAGCGGAGTTAAGAGCAATAGAGATGGTCATAGAGGATGCGATAAGAACTCGAACAGCTGAGTTCGACATATATACCGACTCCATGAGTGCCCTTCAAGCACTCAAATCGAAAAGTTATAAATGCCAGTTGGTAGATAATCTTAAAAAGACTATAACAAACCAAGATCTAGACATTTCCTGGCATTTGGTGAAAGCCCATGCTGGAAACAGCAAAAATGAAGCAGTGGATGAAGTCGCAAAGAAAGCGACTCAATTACCTACTATCAATAATACTTACAAAAGAACAAGAAGGCAACTAAAGGGCATTTTATTGAAAGAAGCCATAAAGGAATGGCAAGAAAGGTGGAATAACTCCACCAAAGGCAGACGTACTTATGAGATCTTCCAGACAGTAAGTCTGGACAGAGTCCAAGGGGACTTCCTGAAGAACCAGGCGATTACTGGACACGGCTGCTTTGGACAGTATCAAGCCAGGTTCTTTGGGAAGACGGACAGTTGCAATTGTGGGGAGGAACAGACAGTCGAGCACTGTCTGTTCGATTGCAGTAATTTTGAAATTCATAGAAGTAACCTGCCAAGGAATGCCCATACCTGGACCAAACATAAATTCTTTAACGATCACTACTGCAGCCGAGTAGTGAATAAAATCGTTAAAGAACTGATGGACTATCACGTCCATCAGGACTAAGTCTTGTCAAACTTATCTTATATTCTATGTATGATACCTAAGCTCTCATGCTTATTAAGTTTATTTATCTCGATGTAACCCACTGTATTTATGTGATCTGTATATTTTTTGAATAAAGTATTGTATTAATAGCGTATTGGCTCATTTATTGTTGTAATGTGTTACTGTTAGGGTTGATAGGATTGGCTCTTTGGTGCGACTCGATATAGTTGCGGATGACTACCAGGTCACGGACCGAGACCTGGGTTGGTAGCCAATTTGAAGTATGGGAGAGTAATGTAGTTACCAAAATAGTTGCAACCAAGTGTCGGAGTGAGGGATGTGCTCCAAGCGACGACCAAGTTATCAAAAACCGGTTGGATGCCTACACGGCGGGCCGATTACAAGTTTAGACTTTTCGTAATTCGCCCTCGGATAATCGGTAGAGTTCAGAGTACTGACTTTGTAGTGTAAATATACGTACGTCAGGATCTGCTTGAGCCGTATTGATGTTTGATTCAATACCAGGTTTTAACAACGGCGTAGAAATAATTTTCATGGCTTTTAGAGGGCAAATTAGTATTTTGAGGTCCTTATCACTGACGCCTTTAGGTGGTCTAAATCTCACTATATCATTCCCCATATATGTGATTGTATTTATTCTTATTTACATATATTATACATGAATTTTAAAAGTTCACAATCATTATCTTCTCTATTTTTATCTATATATACTATCTTATTTTTTTCAATCATCGACTTCTGGTAAAAGAACAGATATTGTTGTTGTTGCTAATGCCCCCTGGTTGGAGGTTCCATTCACCAGGTCCTAATAAGCTATTGGGCTAAAAGGGGCGGCTCCTGTTTTGAATAAGCACTACAAGGGTCGGATTCCGACTTGGCTAAATGACCGGTCCCGTAATTTTGAACCGAGTCAAGTGACGAGACGGGAACACTTGACCCCGCACCTCCAAAGGTAAATTTGAGAACTTGGAGGACATTGTAGTTAAGACCTATTTTACGTGCCCCGGCCACCATTAGTGAACACGGAGGTGAATTTGCAGCGACGAGCATCGAACCAGGGACGTTCAGATCACTGGCCTGCTGTTCTTGCCAACTGGGCCACCGCCCCCCTACAGATATTTATGTACACCAGAGGTCATTCAATTTTTTTTAGTTGCGAAATTCTTATTTTAAAGCAATTTTTTTCAAACTGATACCAAGAAGTTGTTTAATAGAATATTGCAGATGAATATTTTTTTGTTCAGATTAGAGATAGATTATTTTCATACATCAGTGTAATATTTTCAATAATAGATTTACCTGGTCTAAACTCAAATAAAAATAGCCAAACGAACTTGAAGGCTGCTGAGTACTAACTCTGTTGGATTCGCTCACATCAATGTTAACCTTCGGAGAATTTTTGTCCAAGGATTGCAGACTTGGATTGAAAGATTTTTTTAAAAAAATTGTACTCCGCAATAGAAAAAGAAATTTTACACTTTGTGGCATTTTTCGTTTTAAAAAAAACGCAAATAATATTTTTAAACTTTAAATTATTCGAGGAGGGGGGGGGGATCTGTTATAGTGCGTTTTAAACGCTCACAAATTCTTTTGGTGGACGAAATTTATAAAAGGAATCCTGTTGCTAGGTGCAGAAAACTTCAGGCTATCAGAAAATACCTTTTTTATTGGATTATCAGCATTTATACAGCTGCAAATAGTAGACAATTTTTCTCCATGGGTTAACACTGAGGTGAGCGAATCGAATAGGGTTAGTACACAGCAGCTTTAACCGGTTTAAACACAAATGAAAATAGCCAAACGAACATTAAAGCATTGAAAACCTATTAATGCTTTGAGCGAGATAAATGCCTCAAGATGTACTTATATTGCGGAAAAAAAACAGATAAAGATTTTTTTTTCTATAAATATACAAAACATGGAATGCATAATATACAAAACATGGAATGAAAAATATATCTCTTACACGTGTTTTGAAAACCATAGCAAGAATTCTGCAAGAGCATAGAAATGTTTTTATTACTCCGAACGATTCACGCCATTCCACAAGATAAAAGCACGCCGTATACACAAACCATCAAATTCCTATCAGCTCTCTTCGTTTACCGCACTTGTATTCACACGTAACATCAGTACCTGGGCAAAACGTTACTGATACAGAGCTACACGAGTTTCAAAAAGATCCCATCCATTGTTATACAAGATGTGTTTATTGAGCGCGCAGCACGCAGGAAGACGTCTTTTTCTTTCTCGTTTTGATACATATTTTTCCCTGAGCTCATCAAAAGCTCATAATTTTATTTTTATTCTTTCTTTTTTTTTCTGATGCAGGAAGAAATATGTGTCTATGGCTCCGGTTCTTGGCCTTTTGTCTGCCACTTCCTGAACGAAATCGTAATTTTGATGGTTTGGGCCATTTTCTCCGCCTCTTGCAGACGATTGCAATGAAACCTCAGGCCGCGTCGATGGTATATATATATATATATATATATATATATATATATATATATATATATATATATATACACACACCGTTCTCCGATGTAACGGGTCAAGAATTTTTTATGCGTGCGGTGTTTCGCGAATGTCTTTAAAGACACGACATTAAGAAATTGTTTTGTTTAATTTTCTCACAAAACGGGATAGACACAGCGTTAATAAAGTCACGGTTATTCCGATGAGAGATTGCCATTTTAAAGCAATTTTGTCTTCAAGCACGTCATTTGGAACGGTATGAATGACACATTACCAGATAATTCCCTTTACCGAAAGTTCTTTGTGGCAAAAAGATGACGCAAATATTAAATAGGTAAATTTATAACAGAGCAAATATCTGTTGGGCTCGAGGTAGCCTTGTGGTAGCGCTCCAGCATTCGATGCTGAGGGTGCTCAAATCGAATCCCGACACGCGCCATTAAATACCCCCATGTCTATGCCAGATATGGGTACGTTAAATCCGAAGACCGGAATGTCCCTCTATGAGGTAGGGATGAGATATCGAAAGCAAAATATCGATATGAGTATCGATAATAATATCGGCTATAAATATCGATATCAATAATATATCTGCACAAAAATATCGATATTTCAAAATATCGACATTTCAAAATATAAACGACATTTCAAAATATAAACGACATTTCAAAATATAAATGATATTTCAAAATATCGATTACACATTTTCCTTTCAATAGGCAGTCAATCGTATTTGGTGGAAAGATTGTACAGTAATATAATATATATATGGTAATAGTACGATAAAAAAATTATCGTAATTTTTTTAATAATGAAATAACATTTCGATAAACAATATTTTATAAAATTAAAAAGTTTCTATTTAGAGAAAGAAACGAAGAAAACTTCATGGTGGAATTGGCGTACAACTTTTATTTAACAATGTTTTATAGCTTTTTTTTTATCCATTTGTTTCAACAGATGAATACAGGCCCACGTTGATTAATTTTACAATTTTTCTGTATAATTTTCTTGAATCCTTCATTTATTTTTTCTCTTTGGTTTTGAGATTTTTCAACCTAAATTGTTATGAATTATAATTATTTCAAAAAATATGATAATATCGGGAGTATAATATCGATGTTCCGATATTATTAGTAATCAAACATCAATATTATAATATCTAATATCGAAGGGAAAATATCGATATTTCGATATTATCGATATCAATATTCCATCCTTACTATGAGGTCAGATTGGGTGAAAGAGAGTCCGATTCCCCCGAATGTCGCCCCTGGGTGTGCTCTGTCAAAATTGTGGTGGCAACTAGCTAAGGCGGACTCAAAATCCTTGTGGTCTCAGATCCTTGTGGTGCTATAAAAACTGGAGCCGCACATATTTGTCCGAAGCTTACACGGACCCGGTCTAGAACTTCCGCCTAGAGAATAGCATTAGAAACAACAGACACAACATCAAATATACATTGTTCTACACAAATCCAATAACTGTTTACTCACATGTTAATATCTGTTTTATGCACTTTAATAAATATAAAATAGCCACTTTCATTAACAAATCATTCCTTTTTCGTATATTCAAATTTAACCAGTATTTTAGAAGCATTTCCTTTAATGCATTGGTTTTCAAACTCTAAGAACATGTACTCCGTGGTCTTAACTGAAAATTTAATGTACCCCAAGAAAACTGATCAGTTTGGTTTGGTTTGGAGCGCTACGGTCAAATTTTTGCCAAACGAGGGCTAATTAAACCGGAACCTACGGTTTAAAGCCGATTCCGAAAGCCTACAAACATCCATGCCAACAGTGAGACTCGAACCCACAGGATCTGATCTGAATGCCAGCGCCCTAGCCATTCGGCCATCTTCTGGCGAAAATGGAACAGAATCAACACAAAACTGGTTTTTCAGAAGATTTATGTCAACCTAGCAAATCATTGACAAAGTTCTCAATGCATCAAAATGCGTTATTACGGCAACTTCGACCCTCGCCTATGGCACTTAAACTAACGATAAATCCGTTCCATATAAACCGTTACTTCGATCCTCAATTAAAGCTATAAGTGAAGAACCAACAAATAACCAATTTGGCTTGTGAATACCACCAAAAATTTCAAAAGTTCACTTTTTGGAATTTTTGGTGTCAAAGCTCTTGATTGACTCCTAACTTTTTACATTCATAATAAATTTGCCAAATAATAAAAATTGACACCCTTCAATGACAAAATTATTTTTTTTTGGTCATCGAATAATAAGTAACTTTTTTCAGAAGCCAATCATGTTAAATCCAAACTCTAGTGTAAATTGTTGCAACAATGCAATTTAAACGCAGACGCAAATACTTCATGATAACGCTATATCGTTTAGTGTTGTTTCATCACAAAAAAGTAAAATAAATGAGTCATTTACAGTCTAACTGCTAAAGAAATAAGCACTTGTGAATTATTAAGCAAATATTTCAATTTATTTTCTGTAGTTCAAAAATAATTTGAAGACTGAATTGGATGTTATTACTCTTTTTCACTTGTCAAATCGGTAAGTCCCTTAGTCACGCAAAAATTGTAATAATAATAAAGAGTACTCAAAGGGTATTCTGCCTTATAGGTCGTCAGATTAAAGCTAGATAATACATTCTACAACGTTTATTTGAATTCATATTTTCAGAGGAATTTTAAAAAGCAATGGATATAATTTTATCACTTTTCTCCACTTCTTGTTTTATGGACTTAACTGATTTGGCAAGCAAGCTCAAGTAACAGCTCAAAATTTTGAATATATGTGAAATACACTACAGTCGAACCCCGTTACAGTGAACCTGGTATATAACGAACTCACGGATATAACGAACGAAAATTTTGGTCCCGCCGTTTTCCTGTTGTACGTAATTAGTATTGTGTCAGTTTAATGTAATTGATTTTAGTCGATTTAATTCATTAATGATCATTTTTTTTATAGATTTTACCATTTTTTAATACATAATTATTGAATACACATTTAATGAGTTATTCATTTTGGGAACTCTAGCATTTTTCTTGACGGTTCGGATATAACGAACCACCGGATAAAGCGAACAAAGCGTTTGATCCCTTGAAGTTCGTTATGACGGGGTTCGACTGTACACATTTTATATCACAACCGTCAAAAACAGATTAACACTGAGTCTAGAAGCAATGGCAGCTTCACCTCAGTGGCCACCCACTCAGATCAACATCCCGCTGAACGGGAATGCCGAAACCCAGGGAAATACCAAACCTGCGTGATCGGCCTAAATCCGGAAACTTCGTGAGCTCAGTTTCTTCATTACTCAGACTCATGGTTTTAAATACTCTAGGTGGTTAATGTTTCAAGCTTCAGGAGAAAGGCTAAGTGCCGAAATTCCTAATAAAGTCGCTCTCGTGAACTTTAAACAATAAAAAGAAGAAATTCTTTAAAGGCTTGCGATGTCAAGACTCAGGAGGATGTCAGGACTTTTTTACCGATCTACGCCATTTAAATGGACCTACTAAGGATTTATGGTCTCATGGACCTGGTCCATTTCCCTGGACCATTGTGAACCAGGGAGAGACAACAACAGCCTGCCCAATACATTGGAGTAAAAATTCAGAGAAATTGAGAAATTCTGAGTTTTGCCAGCTATGCAGTGCTGAGGAGCTTATAATAAGTCTGAAATTATGGAATTTGAGTGAGCTGGAGATGGCAGTCAACTTCAGATTACCTTTTTCGTCAACAAGTTACTAACGGGCGCAGTGGCCCAGTTGGCAATAGCAGCGGGCCAGTGATCTGAACGTCCCTGGATCGATGCTCGTCGCTGCAGATTTACCGCCGTGTTCACTAATGGTGGCCGGGGCACGTAAAATAGGGCGTGGCTACAATGTCCTCCAAGTTCTCAAATTTACCTCTGGAGGTGCGGGGTCAAGTGTTCCGGTCTCGTCACTTGACTCGGTTCAAAAATTTCAGGACTGGTCCTTTGACCAAGTCGGACTTCGACCCTTGTGGTGCCAGTCAAAACAGGAGTCGCACCTTCATCGCCCATAGCCTTCGGGACTTGATCTGATGTTGCTGTCGGTCAAGTGGCATAAGCAACAACTACGAGTTACTAAATCAGTTACTCATTTTCTGATCTCAAAACATTTTCTGAAATCTGTTAGTTAATTATGAAATCCTCATTCTGCACTCAGTTTAATATTTAGATCTATAATCAACTTAGGTGTGAACTTAAAATCGTTAGATGTGAGAAAAGATTTGGGGAATTTCTTGCAAATTGCGTCTGATGAGAATTGCAGTCACGGGTGGTTAGAAAAAGGATGTATAACACAGTTTAGTTATGGAAACAGGATGGGTCGGAAAATTTTCAACCCATTTCAAATAGAGCACAGCATTTTAAGAAAATGCTCCTTAGGATCATGCACGCATAACCGTAGAGCACAATCCTCAAATTCGCTATATCGTAACTTTAGTAAACCTTATAAAACGGCGCAGATAAGTGATCTCGGTTTTTGCTGTTTCTTTTATCTCATTCACGCATGCGATATTTATTTACATATTTTCTTATCTTTCCCCTTCATTTTTGTTTGTCTAAGCATACTTCCTGTTAGATTCATTCTTTCAAGCATTCACGTATATAGGGGTCCTTTTAATCAAGAATTCTTTTGGGATGACTTCTTGAATAATTCCTTTTTTGCAATGAAAATGCTTTCGTGTATTTGAAAATATGTCACATAAAACAATATAAATAAAAGTGTGTTGGTCTATAAGTTGGTCATTCAAAAAGCAGTCACCCCTTACAAAAATATACACATCAAATTTACCAGCCAAACACATCTATTATATTGCCTTATTTGTCCAAAATTATTTTGGCGAAATCTTTTCAATGATAAACAAGAATTCAAACTCTCCTTTACTACTGTCAGTCCTGTTCGCCTGTTTAATTTTTTTTAACAAAATCTGGTTTAAATAATTAAGCAGCTTTATCTATTGTGCTATTTCGTTATCATAATCATTATCAACAATCTAGATTTAGTATATAAATATTTCAATTTTAAGAGACTTTTCTAGCACTCAATATTTTGCATTCTCTTGTGCAATTTTTCTGTACAATAGCTATTGTCACCACTTTCAGAGCTCGCGCTTGACCTCAAAAACTAGGAGTCGTTTTTTTTTAAGGGCCTGTCAAATTTTTATAAAAATGATTGTCAAATTTTCGAAAAAAAAATATTTTGCGTCAAATGCAAATCAAGCGCGAGCTCTACACTTTATTCGTAACAACGTTACGATGTTCTAGTCACTAGATATACACGAGATGAATATTTTCATCCATTCATTTTCTTCAGATATTGATTTGAATAATCTCCAATCCTTTCTCATCATATTCTTTAGCTGCATGAACGCTCTTCCCACGAGCCCTTTTTCCAGTTAACCTCTATCGTAAATTTACAACAATTGCGTGATCTCGTTTTTCTCGAAAAAAAATGGAGGGAAAGTTGCATGTGCCCCCTTTCTATCATCAACTTGCGACGTATCTAGAGCTTTCAATTTTGACGGAATCTTTTCCACGAGATCGTAACCTTTATAAATCGAACACGATTACCGAAAGTTCGATCCCGCGAACGAGTTGAGTTGAGAAACTGCGACCTCTGAACGAGCGGCGGAAAACCGGTTTCGCCCCAGGGAAGGTGATGCAGTGATGAAGAAAGGGGCTACTTTCCAGGGATGTGTCCGACACATAACAGGAATTCGATCGGGAGATACACCGGTCATATAAATAGATATCCTGTCGGAGAGAAGTGTCTCTTTCTCAAAAATTATACAGAAAAATAAGCAGTAAAAATATTCTTTATAACTGCTATCGGCTGTCAACATTATCAGCTCAATGTTACCAACAGTAACTGATAACACTGGATTTACTAGCGTTACAAATATTGTGGAAATCTTGGCAGAGTAAAATACTCTATATGTGAGCCATTTAAAAGCCAAATCGGTTAAGTCCACTTTTTGAAATTTTAGTGTCAAAGCACTTGAATGACTCCTAATATATTACATTCATAATAAATTTCCTAAATAACAAGGATTAATACCATTCAATGACACAAATTTTTTGCCCATTGAATAATAAGTAACTTTTTTCAGAAGCCAAATCAAGTCAAATCCATACTCTAATGTAAATCATTGCACCAATGCAATTCATACTAAGAAGCAAGTACTTGATGAAAACGGTAAATCGTTTAGTGTTGTTTCATCACAAAAAAGTAATATAAAAGAGTCAATTAGAGTCTAACTGCTACAAAAGTAAGAACTTGTAAATTATTAAAACAATTTTTAAACAATTATTAGGAATTATTAAAAAAAATGTATATTATTTTATGACTTTTCTCCAGATTTTGTTTTATGGACCCAACCGATTTGGCAAGGGAGGCTCATATTTTACTAAACATAATTTATATTTTAAAAATTTTATTTTAAACAATGAAAGCTGCTAGAGGATACAAGAGATTTTAAGTCCCAAATGTTTAGTGAATAACATATGGATAATACACAATTATTACCCAATGTCTGAATGTCAATTTATTAAAGCACACTGCAAAGCATCAACCTTTTCCTTACGGGGTGGGATAGCATGTATCCCAAGAATACGGGCCCAAGAATATATATATATATGCATATATACATATGTATATGCATATATATATGCATGTTATATATATTTATATAAAATTTTAATTTGCGTGTTTGTATTAATATCTGGCTGCTACTTTAATTGAAAGATTTCTCATTTAGATATTAATATATCATTTAGAAAAGGAAAGAAGAAGCAAAAGCCTCGGCCGTTTTAATAACGTACTGAAAACTTCCAACAAATCATGGAAACCCTTTCCAAAAAATTATTACTCAGGAGATAAAAATATAGAATATAAAGGAAGTTGCTACAAAATGATTGTTTCACTATATTTTGTCTACAGTGGTTATTGAATTATGTTATCACCCTATTATATATTATCTTTCTTTCAAAAAACATGAAATTTCAAGCAAATAGAAACAAATATTGTTAATTTAATATAATGCTACATTCAGATGGCGTTCTCACTCTTTAAGAATTTAATTATACGGTATAATCTTCAATATTATTTTAAAAATTAAATTTCGTAAACGAACGGGGACATTCGTCACTACATGCGATTTAAGACTCCTAAATGACGTATACATCTCAAAGAACGAAATAATAAAAAAAAATTAAGTTCTACGGTCTTAAGAATAGATAAATTTTAAAATATCCCGAATTAAATATTAAAGAAACACGAGCGTTGTTTACGGATAAGAGAAAACAACAGACTTGGAGATCAAAGAATTAAGGACTCTACTTAAGGGTCAAATCTATAAGTACATCTAACCCAAGCCATCGTAGAACATGACTCCAATACATCGCGACCGTTTCCTACTTCGATAACCTTTTTTAGTATCAACCTTCAGAAGTGAATCGTCGCTAAGCGTCCACCTTCGAATTCAGCGTGGAAAATGGCATCCAGAGCAAAGGCCATTTGTTTGGCGCGAGAGAGTGCAGCTCATTCTTTGGCCAAGCAACAGACTGTGACCGAAATAAAGGAACCATTTTGTTGCTCCTACAAAAGTCCATTGGCGAGTTCAAGATATACGGACTCGAAATCTAGAAAGATATCGATGGGTATCACGAAATCTGCATTACATTCATCTCCAATCTCGTGATCAGAGTGGGCGAGATCAGTTGATCAACCAGAGCAAACGGAGAATAAAGCCGCAATTTTTATTTTGTTGCTATAGAGGTATACAATAAACTTGTTATTTTTCACGCGCTTTAAAGAGGCTTTTGATGGTAGCAAGCCTCATAGCAGCGACTTTTAAAGTGTGACTTTAAAGCGACTTTTATTTAACTGTGATATGTTAAATAAAAGGATTTAAATTCCAAGCTAAATAGATGGGTATTTTGGACAATATTGACCAGTTACGATGTCATATTAATAAAGTACTTCATAAAGGAACTTCACTTTTATCGTAGGATTACGTTCCTCCATAACGGTCCTAGAGAAAGCAAAATTTCAGAAGATAAAACCGTCCGTCAGTACCTCGCGAGTTATAATTTTGGCAGCGCAAACCCAGTCTGTATCGCTTGGACAAGCAGTAAACAATTAAACAGAAAAGTACCATAATTTGGTCATACATAAATGTATATATACATACGTGCATATATATAGATACATATATACATAACACATACATATACACATACAAAAGAGATGAACAACGATAAGTAATCCTACGTTAATAACCCGCAGTAGTTTCGCTAGAAGAGACTACGTGAAATTTTTTTAAGAGTAAATATATACGACTGAGTTCGAAGCATTATATAAATTAACTTTTTTTCGCACAGGGCTTGCCTATTCATTCAATACAAATAACATTTAAAAACGCTATAACAAAATAAAAGTTAAAATATTTTATATGTAAAACTAGCTGTTTACCCGGCGTTGCCCAAGTATTTATTAATCTCAATTTTTTACTACACAGGAAAAGGAATGAATTCTACCTATAGTGTAAAATCTAAGTAATTCTATTTACAGGTATTTAAAAGTGTATGTACAGTATACAAATGATAAAATAAAACACATTCACTCTATTTATCTCAAAACTTGATTATAAACTACATTTTTAGTTTCCTATACTCATCTCAGTGACTCCGAAAACTATGGATTCGACACTACTCTCGGACATTTTGGACATTTTATTTTTCACCCTTTCTTCCCCCCTCCAATCCCAATGCTGACGGGGGCTGAATTTGCACTTAGCACGGCATCGGGGTTGTCACTGTTCATCTCAGCGACCCTGAAAACTATGGATTCGACATTACTCTCGGTCATTTTGGACATTTTATATTCACCCCTTCTTCCCCTTCGCCTCCCCCCCCCCAAAGATGTTGGTGGGGGGGGTGAACTTGCACTTAAAAGGCATCGGGAGTCTAACTGGTCCGCTCAGTGACCCCGAAATCTTTGTATTCGACACTAATATCAGTCGTTTTCGATTTTTTTATATGTGCCCCCTGCCCCCCCCCCTAGGGGTACTACGAATGTCTTCACCCCCAGTGTTTCTTTCCAGATTCTAAGTAATATGTGTACCAAGTTTGGTTTAAATTGCTCCAGGCATTCCAGAATGATGCTGGAACACGAACATGAACGAGCGATCGAATGAAAACAAACAAACAAATACAAACACACACACACACACACTTTTATATGTATATAGATTAAAAATGAAATAATGTTAAATTTCAAAAGACGCTTAAAAAATATCGCGAATTAAAAATAAAATTCTGCAATATTCTAGGCCAATTCAGCTAAGAATCGTTATAGTTTTAAAAACAACAAGCATCACGATGTTATACAATCTCCAGCGTAAAGGTAGCCTTGAACCTACGTTTCGCACTAATTATGGGCTCCTCAACAAGGCATAACCAATGAGTATATCAGAGATATAATGAATTCATCCAGCGGAATGTCTCTAAATTTTGACTGGTGACTGACAAAGCGCAGTCAACCAGCTCACTTCGGAAAGAACCGTTGTCTATCATCAGCCACCAGCAAAAATTTAGAGAAATTCCTCATGAGGAATTCCTTTCCCCCAAGCGCACTCATCGGTTATGCCTTGCTGAGGAGCCCATTCCGAGGGTGAAACCTAGGTTCAAGGCTACCTGTACTCCAAAGTGAATTTTTGCTTTAAGTGCCGCCTGCAGGGCTCTATGCATTTTAGCATCCCGGTGTTTGTTTTTAACGTAGGATTACGTTCCTCTATAACGGTCCTCCGGAAAGCAAAATTTCAGACGCTAAAACCGTCCGTACGTACCTCGCGAGTTATAATTTTGGCAGAGTGCCAAACTCAGTCTGTATGACTTGTACAAGCAGTAAACAGTTAAACAGACTGCACTTTTCTGTACCAAAATGCGTCAAAATTTTGACATACATATATGTATATATATACATACGTACACATATATATATATATATATAGATATATATACATAACATATATATATAGATATATACATACATAACATATACATATAGATATATATACATAACATATACATATATATAGATATATATATACATAACATACATATATATAGATATATATATACATAACATATACATATACATAGATATATATACATAACATATACATACATATATACATACAAAAGAAGTAAGCAACGATAAGTAATCCTACATTTATAACCCGCGGTAGTTTCGTTAGAAGAGACTACCTGAAATTTTTTTCTAGACGGCTAAGCATAAAATTTTATGTCGCAATTTGAGGGGGAAAATAATCTTGCATGCTAACTGATATTATATCAAAATGAAAAATAAATTACAGAATGCTTTTCAGCGTATTCACGTTAAAATATAAGAGTTAACATCACATTCCCTCTAAAAAAGTTTCAATAAAAGATAAATACGTTACTGTATTTTCAAGGCAAGCCATTTTCTAGATTTAAATGTGAGTGAACCAAAGCGATACGATGCATCAGACTGATATTTTTATCAAGTAAAACTTTAGTTAACCATATTTTTACCGACAATGAAATGTTGCAGGAAGAAAACTAGCAGTTTCTGAGGAGATTTTTTTCCAGAGTTAAAAAATATACAGTAACAGCATTCTAGATACCACAGTTCTCGAAATGAAAACATGATGCTTTAAGCTCAAATGTGTCTAAATTACAGAAAAATCACATCATATCATGAATATTTAATTCTAATACAGTATTTCCCCCCTAAAACTGATATTGTTATTTTGCTATGCCCGGTCACATTACTCTCTACACATATGATTTTTATAAAATTCTGGGCAAAAGTTTAAAAATTACCGTCAAAATAATTATCGTAACATATCGAGTATAATACGCACTTTTATTTCACATTTTAGTCCGCAAAAATGAAGGTTCGTATTATACTCACGTACAAAAAAAAGTAATTTTAAACATTGGATAAACGAACGTACAGCAGCTGTAAGACATTGTCGCAACAAAGGTGCGTGCGCATCTGCACTCGGGGATTCATCCACCCATTTACTAATCAGGTATTCCTTTTAAACAAATGGAACTCACAGTTCATATCTTCAAGTGAGGATGATGATGGCGATATATATTACGACGGCAACAATAATTATGAATGGACGCAACAACAATAGATGAGCTGTATTCTAGTGAAAGTGATTAAGACTGATAATTTGGCATAATAACTGACTGATAATATTATTGATGATAAGACTGATAATATTGTTTATTTTAAATTAACAATTTAAGTTTTTTTTTCTACCGAATTTGAAGTTTTCGTTTCTTTTTATTACAAATTTTATTTATGTTGATAAATATTTGTGCAATTTCTTAATAAAATATTGAAAAGTTATGGGTGCGTATTATAGTCGAATTTTAATTTTTTTCCGAAAATTTCGCACAAAATCAAGCATACGTATTATACTCGAGTGCGTATTATAGTCAAGATTTTACGGTAGTCACTTGAATACGTTACATAGTGTTTATCTCGACCGGTCTTACAGAGAAACTGGCAATATGAATTATGGTATAATCTCACGGGATTTGGCAGCTCGTTCAAGAGGAGAGAACAGCAGGTAAGTCACACTAATCATGACTTAAAAACGCATGTCATCTGATTCAGATGCTTTCACTACGCAACTCGCCCAACCGTGTAGTAATCTTAAATCTTCGCTTTCACGGCTCTTGTGC